>CAJNDS010002574.1:65473-355617 GCA_905221605.1 Symbiodinium natans | reverse complement strand
GACCAAGAAGATCAAGCGGATCAGGGTCGACTTGCTTACTTCGTGTGCCAAGGTTCTTAGGGAAGCTTCGGGGTTTCGTCCGCAGTTCCTCGTAGGACTCGGGCAAGCGGGCTTGTCACAGCCGTCCTTAGGTGGCCTTTGGTTGTTGAGCTCACGCTCCAAGCAAGGAACCTGCAGCGCAAGGAAGCCAGGGCTGTAGGAGAGGCTTGGGCAGGCATCAAGGCTATCTGGGCGGTGCGGCCACGCCTTTGGCGCACGCAGCAAGGCCACTTGGAAGTGGCCGAGGCTTGTCCGGAACTCAAGAAGGATTTTCCGGAGCCTCCCCTGCGAGGTTTTGGGATCGTAGGGAAGCAGGCATTGGGGCGGAGGTTCTGCGGTCCTTGAGGCTGGACGCGGTTCGTTCCATTGATGATGCCAGCATTAGAGGGATGCTGGACGAACCGTCACGACCCCTCTGGGACCATGAGGGTCTGTGCATCTGCGGCAAGCGGACCTACCTGTTTTCTCGCTGCCCCGCCTGCATCGAGAAAGAGGCAGTCGATACCTCGGTAGAGATAGCCGAGCGGGAGGAGCCCGAACCTCCGCTTGAGGGCGACCTTGAGGCCCATGAGGTGGGCCTAGAGGTCAACGCCGTCCTTGCAACCTTGGATAGGACAGGAGGTTTGGTTAGGGTTAGGTCCTCAACCATCCAGCAATGGGCGGTAGGGTTTAGGACTACGCCCAAAGATGCTCCAGTTCCCACTGCATATGGCATGCTGAGTGGGAAGATATGGAAGAAGAGCCATCCCATGAAGCTCAGCCTCGGCTCCCAGCACAAGGATCTTTCCAAGTGGGGCGATGTGAAGCCTTACTGGACCACATGGGTGGTTAGAGAAGATGGTGCTGTGGAGGCGGGGCACAACTGCTCGCCCCTGAATGTGGTTCAGGGCGACATCGTCGTGCATTGGTCGTCAGTGGTGAACTGGCACGGCCACAGACATGTCGTGAATGAGCAGTGTGAAGTGCTCTGGAGGTCTAATGGTAAAGAGGTTGCCTTAGACCCCTCCTTCGGCAAGCTGATAGCCCTTGTGGGTAGGGTTACTCAGGTCATTGGCTGGCGGGCAACCGGAGAAGCAGCTTCGGATCCCCGCAGGTCTACCCTGCAGGCGTCAAGGGTCCTTGCTCAATTCTCTTCGTCCAACGAGGGCGTAGAAAGGCATTGGACCGCGGGCGCTATCAGTCGCGGGAAGAATGCCAATGAGTGCAAGCTGAAGGGTAGAGTTTTGGCGTTTATGGGTGAAGAGCACAAGGGCCCTGCAGTGGTTCTAGAGCTCGTTAGTCATAGCCCCATCCTGTGCATTTGGGACCATTCCTCAACCAAGGTCAAGGTCGAGTTTAAGGGCGGTGTTCCGTCTTTGAGCCTGATCGCGGAGGAGGACGAAAATCGTCGTGAGCAGCTTGCGGTCGAGGCAAGGGACGCGGCGAGCATTTCGGAGTTCCGAGTCACGGGATCCCTTCGTACGGCGTGGTACGAGGGTCAGCGGCGCGATCCCTCATTGGCGGGCTCGATTCGCAAGCCAGAGCCGCCAAGGGAGATATCCGGAGACGGGTTGCTTGAGCGCGAGGTGACCCTCAGGACGGGTCAAACCGTCGTTGTCCCAGTGGTTCCCAACGGGGCTGCGGGCGCGAATGGGGTGACCTGGCGCCGCGCTTGCTACAAGTCAGTCCACTGTGGAGTCCTTGGGGCCCATAGGTCTGCTGAGGTTACCGTCAAGCTGCTAGAGAGGGCAGTCTGGTGGCTTGGACTTAGAGAAAGATGTGCGGACCTGGGTCGCCAAATGTCTCGCTTGCATTAAAGGCCGCTCTCGACCGACGAAGGTTGAAGCTCGTGCGGTCAAATGTGGCGCCGAGACATGCTGGCAGGAAGTCAGCGTGGACTGTGAAGGTCCGAACCGAGAGGACAGGGAGGGGCATAGGTACTCGCTTACGTACTTCGATTGCCTCAGTCATGCTGTCCTCCTCGAGCCGATGAGGTCTCTGACTCATGCTGAAGTCAGGAGGGCGTTCGTGCGCTGTGTACTTCGCAGCAGGACGATCCCGAGCCTCATCAGGTCGGATAGAGGGCCAGAGTTCAAGAATGCGCTCATGGCAGAACTCAGCGCTATGCTTGGGACCGAGTGGCGGTTCAGCGCGCCCTTGAGGCCTTGTGAGTTGGGCGCAAACGAGCGAGTCCACCAAGAAGTTCAAAAGGTGCTGGGGGCGGTCGTCAGGCAAGTCGGCGCCTCCCTTTCCGAAGCTTGGTCGGATTGGCTCGTGGTGGCGGAGTACGTCATAGATAACACTCCGTGACCCCACGGGTATACCCCGAGGGACCTAGAGCGGAGCTGGTCGCTCGCTCTACCACTTGAAAAGGACGTCCTGCGAGACGCCTTGCAGTTCGAACCCATCTCTGATTGGGCTCGGAGCCAGTTTAAGCAGTTCTCGGAACTAGCTGCTGCGGTCCGAGAGCACTGGACGCGGTCCTCAGAAGCGCGGGCGAAACTTGCAAATCGCCATAGGCGCACTGTGGACCTTAAGCCAGGAGACCGAGTGGTCTGGAACGCTCCGAGGGCCCGTTCAGAGGGGGCGGGCGTGTGCCTTGGAAACCGGGTCTGACCGGCCCCTGGCGCGTGTTGGAAGTCAAGGGCCACAGGCTCACCTTGGAGCCCGTGTCGATGGAGTCGGGGGGTACTTCTTGGGGTACTTCTTCCGCCCGGCGCGGCCCGATGGAGGCGCACGCGGAAGACTGCATTCTTGTTCCTGCGGATGCAGATGGCGCGGAATCCCGCGAGCCGGTCGTCTTTGAGGACGATGGAACCGGCGGGGACGGTTCGCCTCGCCCCAGCTTAGGGCAACAGGTTCAAGGCGACGCCAAGCAAGTGGAGTTCACGCTGACCAGGCGCGGGAGGGACTTCGTCCTCCGCCTTGGCGACCGCATTGCCTATCGGGGCGTAGGTGGAGGCCCTAAGGTGTGCAGGTTAGGACGGGTTACGCAGGTAGATGCTGCCCGTGCGCAGGTCGGCGTGCACCGCTATCTCCCCGATGCCAGCGGGGTGCGCGTCAGATGGCAGCTTGCATACATCGCCGAGGACGGTGCGCTCACGCTTTCAGAGGGGACTCGTCCGGCCCGACCTGAACCGCGACGGCGTGCTTGCTGCAGCCTCGGCCAGGAAGTTGGACAAGGGAGCGTACTCGTTGCAGGACAGGACGCTCGAGAGAGCGTCTCGCGCCAGAACGGGTGTGCTCTCGATCCGAGAGGCCCTCGCGGACCTCTTGGTCGCGGAACCCCGCGTGTTGCAGCCTAGGGCTTCCCCAGAGTCGGGTGCTGTCGAGAGTTGGTTCCGGCAGTATTTCCTTGGAGGGGTTGCCGATGTCTTAGAGGTTGCTTGGGGTGACGCGGTCGTTTCCGACGCGGCTAGGAGGCACGGGTACAGGGTTGTTCCAGCTTTTGTGCAAGGCAAGCAGGCCTACGGGATCACCTGGAACCTGGCCGCAGAAAGGCACTTAGAGGCAATTAGCGGCGCTGTTTTGCGCGCAGAGCCGAAGGTGCTCGTGATTGGGCTTGAGGGCAAGAATGTGCCCCGAGCTTTCCTTCAGCTAGTCGTCCGGTGTGCGCAGGAACGCACGCGCGCGGGCGCCCACGTCGCGCTGCATTTGCAGGCACAGAAAGGCGAGTGGGAACCCTGGCGGCTAGAGGAGTGGGGCGCCTTGTTTGGGACGCTCGCAGAGCCACGCTGGCCTTGGGCTTTCGCGCGGGCTGACATATGCCAGTTCGCGCGGGCCAGTGGCCGCGACAACCTCGTTGAGAGCGGGGCCCTGTGGCTCGCCGATTTCAGCTTAGAATCGGTAGGTTTGAGGTGTAGTAGGCCGGATGCGTTAGGCGCAGTGCAGCACAAGCACGTTGGGCGCGCGCAAGCCGACTACAACCTCATAGGGGCGGCTTTCTGCGCATCACTCCAGGACCTTGGTCTGAGGGGCGCAGAAGAGCTGTGCACCGCTGCAGTTGAAAGCTTTCCAGCCACTGCGGGTGCGGATAGCGCCGCGGCTGCACCACAGCCCTCTCCAGTCATTCCCCTCCCGGACGCGGGCTCGGGCGAGGACCTCACGCCAGCAGAGCGTGCGGAGCTGGATAAGGAGGTGGATAAGTACGCCGCTGAGAAGGAAGCGTTTTGGCGAACCAAGGCGGACGCCAAGGACTGGGATTCCGTCCGGGCTGACCTTGAGGTCTATGCTCTTGCGGGCGAGAAGGTCGCGGAGGATCCTAGGCGCACCGAGGCCTATAGAGACCT
The DNA here is from genome assembly GCA_905221605.1 of Symbiodinium natans. Lineage (NCBI taxonomy): Eukaryota > Dinophyceae > Suessiales > Symbiodiniaceae > Symbiodinium > Symbiodinium natans. Next base: position 351,310 of record CAJNDS010002574.1, on the reverse strand, counting down.
CGTATGGTCGGGTTTGAAGATCGAGCCTGGACCAACCAGACCGGGGCTGACCGATGCTGACATCGCAGCCGTCAGGGAGGTCATACGGCGAAAGGCCGCTGGGTTCTGGGTGGAGGACACCACCAGGACCACGGTCAGGAAGTTCGCCCATGACTGCATCCCCACCGGGCCGCCGGTGCCAACCTCACAGTCTGAGGGGCGAGTCCGCGCAATGGGTCGACGACAAGCTTGAAGAAGAATGCAAGCGGGGTCAGTTGATCCGCGGCAGCTCGGCTTGGGGATCTGCGCCGTTTCCGACCAAGGAAATGCCCAGCTACAAGCGGCAGAGGAAGCGACGCTTGGTGGTTGACTACCGCCGTGTGAATGCCCGAATTAAGCGCTCCACGTACTATTGTCGGCGGGGCAGCGATGTGCTCGCCGCCGCAGTATGTTCGGTTTGGTATACCTTCGTGGATGCGGTTAGTGGGTTTAATCAGATTAGGAACACCAAGCGTGCTCGCGAGGTGTTGGCCATTGTGGCAAGATCAGGGAAATATCTCCCTGTCGTCCTCACCTTTGGCCCGATTAACGGCCCAGATGATTTCAACTTTGTGGTTGATAGGGCCTATGCCCCCGGCAGAGGTAGGCGCCTTAAGTATACTAAGGAGTGGATTGCCTACGTAGATGATCTTACTGTTAGGACGGGTAGGGTCATTGATGGGCAGTTTTTCACCGATGCCCAAGCCGAGGGGGCGGTGCGCGAAGCGTGCGCCAAGGGGGCAGTCGCGGCTCCGCAGAGCGCGTCGTCTGCTCTTGAAGCCTTAGGCGTTCGCGGTGCGCACAACTCCAAGCGCGCGAACCATGACGCGGCGCGCTCGGACCAGAATCACCCCACGCGCGTTCTGATGCTCAGGATGTTGGGGCTGTTAGGGTGTTTCTGTGTTCAGGGCGGGTGTTTTTGGGGCGGGCCGTTTCCCAGGTCGCCGGTCTGCGGGCAGAAGGATTTTTCGTCGTTCGTCGCGTGCAGCTTCGTTCGTTTGTCCCGTAGCCAGTGTCTTGCAAGCAGGCCTAGAGGTTCGGTCCAAGGTCGAAGCAGAAGCCGTAGAAGCCTTAAAGCCCAGACCTTAAGGAGACTCCCCAAACCCCCGCCGCAGCGGTTCAAGTGTGTTGTAGAGCCTAGGGTAGGTAGTCCCTCCCCGCGTTCGTGCCTGTGCACTGCGCCCCGCTGCGGGTCGCGACCAGACCGCGCGGGAGCGACCGATCGGTCGCCCGGACCTTCGTGGTCAACCACAAGGCCCCGCTGCGGGCCGTGCCCTGGCCGCGCGGGAGCGGCTGCCTACCACTACTGCACACCGGCCCCTTGCAGCGGGCCATGTCCTGGCCGCTCAAGGGCGCGTCAGGTTTTCCTCGCCCGTCGGAGGTCCAGCAAAGCCGCGGGCCTCAGTGCCGCGATGGGTGGAGGAGGATCGAAGGGCAGGGGCAAGAGCAAGAGCCCAGGCCCTAAGGGCCGAAAGGGAACGCCCTCGATCGACGACGTGCAGCGCCTGCTAGTCCGATGCATGCGGCACGGCGAAGGTGGCTGCAGAGGCCGGTTCGGTCCAGGCGGCCTCTACCCGGTTGATGAGTTGATCGAACAACTCGGCATCACCATCAACCAGTACAACCAGGCGGTCGCGCACGACGCCAACCAGCGGAAACCGAGGTTGGATACCTCGTACGCTGGCTACTTGCGTGCCTTCCAAGGCCACTCGGCCGATTGCGGCCATCCTATGGGATTCATGATGGAGGGCCTAGTGAGACCGCCATCAACGATCTTATTTCCCGGCATGGCCCGGCCATGTGGCACGGCACGGACTTGCATGTCGTGCCGAGCCTGATCGAGAATGGCTTGATCCCCGGCGGCGGGCCGGGAGGCCGCCTCGGGGTGCACTACGTCCTAGGGCACTGCCCCACGCAGTGGGAGGACGGGAGACGCGGGTTCCGCCGCGGATCGACTTGCATAGTCGAGGTCCGGTTGGCGGTCCTGCGGGACGCCGGAGTGCCTATCTATGCGGGAGCAGATGGGGTGGCTCTCACTGGCCAGATTAGAGCCACCGGCATCTCCCGCATCTGGGCACTCCCCAAAGGCTCAGCTGACTCCATCTTAATAGCTGAGTTAGAAGTGGATCGGTTGATCCAGCATGTCGACCTAAGGAGTTTAGGCGACATCAGTGCGGGCCCCCACCCGCCGTTGGGGCGAGGACCGAAACTGGGCACGGTCCAAGCGTCCCAAGCTGCTGCGGCCAGCAGTGGCGCGGCGAGCTCCTCGACGGTTGTGCTGGCCCCTGCGGGCCGTGTCATGGCCGCGGGGGCCGCCCGACCTGTTACCCCTCCTAAGGCCGCGCCTAAGGCCAAATGGCGTGCTTCAGGGGCTCCTAAGACTTCGATCTTTCCAGCGAAGCCCAAGGAGTATCCTAGGCGCAACGTCCCTGGCCCCAATGCCCTCGAGGCCGAAGACTCGCTCGAGGAAGAGGCAGCCCAAGAAGCTGAAGGTGTCGAGGAAGATAGTTCCAGCTCGGATCTTCCCGACACGCGGGCGCCCCAAGCCGCGGTCAAGGTGAAGGAGGACGAAGAGCCCGCTGGTGGGGCCCAGGCCGGGAGCATAGAGGAAGGAGTCCTCGAACTTGGCCAATCGGTGGTCAGCACCGCGAAGGAGTACCTCGCGCGGTCCGAAGCTCTTCTGAGAGCGCAGAAACTCCAGTCGAGAATACGTGAAGTTAGAAAAGATCACCAAGCGTGAGGAATCCCTCAAAACTCTACGCCGTGGGGGAGAGAATCGGGCGGCCGGGGAAGGCGCCGACGGGGAAGAGGTGTCTGACGATGGTCAGGATGCCCCCGGGGTGCGGGATCGAGCAGTTCCGCCAGGCCTTCAAGAGGCGGGACCGTCCGGTCCGCCCCGGCCCCAGAGGTGCCTCGCCCCAATGCTGACGGCCACTATGGATGCTCAGCTCCTGGATGCGGGCTGGCCTTTGAGTCGCTGGTGCAATACCACAGCATCAGGCCCCCTCCGCACCTCTTGACCCTTTTCGTCAAGACTGGCGGGGACGGTTGTTCCGCCGAGGAAAGGACGGTGGGTATGGGGAGGTGCCCATGCTCCGAGTGATTCGGTACCACAAAGCCAACGGGTACGATCACTCGAAGGTCCCGCTCCTGAAGAGAGGGGACCGAATCCAGCTTGAGGACGGATCGCACCACATTTATGGTGGTAGTCATCCAGCGGGGTGGCTTCGCGATGACCCCGAGCTGGATCCCGCTCCAGAGAGTAGCGGTGGAGGGTCCACGCCCAAGAGCGAGCCCACGGAGGAGGCCGAGCATAGACCTCCGCGGGAGGCCGCTCCGCGCGGGCGGGGCTTCGGGCCGCCGACGAGCGACGTTCAGCAACGCCTGGCAGAGCGTCGTCGTTCCAAGCGGGATTACTCGCCAGACCTGGTGACGCCTCTTGACGATCTCCATGCCCAGGAGATCGATTCCTTCTTCGCGCGGGCGACCCAGCCGCGGATAGCCTTGACGTCATTTTGATGCGCGCCGAGGTTCGCACTGAGTCCCACCTCAACATTGGCCGGGAGCAAGAAGAGCCCCTGGTCAAGGAGGAACAGGAGGAGGAAGCTGAGGTTGTCAAGGACGAGGAGGTCTCGGTTGAGATGGAGGCAGGCACCGCGGATGAGGCGGACGATGTCGCCCTCCCAGCCAACCGGGCCTACGTCGAAGGCCGCTTTTACCCCTACGGCAGCTGGCGGTGCTTCTTCTGCGAAGCCATCAACCCGGTTGCCGAGGACCAGTGCCTCACCACGCACGCGGGCGGCCCGAAAGCGGGCGCCCCGTGCGACGGCCGATGGATCAACGGGATCGACATCGGGTGGTGGGAGGTAGACCCTCAAACCGCGCCCGAGCAATGGAGGCGGAGGTTTTCTGCCGAAGCGCTTGAAGACCAACAAGCGCGGGCGGATGCCGCGAGGCTTCTCAGCGATGAGGAACTCGCTGAAGCCCTCCAGGCGGCCGAGGAGGCGCAGGCGGCCGAGCGCGCCAAGAAGCGAGAGCGGCGCCAGGCGGAGAAGGCGGAGCGCGATGACCACATCAGCGAAGCGCTCCGCATTGCAGGGTGGCAGTGCCCTAACTGCTATGAATGGAATCTTTCATTCAGGCAGCTGTGCTTTCGCTGCAGCACCCCTCTCCGTTTGGCAGAGGTCGTCTCTCGCGGGATCCCTGATCCGCGGCGTGGCGAAGAGAGGGACTCTGGCTCCGAAAGCAGCCAGGACGAGCTGGAGCACGAGATCCTTCTGGCCAATCTTGCGATGGACCAAGAAACCATCCAACCTCTTCTTAGAAACAAACACAAGAAGAGGGGCGGTAAGCGACGTCGCGAAGAAGCGACGTACGGCAAGGGCCGCGACCCTTGGAGTGCTTGGGCAGATGCCCGTGGCAAGGGCCAGGGCAAGCCGAAGGGCAGAGGCAAGTCCGATGCCAAGGGCAAGCCCAAGGGGAGGGGCAGGTACGCCTGGCGCTTACGCCGCGGGCATAGTTGCCGCGCTCCAACCCCGCCCAAGCACAAGCTGGGTCCCAGCCTTCCCGTGCGGGTCGGCCCGGCCGCCGCCAAGTGTTCCGCTTCCGCCGCGGACCCCCTTTTTCCTGGGTCGCGGGCTCCTCAATCGGTTGATGCACGCCCTCAACGGGAACATCAACGGCTGGTGGGGCCTGGCGGCTGCAGCGTCGGCGCCGATTGCCTTGCAGTTGCACCGCGGGGCTGTGCATGTTGTCGAGGACTCCATGCACGCGGTTGCAACAATTTCGGCCGACGTGGTCGAGGAAATCGGTCATGGGGCCAGGCGGACCGTGTGGGTCGCCGGAAACAGCCATCACTCTGGTAGTAGTGATCTTGTGCGGCGCTGTTCTGTGGTACGTGAGTCGTGCCGTTGCCAATCGCATTGCGCATCTGCGACATGGCAACACCGCGGCCCCTGAGGCGCGGCTGTCTCAACTCCTTGGCTCCGAAGCGACGTTTGAGGTCGCGAGCACTAAGAAAGGGGTGACCCATAAAGTTTGGGTGCACCTCAAGGAGGAGACAGCTGCCTGTGGCTGTCGTGCTTACCTAGCAGAGGGACGTTGCGGGCACTGCGATGCCGCAATGGACACCGCTCGATCCCTAGGGTTTTTGCACGCGGCCCAGCGAGGCGCGGGTTCTGCGCTCACAGACTCCATTCGGAGTACCGCCTCCGAAGCCCTAGCTAAGGGTAAGGTTGTGTTGGGTTTGGGGAACAGTGAAGGATGCTTCTCCCAACTTGCGGCCAAGAGCCGCGGGCTCTCCTGCTTTCAGGGGCTCGCGGGTCGTGACCTGGCCGCGGCCCCAGCAGATGGAGCGAGCGCAGCCCACGCACAGTCCGGCTTCGTGCAACGTGCCGCCACTGCCACTGTGGCGCGCACACCCAGCCGGAGGAACAAGGGCCCAGTCCCCGCTAGGAGTTCTCCAGTCAAAGAAGCGGAATTCCTTGCGGGCGGGCCATACGTTCAGGCCGCCCAAACGCTGCTTGGGTCTGGAGCAGCAGAGGATGTGATCTACATCCGGGCGTACAGCTTAGATTGCCCATCCTGCATCGAGGCAATCGAAGCGTCGCTTAGCAAGGGCGCAGGCGTTCGGATTGTCGCCGACATGGGACAATGCCACCGCACCAAACTGCAGTGGCAAGCGTTGAAACGCTTGGCGGCTGCAGGCGCCGAGGTGAAGGTGGGTTGCGGCACATCCGTGCGCGACGCCTATGCTCGCGACGGCCGCGGGGCTAAAGTAGGTACCGGTATCCAAGGGCTTCACCATGCCAAGGCCCTTTGCCTACTGCGGCCTGATGGCGCGGTGGTGCTGATTGGGAGCCTCAATTTTACCACAAGCAGCAAAGCCAATGCGGAGGCAGGGCTTAGGCTTGAGGTCGCCAAGACGCACCCGGTCGCGCAGTCCTACATCGAGGATTTCCAGAGGGTGTCGGCTGAGGCATTCTCCCTCGATGAGGCGGTCGCAAGGCGCCCTCAGTTGGAGCGAGCCAGTAGCTCCAACGTTGCTGGCAACGCCACTCGTGCCCCCAACACTGCTCCACAGGGTATCGAGTAGGCTGCGGCCAGTCGGCGCGGCGTGGTATGCATCCACGCATTATCAGAGCAGGCGTTGCAGCACGGCACGTTGCTTCGCCAACCTTTTGCATTTTCTTTTGCTTGACTGCGGGCGACAAGCCGCGGCAGGTTGGAAACCTGCCCATTTTGCATTCCCCGCACCTTTCTCCTCCGCCCTGCCTGTGGCCCCTCGTGCTGAGGGTGCTCTTTTGCAGGTGCTGCGGACCGTGTCCTGGTCGCGGCAATGCGCTCGCCGAAGCGCGTGTGAGCTGCATTGCCTGCGGCACAAGCCATGTGCGCGGCTCTCGCTGAGTCCGGTAGCCCGTAGGGTAGTTCCAGATAGGTGAGTAGCCGTAGCCGTAGCTTAGGACCGGAAGTGTACAGTGTACCATAGTTTGTACCCTAGTCTGCGTACTGGCAGCTAGAGACCAGCTCGAGGATTCAAGAGCCTCGCCCACCAGCAAACGGGTGAGGACCTCCTGGGAAAGGGTGGTTAAGGGCTGCTGAGGGTTGCTGTCGTCGTGCGTTCGTTGTGGTGGTGCGGGCTAGCGTCCCTGCCGCATGCCAATGCTCATGATGTGCGGGCCACCATGGTCGCACGCGACACCCTCGCCCTTCCCTTTCTGTGTTCAGCGCGAGTGCCTGCTGCACTCCGAGCTCGAGATGAGCTGGAAGCCTCGGCTGAGGGGCGAATGTGAGCAGGTCTAAGCACGCACGTTCCATGTGCAGAGCTGCCAGAACCAGTACTGTAGTTTTCCTTTGCATGTGTAGATTTGCAATTCGTATCAATGCCAATATTTTGGCTCAAGTACCGAGCTTGTGCCTTTGAGCACGGTAGAGTCGTACAGTAGCTCCTAGGTTGCTGCGCGGTCCGACCGGACGCACTCAGGCGTAGCTGCACAAGTGCTTGGACTCACGAAGTCGTAAAACAGCGTGACCGGGCTGTGATTGCATTGGCTTAGTGCAAGTCCAGTGCTGGTCGACTTCACAATATAATATATATATATATAATATATATAATATATAATATATATAATATATATAATATATATAATATATATAATATATAATATATAATATATAATATATAATATAATATATATATATATAATATATAATATATAATATATATAATATATAATATATATATATATATATATATAATATATAATATATATAATATAAAATATAATATATAATATATAATACATAGTACATACGACATAATAAATATGTAACATATAATACATAATACATAACACATAATACATAATACATAATACAGAATACATAATATAAAACATATAATATATAATTCATAATACATAGTACATAAAACATAAAACATAATATAGAATTCATAATACATAATTAATACATAATACATAATACATAATACATAATACATAATACATAATACATAATATACAATATACAATATTTATTTATTTCTACGCATAGGACCCGCAGGACCAGGCGGACAGACAAGCAGACCAGAGGACCAGAGGACCAGGGGACCACAAGACCAGGGGACCACGGGACCAGGGGACCACGGGACCAGGGGACCACGGACCACGGCCAGAGAACCACGGGACCAGAGGACCACGGGACCAGAGGACCACGGGACCAGAGGACCACGGGACCAGAGGACCACCGGACCAGAGGACCACGGGACCAGAGGACCACGCAGGTGGGCCGGATGGCTTATTTTTTTTTTTGATGCTTATTATTTTTTTTATTGATCCCTATTATTTTTCTTTTTGATGCTTATTATTTTTTTTTTGATGCCTATGCCGTGTGCGTGTGCGTGTGCGTGTGCGTGCCTGTGTGGGGGTGTGTGTGCCTGTGTGGGTGTGTGTGTGTGTGTGTGTGCCTGTGTGTGCCTGTGTGTGCCTGTGTGTGCCTGTGTGTGCCTGTGTGTGCCTGTGTGTGCCTGTGTGTGCCTGTGTGTGCCTGTGTGTGCCTGTGTGGGGGTGTGTGTGCCTGTGTGTGCCTGTGTGTGCCTGTGTGTGCCTGTGTGTGCCTGTGTGTGCCTGTGTGTGCCTGTGTGTGCCTGTGTGTGCCTGTGTGTGCCTGTGTGTGCCTGTGTGTGCCCGTGTGTGCCCGTGTGTGCCCGTGTGTGCCCGTGTGTGCCGGTGTGTGCCCGTGTGTGCCTGTGTGTGCCCGTGTGTGCCCGTGTGTGCCCGTGTGTGCCTGTGTGTGCCCGTGTGTGCCCGTGTGTGCCTGTGTGTGCCCGTGTGTGCCTGTGTGTGCCCGTGTGTGCCTGTGTGTGCCCGTGTGTGCCTGTGTGTGCCCGTGTGTGCCTGTGTGTGCCCGTGTGCCTGTGTGCCTGCGTGCCTGTGTGCCTGTGTGCCTCTGTGCCTGTGTGCCTGTGTGCCTGTGTGCCTGTGTGCCAGGATACACCTGACCTGCATCCCACACGAAAGCTTCCCCCCGAAACTCGTTACTACTAAGCAAACGGAAAGCCTGGTAGCTCGAACCGTAGCATAACAGGCCGTTGCTTGAAAACTCTTTGCTTTGGATGCCTATGGCACATCAAGCCACGGCTCAAAGCCTCACTTCAAGGAGACCATGCACATCATGCACTCCGTCAATGGCTTTTTGCTCCGTGCTACGTGAAACGCATTCGGGTAGGTATTTGGAAAGGTCAGGCGCCCTTGCGCCCAGGCCAGCCTGCCACTTTGCATTCTCGGCTTCAGGCAGAGCTTGCGTTCAGGTCTTTTTTTTGGTTTACAAACCGCTCGACTTCAGAGGGCAGGCGCGGGCACGAGTTGTGATTTCATAGCAAGTCGCATGAAACCACCTCGAACGCCCACGCTTGCTGCAACCTTTGACATGTGGGGAGAAACTCATGTGCGACAGTTTCTGCACAGCGAAACTAGCACGCAGTGAAGCGGGGACAGCTTGTACAATCGAATCGCATTGGTGTCCTAGCTATTCTCGGACCAGCGATAAGGTTTCACGGGATTCCACTTTCGGTTCTAGTTCTTTTGCTGAATTCTTGGTCAGGTTTTGCAGTGTTCGCTAGGTCTTAGTAAGTTCAAAATATACATATACGTATGTATCCTTTACAGATCTCTCTCTCTCTCTCTCTCTGCTTCGGCCCAGTACAATGCAGTTAAAAAAATAGATGCGATCTGGCCTCACTGCTGATGACACTGTACACCGGGTCCGCCAGGACCGCCGCGAGGACCGTCCTCCTGGCACCCCACGACTTATATGGCTAAACTACCAGGCGCCCGAAACCTCGCAACCCCCCTCCCCCCCCCCCCCGCTTGATCTCTCCTATCCTCCGGGCTGCCCGTTCCTGGGAACGGGTGCCTCGTGCCTAGTCGTTTCTTTCTCGTGCATGGCAAGCTTCCTCATCATCGTCGTAGGCCTCGCCGCCCGCTTGCATGTTGACCTGCATCAGTGAGCTCAAGAGGCTCCCATCACTGAAAGAAACCCAGAGAAACGTGTTCAGCAGCCTTAGATGATGCAACATGCGGAACTGCGTGATCGCATATTGCTTACAACAATGCAGATGTTGGTGCAGATGTTTTTCTGTGCTTTTACTTTAGATGTGCGTAGCTCATGAATTTCATGATTTCCGGGTGGGTGTCACACAAGCAAGCTAAGACTCGGCATTTCGCGACTGTCAAAGGCAGCAAGGGGGATTCTTGCGTACCTGATCCTGATCCCAGCGGCCAGCGATCAGACAGCTTTACACCACATTCCAAACCAAGCAAAACTAACGTCGTGAGACTTGGACACGCCTTCGGCGTCGGCCAAGACCTCTCAAATGAAATGAAGAACATTGACCCGGCATTTTGGCTGCGGAGTCTTCGACATATGTCCCACCGCAATCAAACGAGCAAGAATTTACAATTTCTACCCCCGCCCAATAACCTACCATTCAAATTGTGAACAAAAAGCCTGTAACATTGATTCAACACCCAGCAAAAATAACATCGTAAGACTTGGACACGCCTAGACCCACCATTCAGATTGCGAGCAAAAAGCTGTAATTTAACACGCATTCAAAACCTAGAAAACCTAACATCGTGAGACGTGGACGCGCCTTTGGCGTCGGCCACGGCCTCTCAAACAGAGAATGAAGAACATTGACCCTGCATCTTTTGAGACTTGCACAAGCCTTCGGCGTCGGCCAGGACTCTCAAATAGAGAATGTGTCGCTCTCAGCAAGGGTCTCGGCGTCTTCCTGGCCGTTCATAGAACAGACCTCTATCAACCACGATGGCGCGAGCATCTGGCGCGCCAGTTCGGATGCTGTTTTCTTGCGGTAGTTGCGGATGTCTACCCGGGCTCTGGCTGAGAGCAGGGAGGACACGGAATCCAGACAACCACTCAGAATGCTGAACATCAACGGCGTCGCATCGTAATGATGAAATGCCAGCAGAGTCAGTCGGGAAGGGCTTACCCGATGCCTCACACCCATGAGATTCATCAGAAACCACCATCCTGGGTCCCTGATGTGTACTCGGAACTGTTCATTCACATTCGCCCGAGCCTCGAGCAAAATGGAAACCATGTCGGGAGCACTGCCCGGGGCGAACATGAGCGCGACGTGCAGGCAGTGTCGCAAACTCAACCCTGGATTTAGAGAGAGAAGCTCCTTCACTGCACGCCCGCTTCCGCATGCACACGAGAGCATGAAAGGGCTCAGCCCCGGCACGCATTCTTGGTTCATGCTGGCACGAGCATCGCAGAGCAGACGTACTCCGCGTGGATTGTCCCCGGCAGTCGCCAAATGGAGGGCATTGCCACCCCAGCAATCCTTGTAGTTCACACACGCTCTGGCACGCAGAAGCAGCTCGACTGCTCCATTGCTGTGGTTTACGGAAGCTACTGCCAGGGCCGTCAATCTGGCAGGAAGGTTGAACTCCGCCTTGGGCTTGGTCGTAGCCTGGTTGATATCCACCTTTCGGTCAAGAAGCCCTTGCAGGACCACGAGGTTGTTGCTCATCGCTGCAAAGCAAATTGGCGGCCACCCTGCATCGTCCCGCTCGGAGATGCTCCTGACAGCTGGAGCACAAAATCGAGGACAGGTAAAGGGTCGTGACTTTCGCAAATCTGGGGGCTGGGTGACAGGTTCGGGTTTCCAAGCTCCTGAAGCCGTTCTGATGTAGGAAACGTTCCAACATGAAGCCCTTGCAGTCAACACTCGGGTCGGTCTCAGTGTGGAATCCCGGAACAAGGCCGTCAAGTGGTTCCAGGTCAAGACCACGGAAATATTGCGGCACTTGTGCGTTCAGAAGGTATCGGTAGTTGTGAAACTCTCGACGCTTGAGGTAATAGAAAAGCTTGGACCAAACCATCTGAATAACCATACGACCGATCCATACTCTGTCACCATCAACTGTAAACTCTCCTTCACCAGGTGCCTCCCTTATCCTGAGCCCTGTCCATTCCAACGTCTGGTGCGTGGCGCTCTCAACAACAATTAGGTAGCCAGCGCTGAGGGTCGAGAGTTCACATGCAACCCTCTCTGTGCGACACCACCTGGACTGGGCTGCGGGGCAATTAAGGAACTGGCAACACCTAGGACCTAGGTGTGAAACAAGTGTATCCTCCAACACGAAGCACGCCAATGCAACTCAGCTACCCCCTTTCGCCCCAAGTTGCGTGGCCCAGAGTCCCCTGCTTGTCTTGGTGCGTCAAAGCCGGGCACAGTACAACAAAGAACTCGCACCTTGCCACATACGCTGGGATGCTTTGAATGGCACTGTCGCGCTCCCGAGATGCCTTGTGACAGCTGCTCTGTGGGATGCTGAAGTAGTCATACCAAATGTAAAGATGGCCGAAAGCGAAGTCGTCGCCACAAGGGCATCTTACGCGAGCATTCAGAATCTCCACGAAAGTGGCCAGAGAAATTCTACTGGTGCCGGCAACGATGTTCTTCAGCGCATCCTGCAGAACTTGTAGCTGTTGGAAGTCTGGATCAGGATGCGTGTCACTCAGCCATTGGTGCGACACGAACATTGCCTTTCCCAGGCTCTCATCAAACTCTGTGAGCACACCCGCGTCTGCCAGCTCCTCGTGCATCTTGACTTCTGTCATCTCCAAGAAGGCTTCGGCGGGTACGGTGTACATCACAAAGGGCGTTCCTAAGTGCACTAAGCTTGAGGCACGCTTAGTCACTTTGCCGAGTTGAAGCATTTCTATGTCCGCAGGGCTTGCTAGGTCCCGAGGTGCTTCACTCGTGACGTAACTGAAGCTTCTCCATCTCAGCCCAACGCACCGTCAGATACCAGAAACAATCCAGAAACATCTAAACAATCAACGTACAAAGACGATGGCTAAACTCGGTAGCCGTTGCAGGCCCACAACCTTGAACAACATCAAGTCACCTGAAATGCTTGGAGAAGGCGTGCCGTGTCTGTGCAGCGACGATGCAAACTCCACCAGAGGCACGCTCTCCATGGCGATTTCGCAAAAACTAGTGGCTTCTGCCCCCGGAAAGGTGACACGCCTATGCCCACGAGGACGGCTGGCTTTTCAAATGTGCGGCCGCGTGTAATGATTAATAATAGCTAAGCTTGACAAGTAATTACACAACAACGGATCGCTGGCTTCTGCCCCGGCCACAAGACCTCAGCCGTACCAGCGCTTTGGCTGTCAGGAGTGGCGAGACGTTAGGCCCGCCCCTTCCTAAGAAAACTTTGAACCCAAACGCACCCAACCGTTAAACCCTAGATCCGACGCCCCAAGGCCCCTGAGCCCTAAACCGCCTGCAAACCCCGAACATCGAAAAACCCTAGACCCGAAACGCCATCGTAACAAGTCCCACTTTGCCTCTGAGCAATGCAAAAACCTGCGAGATGGGCCCTAGGATGAGAAAGCCTTGTTGGAGTTGAAAGACTGCACTGGGTCGATGTCGGTCACAGTGTGAATCTCGACATCCTTGTCGTCCTGCACAAACCGACGAGGACCCCGAGAATGCTCCTCTGACCACTTTGGCATGTCTGAAAGAGCGGCAACATCACTGGGATCTACTCAAGAAAACTCGACATTCTCAATGGACATGTTGTGGGACCTCTGTGCTTTCCCCAAAGTCTCGACTGAGGCCGCGGCAGCGGCAGCAGCTTTGCCCTGGCCTAGCAGGCTACAGTCAAGCAGCTCCAGATCTCGACTATGCCGCTCGGCTGCAACGCAGCGGCTCAGCAATGCTACGCAAACACGATAACCTACAACTCCCTTCCGTAACAAATGCAGAAGGCCGATCACACCATTCTCCTCAACCTAAACCCTGAAACCTGACCCCAAACTTCACTAAACCCGGGACTCAGCTTGCGGCGGTCTGGTTCTCTGGAGACAGCGAGTCCGGAAACCTGCACACACAAGGCAGAAAACTGAGGCCACTCGAGTGAGCTCCCTTTCAAAAACAAGAGCTGCTTAATGCATGGCTGAGCTGAACCAACTTCCAGCTATCTGAGGCCCCCGGCTCGATCGTGAGGATCAGGAAGAGGTTGCCGTGGACGAACCTGAGACCCGCGAATCCCCCGCGAGTCCCCCGCGAGTCCCCGCGCGTTCCCGCTTCTTGCGGGGTTGGGAATTGGGTTGAGGTCGGGGTTCGGGCCGGTGAGGGCTCACTGCATGCGAGGGGCGGGTTCTTGTAGGTCGGCATGCCCTCATCCTTCACAGCCTTCCGCATCCACGCGCGCTGCGCAGCGCAACATCCACCCCTAAAGCCTCAACCCTCAACCCTCAACCCTAAACCCTAAACCCTAAACCCTAAACCCACACATGTTGCAGCTGCAGTTCGAATCGACTGGCCTTCATCATGCGAAAAGCCTTCTTGGCCTCACAGAAGAGAAGGGAAGGTAACGAAGCTTCACCATCACCCTGTGTGTGAACATGTCGGATCGGTGCTGCCACCAAGGAGCATCTGGATCTGGGATGAGGTACCTGCGACACAGGCCACTCGGGAAGCTGCACCACGCAGCGCCGCAAGGGCAGCGGACAACGACAAGACTTCCTTCCGAAATCTTCCGAAGGCTTCATAGACTGCCAGCTTCATAGACTGCCAGGCTGCATCGTGCTACCGCGACGCGTCTTCTTAGCCTCAGGGTAGTCTGCAAGGACGCTACAGCAGTGCTATGTAGCGGTCCTACTGTCTCACATGCAAAATGGCTGGGCGCAAGGCTGCCAGAGCCTCTTCGCGAGTGCACTGCTTGAAGTAGGCGCCTGAGCAAAACCAAGTTCGAACGACATATTGCGAGCTAGATGTCTCCGCGACTTGTGCTTCGGGAGTCTATGAAGCCGCAATAGGCAGGCTTCGACGGCAATGCTTCGCGAATGTTCTAACTGGCAACCAAGCCAAGCCCGTCTCCCCCTGAGGCGCGGTCGCTACATCGATGCCCTTTCCTGGGGAGCGATGGACTGCTAGAGGCTGCTAGAGGCTGCTAGAGGCCCTGACGACTCCCTGCGGCTGTTGCGACGAGCCGGGAAGTCGCCTCAAGCGCGGTCCGCAAAATCCAGAGTTGCTGTGATAGGGGTGTGGGGGCTGGGGCTTGGGAGGCGCCAGGCTTCGGGCGCGCACGAATTAGCGAAATCTTGCACAGCGCCTCTATAAAGACATCTACATTACGTGCAACAACCGACTCCCATGCCGAACGTAGCTGGTGCATGGTATGCCGCTCCATCCCCGTCCCCCTTTCCCCTCCTGCCGGCCTCCTCCTTCCCTCCTTCCCTCCTTCCCTCCTTCCCTCCTTCCCTCCCTTCCCTCTCCCTTCCCTCCCTTCCCTCCCTTCCCTCCCTTCCCTCCCTTCCCCTCCCTTCCTCCCCTTCCTCCTTCCCTCCCTCCTCCTTCCCTCCCCCTCCCTCCCTCCCCCTTCCCTCCCCCTTCCCCCCTCCCTTCTCCCCTTCCCTACCCCTTCCCCCCCTTCCCTCTCCCTTCCCTCCCCCTTCCCCCCTCCCTCTCCTTCCCTCTCCCTTCCCTCTCCCTTCCCCTCTCCCTTCCTCTCCCTTCCCTCTCCCTTCCCTTCTTCCCTCTCCCTCCCTCTCCCTTCCCTCCCTTCCCTTTCCCTCTCACCCCCCTTCCCTCTCCTCCCCCCCCCCTTCCCTCTCCCCTTCCCTCTCCCCCTTCCCTCTCCCCTCCCTCCCCCCCCTTCCCTCTCCCCCCCTTCCCCTCCCCCCTTCCCTCTCCCCCCTTCCCTCCCCCCTTCCCTCTCCCCCCTTCCCTCCTCCCCCTTCCCTCCCCCCTTCCCTCTCCCCCCTTCCTCTCCCCCCTGCCCTCGCCCTTCCTCTCCGCCTTCCCTCTCCTCCCCTTCCCTCTCCCCCGTCCCTCCCTTCCCTCTCCCTTCTTCCCTCTCCTTTTCCCTCTCCTTCTGACCTCTCCCTTCTTCCTCTCCCTTCTTCCCTCTCCCTTCTTCCTCTCCCCCCTTCCCCTCCCCCCTTCCCTCTCCCCCCTTCCCTCTCCCCCCTCCTCTCCCCCCCCTTCCCTCTCCCCCCTCCCTCTCCCCCTCCCCCCCTTCCCTCGCCCCCCTTCCCCTCCCCCCCTTCCCTCTCCCCCCTTCCCTCCCCTCTCCCCCCCCTCTCCTTCTCCCCCCTTCCCTCTCCCTTCTTCCTTCCCTCTCCCTCCTTCCCTCTCCCTCCTTCCCTCTCCCTCCTTCCCTCTCCCTCCTTCCCTCTCCCTCCTTCCCTCTCCCTCCTTCCCTCTCCCTCCTTCCCTCTCCCTCCTTCCCTCTCCCTCCTTCCCTCTCCCTCCTTCCCTCTCCCTCCTTCCCTCTCCCTCCTTTCCTCTCCCTCCTTCCCTCTCCCTCCTTCCCTCTCCCTCCTTCCCTCTCCCTCCTTCCCTCTCCCTCCTTCCCTCTCCCTTCCCTCTCCCTTCCCTCCTCCTTCCCTCTCCCTTCCCTCATCCTTACTTCCCTCCTTTACTTCCCTCCTTTACTTCCCTCCCTTCCCTCCTTCTTCCTTTCCCTCCTTCCCTTCCTTTCTTCCCTTCCCTCCTTCTTCCCTTCCCTCCCTTCCCTCCCTCCCTCCTTCCCTCCTCCCTCCTTCCCTCCCTCCTCTTCCCTCCTCTTCCCTCCTCTTCCCTCCTCTTCCCTCCTCTTCCCTCCTCTTCCCTCCTCTTCTCTCCTCTTCCCTCCTCTTCCCTCCTCTTCCCTCCTCTTCCCTCCTCTTCCCTCCTCTTCCCTCCTCTTCCCTCCTCTTCCCTCCTCTTCCCTCCTCTTCCCTCCCTTTCCCTCCTCTTCCCTCCTCTTCCCTCCTCTTCCCTCCTCTTCCCTCCTCTTCCCTCCTCTTCCCTCCTCTTCCCTCCTCTTCCCTCCTCTCGAAGAACATCTCGGCGGAAAGGGAAAAGGTGCCTTGCGCTGTACGGCGGACAGTGAAGAATGTCTTGTTTGGAGAGATCGTCGTCAAGCTGCATCAACCGACCGCTTTAGACAGCAGAATCTGCGACGCAGAGGCTATGCATCCCAAAGCTGGTTGAAGCCAAGCGACTATCAGCTGTTAACGGCTACTGCTACCCAAACTGTACTACTGTCCCAGCACTGAATTGAGCCGACTGGACGGGAACGGCGTGCATCCAAAGAACAGAGTTGCTGTTCGCCCACCATCATTGGCGCGCAGCTTTACTTTGCATGCCTCGAGGCCCTGGGGCCTCAGTTCGTCGCTATTGGGTGGTCTGCACCCCCGCTAACCCAAAATAGCCTTTCGTGGGGGCACCTAGTCATGCTTGCCCTACTTTCACTTTTGGTGGCTTTGTTCCGCCAGGCAGCCCACCATTCGTTCCTAAGTGTGCTGTGTGGCAGAGCATGCTGAGAGGAAGCGTCCGCGACCTCGGTTGGCTGCCTTGTGCTTCTTGTCGTTTGTCACGGCTTCTACAAGTAGTACCGTAAGCACACGTGTGTGGGCGTGCGCGGGCGTGCGCGGGCGTGCGCGGGCGTGCGCGGGCGTGCGCGGGCGTGCGCGGGCGTGCGGGGGGTGTGCGTGTGTGTGCGTGTGTGTGCGTGTGTGTGCCTGCGTGCCTGCGTGCCTGCGTGCCTGCGTGCCTGCGTGCCTGCATGCCTGTGTGCCTGTGTGCCTGTGTGCCTGTGTGCCTGTGTGCCAGGATACACCTGACCTGCATCCCACACGAAAGCTTCCCCCCGAAACTCGTTACTACTAAGCAAACGGAAAGCCTGGTAGCTCGAACCGTAGCATAACAGGCCGTTGCTTAAAAACTCTTTGCTTTGGATGCCTATGGCACATCAAGCCACGGCTCAAAGCCTCACTTCAAGGAGACCATGCACATCATGCACTCCGTCAATGGCTTTTTGCTCCGTGCTACGTGAAACGCATTCGGGTAGGTATTTGGAAAGGTCAGGCGCCCTTGCGCCCAGGCCAGCCTGCCACTTTGCATTCTCGGCTTCAGGCAGAGCTTGCGTTCAGGTCTTTTTTTTGGTTTACAAACCGCTCGACTTCAGAGGGCAGGCGCGGGCACGAGTTGTGATTTCATAGCAAGTCGCATGAAACCACCTCGAACACCCACGCTTGCTGCAACCTTTGACATGTGGGGAGAAACTCATGTGCGACAGTTTCTGCACAGCGAAACTAGCACGCAGTGAAGCGGGGACAGCTTGTACAATCGAATCGCATTGGTGTCCTAGCTATTCTCGGACCAGCGATAAGGTTTCACGGGATTCCACTTTCGGTTCTAGTTCTTTTGCTGAATTCTTGGTCAGGTTTTGCAGTGTTCGCTAGGTCTTAGTAAGTTCAAAATATACATATACGTATGTATCCTTTACAGATCTCTCTCTCTCTCTCTCTCTCTGCTTCGGCCCAGTACAATGCAGTTAAAAAAATAGATGCGATCTGGCCTCACTGCTGATGACACTGTACACCGGGTCCGCCAGGACCGCCGCGAGGACCGTCCTCCTGGCACCCCACGGCCCCACGACTTATATGGCTAAACTACCAGGCGCCCGAAACCTCGCAACCCCCCTCCCCCCCCCCCCCGCCACCGCCCCCCCCCGCTTGATCTCTCCTATCCTCCGGGCTGGCTGTTCCTGGGAACGGGTGCCTCGTGCTTAGTCGCTTCTTTCTCGTGCATGGCAAGCTTCCTCATCATCGTCGTAGGCCTCGCCGCCCGCTTGCATGTTGACCTGCATCAAGAAGTTCAAGAGGCTCCCATCACTGAAAGAAACCCAGAGAAACGTGTTCAGCAGCCTTAGATGATGCAACATGCGGAACTGCGTGATCGCATATTGCTTACAACAATGCAGTGGTGCAGATGATTTTCTGTGTTTTTACTTTAGATTTGCGTAGCTCTTGAATTTCATAATTTCCAGGTGGGTGTCACACAAGCAAGCTAAGACTCGGCATT
Source organism: Symbiodinium natans (assembly GCA_905221605.1). NCBI lineage: Eukaryota > Dinophyceae > Suessiales > Symbiodiniaceae > Symbiodinium > Symbiodinium natans. The sequence continues at coordinate 332,892 of CAJNDS010002574.1, read as the reverse complement.
TCGCGACTGTCAAAGGCAGCAAGGGGGATTCTTGCGTACCTGATCCTGATCCCAGCGGCCAGCGATCAGACAGCTTTACACCACATTCCAAACCCAGCAAAACTAACGTCGTGAGACTTGGACACGCCTTCGGCGTCGGCCAAGACCTCTCAAATGGAATGAAGAACATTGACCCGGCATTTTGGCTGCGGAGTCTTCGACATATGTCCCACCGCAATCAAACGAGCAAGAATTTACAATTTCTACGCCCGGCCAATAACCTACCATTCAAGTTGTGAGCAGAAAGCTGTTAACACTGATTCAAAACCCAGCAAAACTAACATCGGAAGACTTGGACTCGCCTTGACCTCTCAAATAAAGATTCTTCTGCGGAGTCTTCGACATACATCACACCGCAATCAAACAAGCCAGAATTTTGCAATCTCACCCAATTCAAATTGTGAGCAAAGAGCTTTAGCACACATTCAAACCCAGCAAACCTAACATCGTGGACGCGCCTTTGGCGTCGGCCACGGCCTCTCAAACAGAGAATGAAGAACATTGACCCTGCATTTGTTGAGACTTGGATAAGCCTTCGGCGTCGGCCCAGACTCTCAAATAGAGAATGTGTCGCTCTCAGCAAGGGTCTCGGCGTCTTCCTGGCCGTTCATAGAACAGACCTCTATCAACCACGATGGCGCGAGCATCTGGCGCGCCAGTTCGGATGCTGTTTTCTTGCGGTAGTTGCGGATGTCTACCCGGGCTCTGGCTGAGAGCAGGGAGGACACGGAATCCAGACAACCACTCAGAATGCTGAACATCAACGGCGTCGCATCGTAATGATGATATGCCAGCAGAGTCAGTCTGGAAGGGCTTACCCGATGCTTCACACCCATGAGATTCATCAGAAACCACCATCCTGGGTCCCTGATGTGTACTCGGAACTGTTCATTCACATTCGCCCGAGCCTCGAGCAGAATGGAAACCACGTCGGGAGCACTGCCCGGGGCGAACATGAGCGCGATGTGCAGGCAGTGTCGCAAACTCAAGCCTGGATTTAGGGAGAGCAGCTCCTTCATTGCGCGCCCGCTTCCGCATGCACACGAGAGCATGAAAGGGCTCAGCCCCGGCACGCATTCTTGGTTCATGTTGGCACGAGCATCGCAGAGCAGACGTACTCCACGTGGATTGTCCCCGGCAGTCGCCGTATGGAGGGCATTGCCCCCGTGGCCATCCTTGTAGTTCACATGGGCTCTGGCACGCAGAAGCAGCTCGACTGCTTCGTTGCTGCGGTTGATGGAAGCTATTGCCAGGGCCGTCAACTTGGCAGGAAGGTTGAACTCTGCCTTGGGCTTGGTCGTAGCCTGGTTGATATCCACCTTTCGGTCAAGAAGCCCTTGCAGGACCACGAGGTTGTTGCTCATCGCAGCAAAGCAAATTGGCGGCCACCCTGCATCGTCCCGCTCGGAGATGCTCCTGACAGCTGGAGCACAAATCGAGGGGTAAAGGGTCGTGACTTTCGCAAGTGAGGGGGCTGGGTGACAGGTTCGGGTTTCCAAGCTCCTGAAGCCGTTCTGATGCAGGAAACGTTCCAACATGAAGCCCTTGCAGTCAACACTCGGGTCGGTCTCAGTGTGGAATCCCGGAACAAGGCCGTCAAGTGGTTCCACGTCAAGACCACGGAAATATTGTGGCGCTTGGGCGTTCAGAAGGTATCGGTAGTTGTGAAACTCTCGGCGCTTGAGGTAGTAGAAAAGCTTGGACCAAACCATCTGAATAACCATACGACCGATCCATACTCTGTCACCATCAACTGTAAACTCTCCTTCACCAGGCGCCTCCCTTATCCTGAGCCCTGTCCATTCCAGCGTCTGGTGGGTGGCGCTCTCAACAACAATTAGGTAGCCAGCGCTGAGGGTCGAGAGTTCACATGCAACCCTCTCTGTGCGACACCACCTGGACTGGGCTGCGGGGTAATTAAGGAACCGGCAACACCTAGGACCTAGGTGTGAAACAAGTGTATCCTCCAACACGAAGCACGCCAATGCAACTCAGCTACCCCCTTTCGCCCCAAGTTGCGTGGCCCAGAGTCCCCTGCTTGTCTTGGTGCGTCAAAGCCGGGCACAGTACAACAAAGAACTCGCACCTTGCCACATACGCTGGGATGCTTTGAATGGCACTGCCGCGCTCCTGAGATGCCTTGTGACAGCTGCGCTGTGGGATGCTGAAGTAGTCATACCAAATGTGAAGATGGCCAGAAGCAAAGTCGTCGCCAGAAGGGCATCTTACGCGAGCATTGAGAATCTCCACGAAAATGGCCAGAGAAATTCTACTGGTGCCGGCAACGATGTTCTTCAGCGCATCCTGCAGAACTTGTAGCTGTTGGAAGTCTGGATCAGGATGCGTGTCACTCAGCCATTGGTGCGACACGAACATTGCCTTTCCCAGGCTCTCATCAAACTCTGTGAGCACACCGGCGTCTGCCAGCTCCTCGTGCATCTTGACTTCTGTCATCTCCAAGAAGGCTTCGGCGGGTACGGTGTACATCACAAAGGGCGTTCCTAAGTGCACTAAGCTTGAGGCACGCTTAGTCACTCACTTTGCCGAGTTGAAGCATTTCTATGTCCGCAGGGCTTGCTAGGTCCCGAGGTGCTTCACTCATGACGCAACTGAAGCTTCTCCATCTCAGCCTAACGCACCGTCAGATACCAGAAACAATCCAGAAACATCTAAACAATCAACGTACAATCACGATCGCTAAACTCGGTAGCCATTGCAGGCACTGAACAACAGGCGAACTGGTATGGTTCCTGCAAAGGCATTGAGTGTCTGCAAGCCCACAACCTTGAACAACATCAAGTCACCTGAAATGCTTGGAGAAGGCGTGCCGTGTCTGTGCAGCGACGATGCAAACTCCACCAGAGGCACGCTCTCCATGGCGATTTCGCAAAAACTAGTGGCTTCTGCCCCCGGAAAGGTGACACACCTATGCCCACGAGGACGGCTGGCTTTTCAAATGTGCGGCCGCGTGTAATGATTAATAATAGCTAAGCTTGACAAGTAATTACACAACAACGGATCGCTGGCTTCTGCCCCGGCCACAAGACCTCAGCCGTACCAGCGCTTTGGCTGTCAGGAGTGGCGAGACGTTAGGCCCGCCCCTTCCTAAGACAACTTTGAACCCAAACGCACCCAACCGTTAAACCCTAGATCCGACGCCCCAAGGCCCCTGAGCCCTAAACCGCCTGCAAACCCCGAACCTCTCCAAAAACCCTAGACCCGAAACGCTGATGTAGGGGCCTTAAGAACTGGTCGACCATCGTAACAAGTCCCACCTTGCCTCTGAGCAATGCAAAAACCCTGCGAGATGGGCCCTAGGATGAGAAAGCCTTGTTGGAGTTGAAAGACTGCACTGGGTCGATGTCGGTCACAGTGTGAATCTCGACATCCTTGTCGTCCTGGCAGCGGGAGTGCGTTTGCTGTATCTTTGTTGCACGCAGCGCAAACCGACGAGGACCCCGAGAATGCTCCTCTGACCACTTTGGCACATTCAGCGGCCTGGCATATCTGAAAGACCGGCAACAGAAAACTTGTGATGCTCAGTCGTTTCCTTGTGGAGATGTCGTAGGACCTCTGTGCTTTCCCCAAAGTCTCGACTGAGGCCGCGGCGGCGGCAGCAGCTTTGCCATGGCCTAGCAGGCTCTGACAGTGAGCTCCAGATCTCGTGGCTGCAACGCAGCGGCTCAGCAATGCTATGCAAACACGATAACCTACAATTCCCTTCCGTAACAAATTATGCAGAAGGTCAATCACACCATTCTCCTCAACCTAAACCCTGAAAGCTTACAAGAGTTCATTGACCCCCAAACCCAAACTATGACTCAGCTGGCGGCGGTCTGGTTCTCTGGAGACAGCGAGTCCGGAAACCTGCACACAGAAGGCAGAGAGCTGAGCCGACCACACGGGTCACAAGCAAAGGTGCCACAGAGAGCAGCGCTTCAGAGCTGACCTGAACCAACTGCAATCGAATTATATCTAATTAACTTAGGTGTCCGGCTCGATCGTGAGGATCAGGAACAGGTTGCCGTGGACGAACCTGAGACCCCGGCGAATCCCCCGCGAGTCCCCGCGCGTTCCCGCTTCTTGCGGGGTTGGGAATTGGGTTGAGGTCGGGTTCGGGCCGGTGAGGGCTCACTGCGTGCGAGGGGCGGGTTCTTGTAGGTCGGCATGCCCTCATCCTTCACAGCCTTCCGCATCCACGCGCGCTGCGCAGCGCAACATCCACCCCTAAACCCTAAACCCTAAACCCTAAACCCTAAACCCTAAACCCTAAACCCTAAACCCTAACCCACACATGTTGCAGCTGCAGTTCCAGACCCCCAAGCTCTCGAATCGACTGGCCTTCATCATGCGAAAAGCCTTCTTGGCCTCACAGAAGAGAAGGGAAGGTAACGAAGCTTCACCATCACCCTGTGTGTGAACATGTCGGAACGGTGCTGCCACCAAGGAGCATCTGGATCTGGGATGAGGTACCTGCGACACAGGCCACTCGGGAAGCTGCACCACGCAGCGCCGCAAGGGCAGCGGACAACGACAAGACTTCCTTCCGAAATCTTCCGAAGGCTTCATAGACTGCCAGCTTCATAGACTGCCAGGCTGCATCGTGCTACCGCGACGCGTCTTCTTAGCCTCAGGGTAGTCTGCAAGGACGCTACAGCAGTGCTATGTAGCGGTCCTATTGTCTCACATGCAAAATGGCTGGGCGCAAGGCTGCCAGAGCCTCTTCGCGAGTGCACTGCTTGAAGTAGGCGCCTGAGCAAAACCAAGTTCGAACGACATATTGCGAGCTAGATGTCTCCTCGAAGTGTGCTTCGGGGGACGATGAAGCTGCAAAGGCAGGCTTCGACGACAGTGGTTAAAGTTATTACTGCGCACGGCAAGCCTGTCGCGTCCCCCTGAGGCGTGGTCGCTGGCCGTCTACGACAAAGCATCCCACATCGATGCCCTTTCCTGGGGTGCGACTCGCTGCGGCGCTGCTGCTGTCCCGACTAGCCGGTGCATCTTGCTGCAAGCCATAATATTGGCCCTGCCCCGACCCCGAAGCCCCCTGGCACCTGCTCCCTTCTGCCCTTTTCAGGAACACTGGGCCACCAGGCGCTTGAGCTGCGTCTCGCACGCCTTCTTCAGCGTGTCGATGTCTGTGGTGTCTGCCTGGAGACGGGAAGACGGGTCCCATCGGCGACTCTGCGGACCACATGAGCTCGAGCCTGCGCCACATTCTCCACGGAAGGGCAGTCTGCATCCTCGATGACTTCCCACTCGGTCTTGTTATCCTCACGTCTGGTCAGTTCTCGAGATGTTGGTGCCTTGTTCCAGTGTAATTACCCAACATGAAAGGGACTCCGTGATAACATGGACCCCAAGAAGGGACCCCCCAATTCAGAGAACCGACCATCTGGAGACATACGGACACTGCCGCTGGCCGGCCTCTTTGGCAAGAGGGTCGAAGCCCTGGGACATGGGCTTCACGATCTCACCTGCGTCAACTTTTTTGCAGATGGCCTGAGACTTGGGCACGAAAAGGGGGCTTGCGAAGAACTCGCACGTCGGCTTGGTCGGCCTGGCTGCGTCTTGATGAGCAGCTTGCGGCCGTCCAGGTGCGTGAGCTCCATCTGGAAGCCGCACAGGGCCTGCGGGGCTGCACTCGTTTAGAACTGCCGATGCCACTCACGCCCGCACGACAGCTTGGCTGCAACATGCCGCTACAGCACAGCACCTCGACCAAGGAAATCTTGCGCTCCACGTAGAGATCGGCGCCTTTCCTCTTGAAGTCGGCATGTTCCTGGCATGGGGATTTGCCATGGTACTGACCGGAACGCTGGGGGGCTGATCTCGGATGGCACCCTGCACGCCTGCTGCTTCAGCACGAAGACCACGTCACCAGCATCCGCATCCGGGTGCTCGTCAGCCATTTCCCTGAACGTGACCTGCTCCCGCGATCCACTTGGGTCAGACATGCTGTTTGCGCCCGCACACACACCAATAGCATGCAGCATTCAAGTGATGGGAGGGGAAAACCTCATCGAGGTACGGAATGGACGAATGAAGTGTCGATTGCTTCCACTGCTAGAGGAGCAAAAGCTGCGCATCGAAGGTGTCTGCTCCACACTAGCGAAGCTGAACGTGTGTTGGCTATTGCTGCACCATCCCTCTGCTCTCTACATGTTCTGTGCCAAAGTAAAGGCTGGATTCTCAGAATCTTTTTCTCATGGCAAGACAGGTAGTAAAGAACCCATTACTACCCAACTTGGAACAGCCAACGGTTCACGATCACAAGCCAGCACACATGAGCTCTGATGATAGAGAGTTTCCAAGACAAGGGGATTCCATGAGGTGCCACACCTGGGTTTTGATGACCACGACACGTTGAAAAGGCCAAGGCCCCACAACAAGTTGCTGCCAGCAGTCCCTGCTCCTCAAATTGATTGTCGGCTCCACGGGATGCACCACTAGATGAAGTTAGAAGTACGTTCAACATCACTCGCAAGCATGCGCCACACACACAGAGACACGTTCACACATTCACACAACGCGACCACTCCTTGCCCTCTGAAAACCTGGACTCTCTGCCATCGTGCCTTGTGGCCATCCGGTGCACCCTTCTGCACATGCACCTCGAGGACCTGCCAGACGGAAGTTTCCAAGCGAAAGCGTTTCTCGACGTTCTGGCTGTAGTGTGCTGTACTGTGCCGTCCAGCCGTAAGGCCAACGGCGGTGGTCCCCTGAAGCTTCTCAGCTCTAAGCAACATCCTGATCCCCAAGACCCCAAAACTCCTGACCCTAAACCTAACTTAATAAGCGCATGGCAATTGATGCAAGAGTCTAGCCCTTAGACCAGCCCCCGGATCACGAAGGAAGCGGGGGAGCCTGCCTCCCTGTCCTGCTTGGTTTGGAAGCTTTTTCCCTGACCGCCGCAGGAGTGGCACTGCGACTGCCTGCGGGTTCTTCGGATTAACCGGAGACTGTGGTCAGGTGGTGGAGTGTGCGCAAGGTCGAGTCAGGTGTTGCCGGATCATACTACACTTACACTTACACTTCGTGCAGTGTTCATGGCGCAAGGCCACCCAATGCGAACTTTGATCCTGGGAATTAATGTGTGAATCTGCCACGGACTGCTCAAAGAACAGTCGCTGCCGAGCCACATCTGCTGAATCATGGGCCTCAGCGTGCGACCCAGCTGTGGATGCGCCGGGCCTGAAAAGCCGCCTGAAGAGCCTGAAAAGCCTGAAGACAAAGCGTTTGCCAGTCCAGCGGCCCCATGCGCACGACCTCGACCTTCACGCCGCGGCCGTCGCATTCCCGACACTCCTGGACGCCCTTCTTCTTGTCGATGACCTTCCAAAACGCGCTGGAAGTCTTGCGGCGAGGCGTTGAACGTGTGCAGAGGAACACATAGCCATGACTTTGTGTGGTGCTTAACGCTCCCTGTGCCAACCAATTTCTGTGAGACCGCGCACTCCCCACCTGGCGGGTGATAGCCATCTTCTTCGTGGACCCAGAGTACATCCTTGCGTGGGCTCTTGCCACGCAAGAGAGGAAAGAGAGATAGGAGACAGAGAGAGAGAGAGAGAGATAGAGCAAGCGAGAGAGAAAGAGAGAAAGAGAGAGAAAGAGAGCGAGAAAGAGAGAGAAAGAGACAGAAAGAGAGAAAGAGAGAGAAAGAGAGAGAAAGAGAGACAAAGAGAGACAAAGAGAGACAAAGAGAGACAAAGAGACAGAAAGAGACAGAAAGAGAGAGAGAGAAAAAGAGATGGAGGAGGCAGAGAGGGAGAGAGGAAAAAAAAAATCTCTGATGCATATACATGTACATATACTATACATATACATATACATATACATATACATATACATATACATATACATATACATATACATATACATATACATATACATATATATATGTGTACATACACACACATACACACACATACATACATAAATACATACATACATGCATACATACATACATACATACACACACATACATACATACATACATACATACATACATACATACATACATACATACATACATACATACATACATACATACATACATACATACATACAAGAGAGCGAGGGAGAGAAAGAGCGAGAGAGAGGGAGAGAGAGAGAGAGAGAGAGAGACTTAAGTAGTGATCCTGGAGGCTAGGGCTAGGCTTGCAGGCGGGACGCTGCTCTAGGGTGACCTTGAGGTTCTGCACAACGTCCTGACTTCCGTGGGCGCCACTGAAATTAGGCCGCAGACGCATGCCTTTGTCACACAGCATCACAGCCAAAGCAGGCCACCTTGGTCTTCTGTCGCTTGCGGGCGCCACCACCACCCCGGCGGCCGCCTACGTTGCAGCGGAGCAGTGCAGAGCGGAACATCTTCCCAAAAAGTGCAAAGGCTGGCCTCCCCCGAAGAAGGCCTCGAAGATGTCCCCTGCATCGCCCGGCCCATCGTTCTCCAGGCCCTCCTCACCTTGGAAACTCAAAACTCACGCTCACGGGAAACGGCGCGGGAGGGAGTTGGGGGGAGGGGGAGTGGGTTTGAGGATCTTAGTCGTCGATGGCTTCAGGCGGCTGAAACGACCTTCCAGCAAGACTCGGACTACAAACAAGTACATGAGTCATGTCCATGATCTCAGCACCGAACCGAACCGGTCGTACTTGGCTCGCTTGTCGGAGTCGCTCAACACCTCGGGCCACGGCGTATGTCACGTGTGTCTGTCAGCACAGCTGTCGGCACAACTAGGAGAAGTCATTCAGGCGCGTATCCAGCAACGCAGCCCCTCGCCTCGTATGCTCGGGTGATCTCCTTGAACTTCTCCTGGTCACCGCCCTGGCAAGCTCGAAAATGCTTCCGGCGCCCCAACAAATCTTCGACTAAGCTGATCGCCTTGTCGGGGTGGTGCTTCACGGCCAGCTTCCTGTACGCCTTCGAAAGGCTTCGAAGCAGGCACGTGGCGACGGAACTGACCACGACCCTCCGTGTCTTTGTGCGACAGAACAGACCAGGATCCTGTGTCTATGTGCAAGTCGCGTGTGACGTGCTCGCACCTTCTTGATGTCAGATTCTGAGGCGTTCCTTGGAAGAGGGCTATAGGCTACAGGTTCTGCCTGCATGCATGCAGTATGCCATTCAGCTCCCCTTGTGACAGCTCAGGTCAAAGACAGCGAGCGCCAAGCACTTAAAAGCTGCTATGCTGAAACCGCTCCACTTGTGCACAGAAGAAACATAGCTGAACACACTGAGCTCTTTGACAGCGTGTGTCTCTGCGTGCGGGTGCTTGAGTTCACCACATACACCAAACCAGAATTGAAGGTCACAAAACTTTGCACCGAATCTTGGCCGGGCGGCTTGTCTACCTCGAGGAGTTTGTAGAACTTGGTCGTGTCCGCGTTCTTGGACCGGCCTGGCTGGGCCCAGGGCAGCTCGGCACGGATCAGATCTGGACGCCCAACGCAGGCTCGGAGGGGCTCATCACAATGCTTCGGCAATGACTCTCCGGAGGCGCCTCCGCCCTTGCCCCCCATGCCGGGGAAGTCGCCTCAAGCGGGGCGGTCTGCAAACCAGGCTTCGAGCGACCAATTGCGCGCACGCTTTTGCGAAAATTCGCGCGCGGAGCTACGCAGTGCAGAGGGGCAGTGTGCTTGCTCTTTCCAACAGCTGGCCCGGGGTGCACGATTAAACTGTGCACAACTGGGCTTTGCGAAAATTTGCACAGCGCCTCTATCAAGACATCCACGTGCAAAAGCCGAATGCCACATCTTGGCACTGCACAGTTATCACTTCCCTCCCTCCCTTCCCTCCTTTCCTTGCCGCAAGGGCAGCTTTCTCTTTTCTCTTTCTTTCTTGCTTTCTTTCGTTCTTTCTTTCATGGGGCCTCTCTCTATCTCTCTCGGCACAGCCTCCGGGAAACCCGCCGAAGAACATCTCGACGGAAAGGGAAAAAAGTACCTTGTGCTGTGCGGCGAGCAGCAAAAGTTCTGTTGTTTGGAGAGATCGCCGTCAAGCTGAATCACCGAACTGCTTCAGACAGCAGAATCTCTGCGACGCGGTGGGCTATGAATCCCAGAGCTGATTGAAGTCGAGCGACTATCAGCTAAGTGCTGCTATTGCTAGCGAATTACTACTGAACTACCGTCACCAGCACTGAATTGAGCCGGACTGGACGGGAATGGCATGCATACAAAAAAAAAATAGGGTTGCTGTGCACATGACGCGCTCTCGCGTGGTATGGCATTGCCCGGGTGCACAAGCACCATCCTCGGCGCGCCGCGGCTTTGTGGATTTGAACCAAGTAGTTGACACCCTCTCGAAGCTTTGGTGGGCACCTGGTTCTTCCTACTTCCAACACGATCTCTGCCACCGCTTGGGGTTTTCGAGTTGAAGCGAATGTACCATGTACAGAAAACCCAACGCAAGGACGCGCCTCGCAATCTGACCTGCGTCCCACACGGATGAAGCTCCCTCCAAAAACTCGTTCAACAAACCAAAACGCTGAAAGCTCGGCGCGAAGCCAAACCGGCATTCAATGCACTTATTTGAAAAATGCATGGCCCATCAAGAGGCAGCTACGCCCCTCACCTCCATTTTGGCGCCACGGCACGAGGCTATGTACTGTCGGTGGCTTTTTTTGGCTCCGTGAAACACATTCGTGGGAGGCATTTCGCCAGCATGGCCTGCGAGATTTCAGCATCGTGGGAAGGTCAGGCGCCCTTGCGCGCAGTCCCCAACCAGCCTGTCACTTCGCAGTGACTTCAGGCGTTTCAGGCATATCAAGGTTTTAGGGCCAGTCTCGTAAAGTGTCTTATAGTGACCAAATCTAACCCCACTTACGAGGGAAGGTGCTGACACGAGTTTACCAAAACATCTGTGATGTTCTGCTCGGGAAGTCCTCTGCCTGGGTCAACCAGCCCAACTGCCCACACGCTGCAACCTTTCAGCAGCATTATGCTTCCTAGCGATCCGAAGTGAAACATGTAGCGCGGCAGCGAAGCAGGAGAAAGCGGGACTGCATCATCCGTAGCAGATATGATTGCGCAAGCTCTACAGAGTCTGAGGGTATTAACAACAAGAAACAGGAGCTGCAGCTCGCAAAGCAGCTGCAGGTCATGGGGTCACTTGGGGCAAGGCATGGGCCTCCACGTCACTTGGCCGTCCCGCGCTTGCCAGTTTCCCGGGGTCTTTGGCTCGACCTGGCAAGGTTCTGAGCATCGCCGCCGCTTGTCACACATGCCAGCCTTTTGCCGTCACAAAAGCGTCCCAATAGATTCCGCCTGTGCCCCTGAACCTCTCTGAGGCGCCAGCCAGCCCAGCAGCATGAGAAGAAGAACCAACGCCAGCGCGACGCAGCCTGGCTCAGAGGTCTCTGCTCTCCGGCGAGGCCTCACCGAAAATCGACAAAAAATCGAGGCCTGCAAGGCCCCAGCTGAGCTGGATCGCATCCTCAACAGGTGGAGGCCTCGGCTCAAGGTGATGTGCCGAGGGTGATGTCCCGAAGCTTCTCATCGATGCGGTGTGTTCTGGTGTGTTTGTTGAGTTTGGTTGCTGCTTTCCAGCTGTTCAGAATTCAGAAATCACATACTCCGAGGCATGCCGAGGCAACCGCATCTCATCCAGCGCCACAGGTGTTCTCTGCAAAGCACGGACAGTGTCCTGCACGTGAATTGGTTCCGTCTTGCGCCTGTCTCCCACTGGAGCATTCTGGACCCCTTTTTGCTCTTCTACTCCTGGCTAGGAAGAAAGCCGGAAAGCCTCAAAGGCCAGAGTCCTTCGCAACGGTGCCGTCGCTACAGTTGATGGCACTGATCCAGCAGCTGTCCACATGGAGGACGTATTCTGCCCAGGGCTTTCATCCGCTGAATACGCAAAGAATGACATGGCCTGCTGAGCTTACTCTTGTACTTTTCCTCTTACTCTTCTTCTTCTTCTTCTCCTTCTTCTTCTTCCGCACGCTTTAGTGCCCTTGAAGGGACCCGGCCGCGGCGGCCAAGCGGCTCAGTAGTCCGGGCTTGGGTCCTTTGATTCAGGTCCCCGTGAGAAGGTTTGGCTCGTTGATCTCTCTCTCTCTCGCTCTCCCTTCCTTCCTTCTTTCTTGGGGCCTGACGTCAGGGGTTTCCCCCCCCCCAGTGGCTCTCTCTCTCTCTCTCTCTCTTTCTTTTTCTCCCTCTGTCTCTCTTCTTCTTCTTCTACAGGGCTTGAGGGACCCTCTCTCTCTCTCTCTCTTTTTCTTTGTGTCTTTCTTGGGGGGCAAGGGGGCAACTCTCTCTTTCTTTCTTTCTGCGCACCCAGCCCTCCCCCATTAAGGAGGACCGCCCGCAGGCGTGCGCTACAGAGTGCGACGGATTCACCTCTCTCTCTCTCGCTCTCTCTCTCTCTCTCTCTTTCTTACATTCTGTCACTGAAAACTTCTCTCCATACTCGTTTGCTTCTGCTTCTTCTTCCTCCTCTAGCTCTATCTCTGTCTCTCTCTCTCTCTCTCCCTCCCTCCTTCCCTCCCTCCCTCCCTCTCTCCAGTATGCTGCCCACCGCCATCCCATAACTTTGCCGGGCATCCAACCCAGCCCCTCAAAGCTGAGAGAGCTCCCCACTCCAGTGTCTCTAGGGCTTCCCCGGTCCCCCAGTCCCCCTGAGCTTTCTCTATACCTCTGCATGTGGTTTCAAGCGGCGCAGATCAGACGCACGCCGCTCTGCATGATCCCCTGCGCCTGCGTCCTCAGACAGCATCACCGGCCATGGCTGCAGCTGCAGCTGCAGAGATGCATCAACCGCCTCCTGCGTCAAGGCTTCAAGTCGGGCGACAGTCTGGCTTCACGAAACCACTGCAATCCACTGCATGCAAAGGTGAAAGACCTCAACACGAAGCCTCAAAGCACCATCCCGCTACCAACCCTGTCAAGATAAACGCTGTGAAGTAGCTTCACGCTCGCAAATAGAGCTGCTTTCATCCCAAACCCCAGACTTCCACAGGACAGGTCTGAGGACTGGCTCGACCCACAGGCCTGGGCCTCCCAAGAGTGGCTTGCGCCAGCTGCTGAGGCCTGGTGTGAATCCCACATCTCTGGTCTGACTCTGCCGATAACGGTGTTGCTCTGAGTTCTAAAAATAAAGAACACGAAAGCGATCCGCTGGTTGATGCACAAATGGGCCTAGACAGCCAAAGGACAACATCTGAAGCCGAGAAGCTTGCTCCCCCTCCCCCCCCCCCCTCAATCGCTGAAACCCCCACACCCCCCCCCCCCCCCCCCATCAAATCCCCATAACTCCGCTGAAGCCTCCAGAAGCGAGGAGCTGCGTTGCAGCGAAGCCTGAGGGTCGGCGCTTTGCACACCCTGCTGCTTTTTGGTGTTTCTTCTGCTTTTTGTTGGTGGGGGGTGGGGGTGTTACCTTCGAACTGAGGGATGTTTAGTGCTTTGTAGTATTTAGGGCTGAGGGCAAATAACAATATGAGGGGTTAACCTGGCTGTTGGTGAAGGTTTTAGTATGTTGTAGAAAGACGCAGAAATGCGGCGAGTGGCAATGCTTTGGGCAAGCTTGCAAAAGGCATGAACACTTGCGCCAGCGCGTCTGGTTGAAGAAACATCAAACATTCTTCTGCAGCATGTTCTTCATACAAGGCAAAAAGACACGCTGAACATTCCGGTGTTGTGGACATGTTCACGAAAGGCTTGTGACAGCGCGTCTTGTTCCAGCAACGTCAAACATCCTCTTGCGTCATCTTACAAAAAGGAGGCACAAATGCTGAAAATACCAGGTGTTTGGGCATGGTTAAAGTAACATGGTCGTAACCAACCCCGCCCCCTCCCCCCCCCCTCCCCCCATCCCACCCCCACCCCACCCCACCCCCCGACCCCAACCCCCCACCCACCCCGCCCCCGCCCCACCCCGCCCACCCACCCGCTCATAAAGAACAACCCCAAAAAATGGGGTGCGCTTCAGCCCCCGCGTGCGAAAACACGAGAAGTGATCTCATCGGCCCGGCCTCCCCGGTGTGGCTTGCACCAGCTGCCGAGGCCTGGAGTGCATGCCACAACTCTCTGGCTTTGGATCCCTTTTGTCGCCCTCCGTGCGAAAAGGGGGCTCGCAGTACGAAAGGGTCTCTCGGGTGACTCTAAACTAGAACACCTGCCACATGTTCCTCGCTGTCATCTGTTCAACTGATGGGCCTCTCAATTGCAGCCTGTCTTGGGTCTTGGGTCTTCGGCAAAGCGCAACAGCGGGCTCCGCTGGGCTAAGGCCCTCGAAAACCGATTCGCTGAAAAAGTTAACCCCCTAAGAACTCCCCCCCCCCCCCCGTCAAATCCGTACAACTCAGCTGAAGCCTCCAGAAGCGAGGAACTGCTTTGCTCCAGGAGTGAAGCCTGAGGGTTAGCGTCCCTCTTTGTTTTTCAGGATTGCCGTGCTCAGGGCTTCCAAGCGCTTGAGCTCGCCCTAAACTGGCGCCAGGGCCCAACACCCCTCATAGCATGAGTGGTTGGTCATCATGCGCACTCCGCCCGGTCCCCTTTACTGACACACCTTTTGCGGCGCGGGAGCAGCAGGTGGCTTCGCTTGCCCCTTGGCCTTCGACGCCATCTTCGCCGCCTGCTGCTCGGTTGCGAAGCCAGCCGAGCTAAAGTCGCCCGCCACCTCGGAAACCAGGAGGGTTGCGGTTTAGGGCTTCCACCCTAAAACCTTAAACCCTCAACCCTTAAACCCTTTTACATGTAGAAAAATTGGAGCTTTATAGGGTTGAGGAGCCAACTTCAAGAGACCACTGGGGCGGGCTCTACCATGCGATGGCTTGTAAGACAGGTGCGGGCCGCCAACAGCCTTTGGGGCTCGTCTGGAAGGGCAGAGTGGCTTGAAACAACCTCATCGCCAAGCTTGAAGCCTTGGAGGGCTTAGGGCTACGGGTTTCTAACCACCCTTAAAGACCTGCCGCAGCCGAGGAGACAGAATCAGGAGCGTCAGAAGGCAGTACCAGCAAGCAACCTCGGGATCTCCAGCAGCGCAGCAACATAGACCAGTGAACCACAAGGGGGTCTCCGTACATCGGATAGCAGCGCTTTCGAACTGCGACTACAACACAACAGCAAGAAGCCACAGTGCGGAGCGCAAGTGTTCTCTAAGCAGCCTGCAGTAGAAGAATCTCATGCCAGAACAAAGCGTGGGTGTGACATAGTGTACTTTCACTTCTCTAGCGCTCGATTTGCGGGCTGTTCTAAATTCGGGTCCCTTGTTGTGGGGGGGGGGGAGGGTGGATCCTCTTGAAGTATCGACAGAATCCCATTTCAACGGATGTCTATATGGCTTGCCCCTGAGGCCTTACACTCCATGCCAAACCCGTTGAACCGTGATTCAGAACAGAACAAGACACCACCCCCTAAACCCCAAAACCCTAAACCCTAAACCCCAAACCTTAAACCCCAAACCCTAAACCCCAAACCCTAAACCCTAAACCCCAAACTGAGCACTTCGAGCTCAGGCTCGGATCTCCACGTCGGCGGGGACGTACTTCTTATCGGGGCCGCACCGCCGGACGAAGCTGGTGGCTTGGGGCAGCCACTCCTTAGAGCTGATGGCTTTGGGGCTCAGGGAGGGTTTACGCCTTAAACGAACAGTCCTTTTTACAGGGATTCTAGTACCCCCTACTATCATGCCCTTTTGAAGGACTGTTGGTATGAGGGGGGAACATCCCAAGCTTTGGGGCTTAGGGAGGTCTGGGAGTTTAGGGCTTATAGGGTTACAGAGTGACGAGTGAGACCCACTCAACCCTTTTCATGCCCAAAGCCTAAAAACAAAGCCTCGAGCTGGGAGTCTAGGAGATCTGGCTGCACGGTCAGCTGCTTGCCACTGTCCACCAGCTTTATCTGCAAGTTGTGCCGGTCGCATATCAAAGTCTTGTCTTCGCTTCTACTTAGGTCTCGCAAAAGGCTTTGAGTTTTGTTCTGCCGGGTTCCCGTGTCTAGTCTCGGGAGTCCCATCTTAATCCGAGGGCGTTTTATCTTTTTCTACGCGTCTACAGGTTCCTTTTCTTGGCCCGGGCAGTCTCGGGCTGTTATGCTCGGCTTCCAGAGATGGCACGTATCAGCTCGGCGTGCAGCCTTTGTAGCTTTCCAGGCTTGAGGTGCTTGAAAAAAGGGTTCGACGGGAGCGCCTGATACTTCGGGCCCTCATGGCCAACGACTTGGCCAACTTCCCTGCCGTTGTAGATGACCTGCCCACAGTTCACACCGCGGGGAACGACTGACACTTTCAAATAGTCTGAAACTGCCGTTCTAAGAAACGGAGATGCGAACTTCAGGATTGAGGGCGCCCTGCACAAACCAAAAAACAGCGAAAGCTTATGCCTCTTCTCCTTTTTTGATCGCCGTCGCACCCTTGATCACGAGACGCGCCGGATTGCCACTTATCAGGCCGCACCTCACAAAGGATTAGGGTTTTCAGGCTTCGGACTTCTAGAGATTGGGCTTGGACCCCAAACCCGAAAACGCCTAAGAGCTCTTGTCCGAGCCCACACATGTCCGCATTGTCAACTACTGGTCATGTAGGTAGCCTGCGGTTGGTTGTCGACTGGGCGTTCAATAACGAGTCAGTTTGGACGGAGAGCACAGATCATTGTAAGAGCAAAAAGAAATTTACACGCACGTACATATACAGATATATATATACATGTATACATATATATATATATATATGTATATCTGTCTCTTTTATTTATGTACTCACTTAATTGCGACAATTAATTGCGACCCACCCACCCACTCACCCCCGCCCACAAAAACAAGGCTTCTCCACACGTCCAGTGAGTTGAGTACTTGTTCAGCATCGGGCTTTCGCATGGATCGGTCCTCGATCTTGCCTCTCACTCGCGCATTTCTCGGTGAACGGCTTGGTGTTGCGCTCCGTATGCGCGGGCTCCTAGTGCCGTGCACTTGCAGAGGCGTCGCCTTGCCGTGAGCTTCTGCAAGACGGCTTTTAGGGTGTTGGAACCTGGTGTCCTTATTTCGACGGGATGCGTACTCGAAAGTCATGGCCAAGTGTGTGTGGGATAGAGCAATCATCTGAAGGTTCGGGCAAAATGCCCGCAAACTTTGCCAACATTTCTCCAAGGGGTTGTCCACGCTCAAAAGTTCGATTTGCAAAAGGGCCGCAGCAGGCAAGTCTAGTTCGCCCTGGATACGTGAACACCGGGGATGAACGCGGGTTCGGATCTGCAATGATGCTTGAACATTCAAGTGAAATAAGTGATCAGAATACAACATTATCTTCGCAAGGGGAAGCAAACCCGTCAAATAACACATAAAGGTCATATATCCATATATAATAAAATACGATAATATAGAATAATATGATATAGCATAAGATAATATACGATAACATATCACACTATAATAGAATAGAAACCATATAATAACACATAACATAACAAAAAACAAAATATAGTATAGTGTATTTATAAGACAAAATATTGTTGTATACTATACTATAATATACTAACTACTACAAGATAATATAGTATAATACAATCTCGCCCAACAACACATACATACATACATATATGTTGTTATTTTAATATATGCAGAAATGCAATATATACATATGGAGAGAGAGATATCCTTACTTTTGATGCTAGTATTTTCAGCAACAGCAATAGCAATAGCAATGGCAATAGCAATAGTAATCGCAATAGTAATGATGATAGCAACTGCTTGTTGTATTAATGTACATGTACATGAATAATACGTACATATATATATATATGCACATATGTACGTATGTAGGGGTATGTATTGTATACATCGTACGCGTTCTGGTCATGCATGCTGGTTGACGTTTCTAAGCTTGGGTAGCATTGTCATCGATGCCATGGCCACGGTGTTTCCCATCTTTACTGCGGAACACGAAGACCAGCCCCTCGAGTCAAGCCTGCCTTCTGAGTTGAATGAGCTTCGTGTTTTTTGTGCATCTTAAAGCTTCAGTGAAAAGCTGCGCAATTGAGCTCCGGGCCGGTAGTGCACCAAGCCGTCCCCAGAGAAGTCGTTCATGACAGGAGGGCCTCGTTGCCAGAGGTCACATGCGACACCAGAGTCTCAAACCACTCACAGCCTCGAGACCCCAAGCTGCGCAACTCAGTCCGTCAGACTTCAGCTTGTGTTGCACCAGATCCCTTCTGCAATCTTCCGCATCCCTCGAGGGTTGAAGATGTCTGCCCGAACTCATGTTGAGAGAAACTTAGGCACAGGCTTCTCTTCGATACAACCTTGGATTTGCACGCCGATACAGTCGAGGCCAGGAACAAGTGAGACGATCTTGCGACTGTTCAGCACCATTCTCACCACCACTCAGGCGACTCACCAAAACCGCAGCCCTATACACCGACCCTCACTTTGTTGCTCAGGTGCGTTGAGGGGATCGTCGCTTTTGCAGGTGTCGGCCAAGGCCCAGGAACACTCGGGAAACTGGCCGGGTTCCTCAGAAAACGTGCTGTCGAGTCTGGGTCGGGATGATCGGAGGCCAGATGAACAGGGACAGAAATCGAGAGGGAAGGAGAGAAACAACCAAAGCAGAGGATGGGAAGAGGGAACTTGAGATCTGAGATGCAGTAAGTAGCATGACACGCAAAGGCAAAGGAGCGCGTGGAAGAAGCCAGGAGGATGGAAGGAGCAAGGGGGAGGAGGGAGAGAGAGAGAGTTGGCGCACGAGAAAAAAGGGAGGAGAGGGAGAGGGAAGGGGAGGAGAGAACACAAAGACTGCCAAGTCCAGGGCACCCAGACAGCCATGTCCGGGGGCGAGAGCTTCTCTTCCATGGGGTTGTCCTCCGAGTGCTTGGCCACCTGCTCCCAGGGGTTTTCTTCTCTTCTTGAATGCCCTGACCATCCCTCGGACCCTCTCTTATAGGTTTTATCAGACGGCATCATCAGACCTTCCACTGGCCATCATCGCAATGTAGCTCCTCGACGCCCTTCCTGCAGAAGGCAAATGGCATGATGCCCCCCCCCACTTCACTGAGGCAGCTACCTACGTTGTCCGTGTTTAGCGCGCCTTCGCTTAGCCCGCCGGTGTGCATACAAAACTTCGTCCCAAGAAAAGGTGCTGCGATGGACCAGCCGATCGACCGATCAGCCACTCCAGATGAAGCCACGTTGATCCCGAAAGCCTAATCAAACCCCAAACCCTAAAGCCCAAAACCCAAAACAATGTGCATGCAACGCATGCCGTTCCGCTGCAAGGCCTGGAGAGTAAAATATGAAAGACAATGGGAGTTGCTCTAAATGAGCATAGTGACCGACAGTACCTGACCTGGAGATGGATAAGAAAGCTGCTGAGTCGGGACATGGGGTTTCGATGTTCAACATGTTGGCCTGGGTATGCTGGGAGTGGGTTCTAGGAATCTGCGGCGCGCTCCAAACCAGCTGTTCAGGCAAGCAACAAGTTCGCGAAGCCATCATTGCACTTGAAAACGACAGTGTTGTGCCGCCGCACAAAATAGAACCTGAGTTGGCTCAGTTGCGCGGAGGCGCACCGGTCCTTTATGCACACACCACGAGACATGCGTTCCTCTCAACGAGGGCAAGAGGCGTGTCATTGTCCTGAAGGTACCAGTCCGTGCTACAGAGTTTGGGAGGAGTCTCCCGAATGCGACGAGCCTTCAAAGCCTGCACCAGGCTCATCCGAACAGGGAACATGCCAAGCATGGACCATACTCAATAAGATGAAAAGCAACAGCACCCTAGGTGAGGCCGGAAGGCACCGATTCTGACCTTGGCCTAGGACAGTGTCTCCCATGCTACAATGCTCCTACTACCTATGGGCCCACCGGGAGCTCGAACATCTTCCGGACGATAGCGTCACGATCCTCCTTCGTGTTGACCACCTGAGGGATTTTCAGAAGCTTCGAAGCAGTCTCTGATATAAACAAAAAACTAGAAACGAATACGAGAATCAAAAAAGTCAAGAAAGGGGGGGAGGCGGCGGCACGCAGAGGCGCCTCCACCTGGCCCACGCTGAACCATCCCTGCAGGCTTTCGGGGGTCTTCCAGCCCTGCAGGACATCCCCAGTGTTGCAGTCGGCGCTGGTGCAATTGTTCGGTCGCAGGGTTCGGGTGTCCATGCAGTCCACCCCATAGCAGTAACCTGAGCGTAGCCGTGCGGAACCCTCATCTGCAGCACCGTGTGAGAGTTGATCTCGGAATGCCAGTCAAGCGACACACCTCATACTTTGCCACCTGACCTGAGAGCAAGCAGTGGCAAGTTCTTCGTCCGGCGCCTACACGCTGATGTCCGAATATCATCCGCGCTGACGCTAGGGCCGCCAGGGCCGTAGGGGCCGTGCCAATGGGTTCGTCGATCAGGTAGACATACTCCCTGGGCGAAACCTGAGACTTGAGACAAATCTTGACAAGCCCGAGCTTCGAAAACCTTTCGAATCGCTGCGGCCAAGGTGCAAGTTCTGGGATCTGCAGGCGCAAGCTGTTGCTGTAGTCTGAGCAGCTTGCAAAGCCGACGCTCTGCAACATTGCAAGAAGTCTCCTAAGCCCCCGTAACCCCGCCTTCTTTGAGCGGCTTCTTGCACAGATCCTCCGGCTTCGACCTTCCCTGTGCAGCCGAGGTTGAGGTCAGCGCTAAAGGGTGACATTTGAGTTAAACAGTCTCGGAGTTCTTTCTTTCAATCCTTCGGCCAACTCCGCAGCTTCCAGCCATGTTCGGGCCAAGCCACCACTCACGTTGCGAGTAAGTTGGGGGGAAATCACCCGCTCCCCATCGACATCCAGACAAGCCGCGGCAACACTAAACTTTACTTCATGTTGTGGTACGCAGTCAGAGGCCCTAGTCGACGGTGGCAAGTGGGCGCGACCTGCGTGACAGTGGTGAATGAGATGTGAGGTCGCCCCGTAGCATTTGATCTCCTGGTAGACGTGGACGGCTGTGTAGCCCGCTGTGAGCCCGCTGTGAGCCCGCTGTGAGGGGACTTCTGGAACGGCGCAGCACTGCCATTTTCAGAGCCGTTTGTGTCACTTAGTGTCAGACGACGTCCTCAACATCTTCAACCTTCTCCTTGCGAACAGGAAGTCGTGAAATGCGCAGGATGCTGAGTGTCCCGAAGATCGTGAAGCAGGATATGGCCAGCGTTGCGTCCAGCCAGAACTGCGACGGATACAAGCGAATCAGCGTGTCTGACGTCTTGAAAAGCCAGGATCCCCCTTTGAAGAAGAGCTCGTGAAAGAGACGGAAAAGTCTTTTGAATGCCAGCACTGCAGAAAGTGAAACGGCCCCGATCAGGACCAAAGTCATCTGGCTCCCGCGCCGGAGCGCCAATCGCAACGCCTGGGAGTCGACGAGAAACAGGAGGCTTCCACTGAACGCCACCAAGAGCCCAAGGCCCCAGAAAATCGCAAAGAGCGTCCCTGCGACCGCCTGCACATCTTGCATGTGGAGGAGCTCTCGCTCGGAAAACATAGGACAAGGCGTCGGAGGTGCTGTTTGGGGCCGAGGTGCCTGGCAAAGGTCGAAGGGCAAGGAGAGGTTGCTTAGGTAGCCAATCCCCGCGCCGCTGGTCATGAAGCGGATGCAATGGACCCCATGCTCCAGCCGGTTGGCGCGGCTCATGCCGTAGCGATCTTCCGGGAATCCAGGGCGAGAATACTCCAAGTGCAGGAACCACTCAGAGGTCACCAAGCGGGCACTGCCCACCATCAGAAGGTACGGGATAGGCAGAGTCACCAGCATCCTGAGGCCAATCACGATCCCAAGAGGCAATCTCGCCGCATCCCACCAGGTTTCGCTCGGAAGGCGAGACGCAGACATGGCACCTCTTAGAGGTGAAGAACCCTGTCCCTACGAGTTTGCAAACTTCAGGGAGAGGCGTCCTGCAGGACTTGTAGCAGCTCAGTAGCAGCAGCAGCAGCAGCCCCCAAAGTGACTGATATTCAATTCAGGGTCAGCAAGGCAACAGCAACCCTCTTGACTTCACCGTTGAGCCTCCAAAGATGTCGTCAAGGTCGGGAGGAATGAGGAACAGTATGCTTTGAACCGTGTTCACCTACCGTTTTCGCGGCCTCTGCAGCTTCGGGTATCTGGATCAAGGTGATGTGCGCCAACCTGAACCAGCCCATACCGCCACACCCGCCCGGCCCTACAGATGTCGCGATCTGCATCTCTTCGTGCCAAGCGGCTGGTGCCGGAGATCCGTGTGCAGCTGACCTCAACAGAGGCTGCAGCGCATGCAATGCAAACCCGAATCTCCCGAACTGCAGCCAAGCCACAGCCCTGCAAAGCCAGCCCCTGAGCGTTGGCACCAGATCAGCCACTAAGGTCACTAAACGTCACTGAAGCCACCGAAGCTCTGAAAACCCCCACCTGGTGGGCTCCAGCCTCAACCTGGGCCACCAGGGGCTCGAAATCCTCCGGAAGAGCTGCCGGAAGCTCAGGCTGCCGGAGGCTGGGCTTAGGGTGACTTGAGAGCAGGGCGAGCGAAAGCTATGGCCCCCCGAATGAGAGGCAAACTTTGGGGGAGTTGCAAACCGGAGGCTTAGATAGCCTGGCAGAATTGACTTACTCGTTGGATTTCACTTCCTGGGTTGCAGCATGTTGACACAAGCTGTCGATGGTCCGAGGTCGGGGGGAGAGGCGGACCCCCTCGAGGGAGGGGTCAAGACAAGAAGGCTGTGTCCGGGAAACTTCGTCGGGCGATGCTCAGGGCTCGATCATAGGCTCAGCGGGAGGTTGTAAACAAACACTGCCGCAAAGGTCCACGGAGCTAGGTTTCCTGACTCAGGTGGCTGGGATGTGAGCAGCTGTGAGCAGTTCCGACAGGCCGGGGACCTTTCAAAGCTGATGCATGTTCATGGTCCTACTTGAGTCCCAAGAAGTCGGACCCCAGCGTACAACTCCAAACCTCTCCAAAACCAGTGTCCTGGTTGCGTGCGGGACCCTCGGCCATCTTCTTGTCACAGTTGACACCCGTCCAGCAGTGGTCGCACTGGCAGTGATAGCGCATCTTTCGGCCTTGGGCCGCGGAACTTCCGAATCTAGAGTGTACGAGCACACCTATGGCACCCGCATGCACCCGCTGTTTGCTCGCCATGCGGCCATGCACGCATTCCAGCTCCACCTGCTCGGCACACTCGGCAGACTCGGAGCACGGTGCCCGGTGTCCGACGACAGTCGTCGTCTACGAGACTTAGGATACGTACTCGACATCTTAGGACATGCTAAGTCTGCTACCATCATCCCAGCCTCCTCAGTCCTCTCCCCGAGCTGAGACAGTGAGTTAGCATTGTTGTCAGTATTGTTGCCGGCTTGATTGCCATTAACTTGTGTGTTCGTTGCAGAGCCGTCGTCCGCTGAGCCTGGGCCAAGCCACGGTTGACATCTGCATGAGACTTTGCTCTGTCCACGTGTGGAAAAAAATGCTGTCCATTGTGCAACCATGACTCCCTCGTCTGCAAATTCGTCCAAAATGGTCTGCGCCTTCTCGCGAAGGTTGGCCATTTTGCCTTCCTGCAGGTTCACTGTCGCACCTTCAAACCGCTCTTAAGACCTGACTGCCCAGAAAAATCTGCCAACTCTCGATCAAAACCGCGCCTGTGGCACAAAGTACCGCAGCTCGTCTTGAGGCACGAAGGTCTCCCTCTCTTCTTCTGAGACAAGTGCGGGAGTTGACGCTTGGGTGGAGTGATGTGACAGGGAGATGCTGGTGCTGAAAGATGCTGACAGAGTTGCTGAAGGCAGCTGGCTTTCCACACTCCACATGTTGCAGTAGGGTCTTCAATACCAGCATCCACACAAGGACACCCCCATATGTACACTCACCAATACTTATTTTACACTCACCAAAAGCAAAAATGAAAGGACCGGAGATCCCTACATGTTTACTTTTTTGCGCGAAGGCGGGTGTGGCGGTGGTCAGAAAGGCAAGCAGAGTGACCAGCAAGACGGAGCTGACATCGTCGGCGGGCGGTGGTGAGGGGGCAAGGCGGGGCACGGCGGAGCGTGGCAGGGCAGGGTGCGGCCAGGACAGGAGCTTGAAACCTAAACCCCGCATGGTGATGTGGGGGAATAAACACCTACCTCGTGTCAGATTTGGCTCAACCCCCATTGCGACGAACCGGCGGCTTTTATGTTTCAGCAGACCCAGCCTGTGGCGAGGACGGAGATATGGAGCCTGGGCTTGGAGATGAGACCCCAGTTTCTAGTGACCAGACATTGGAAAATCCCAAGAAATACCAAAAAAAAACAAACTTCTAATGTTGCACTGGCTTTTGTGAAGCTGGGGTCTATAGTCGCAAGCTTTGAACGTTATTCCTCGAACTCAATTTGTTGGGGTCACCCGCTATAATCACATTTTTGCTTTCGGGGTTCTGTGGTCTAAAGGTTTCAAGCCTTAAGGTTTGTTGGGCTCCAGGAATCTTGCTTCCCCAATCCAGGAAGCTAAGCCCCTCCACTTCCATCTAAACCTTACGACAACTTTTGTGATAGGGAACCCACGGGCCAGCCCGAGTCGCTTTAGCAGATTTGTTTGGGCACTCGCCATAATCATAAGGTTTGTTGGAGAATTCTTACATTCCAGGCCTTAAAGCGCCTTAAGGCCCTGGAAGCTTCAGGGATGAAGGGCCATGGCTTCAGCCCAAAGGTTTCAGGCCTTAACGCCTTGGCTGCAGCTCAGGCCCTCCAACATCTAAATTTGCTGGGGCATTTCTTTATTTTGGGTCCCAGACATTACAGCTTAAGGAAAGCCATTGCGGCATTACCACCGCAGATGGTGTGCCAGGTTGGGCCTGTACTGTCGGCAATGCCGGGATGTGTTTGTCTTCGCGTTTTGGGAGAAATGGATCATCGCACGCGTCTGCAGCCACTGGTTCAACTTAGCTTCGTCACCAGTTCGGATTCTAATCTAAGCGCAACGCTTCAGGGTGCCGCCTCGAAGAATGGAAATGAAGTTTGCCGCGGTCCCAGATTTGCGGGGAGGGGGGGCTTGTCCTATTTATTAAAAAAGCCAGTGCAACATGGAAAGGTTGCGAACAAAATTGGGGCACTCCACCAGATCCAAGAAGCAGGAGGGCATCCCCCCATTGCTCCGGCCGGTACACAAAGCCCTCCGCAGCGATTGCCTCAACTCAACTCGTGCCCCATGGCAGGTGATGGAAAGGAGGCTGTTGTGGGTGCCACGATGGACTTGCTTCTGAGGAAAAACCTTGGTCTCTCCACCCGAAGCCCATGTTCGAAACATTTGCTGGGAGTTGGGTTCCTTGACCAGGGCAGGGCACGAAAGTCCTCTTCATCCACCCACCCCTGAAAGCCCCTTGAAACTTTCTAGGGATCCACTGGGGGACCCCTCGCCTGCACAGATTTCCACAGGTGATACTCCCCAAACAATCAACGGGATTTTTAGGCCAGCCACCTGCACTCAAACAGCCCCACGCCGAAAAGCCCTTAAGCTCTCGACTCCTAGCGGCCGAGACTGTCGAACCGCAGCGGTCACAAATAGGGTCCCATTTACGCACTTTCGTTTGGAAGTCCTATTATACAGCTCGTCAACTTGGGATGGGGACTATGGGTGTGACTGACAGCTATCAGCATTGCCGGAAGCTGCAACCTTCCAGGCACGTACTGAATCTATACGGAATTCCATTACAAGCTTTGGTGGCTAGTTCAGACCAGCGTCTGAGCACGGCCCCTGATATCTCGGGGTCTCGTCCAATTATAGGCCAAATTCTTGGGGGCAGCATGTCCACTCTGGTTCGGAAAGACTTTTTAAAGCTGAAATCGTAAGCCTCGAGTCTTCATAGCGAAAGTCGGCCGTAGTCAGGAGGCATCAGGCTGAAAGAGCTGAGGTCCGAGCCTTCTGGAACGTGCTCTTGACATACTTGGGCCGAATGTCTTTGGATCGCAGTAGCGTAAGCTTTGCAGCCTCAGAGCACCACTCTTCTTGGGGAGAAACGGCGTGCTTGGCCTGCTTGGCATCCCTGACATTAAGGACGGGTGGGGGAGGTGGGGCGGGGAGCGGATGGCTTCCGCACCTAACTGCGGCCAGAGCACGCGATCGAGCCAGCTCTGGGCATGCACGTACCATCGCTCCTCCCAACGCCACACAGTTCTCTGGAAAAAGTCCCAGTGCTTGCATCAGAAAAACAAGAACTTTTTCGAAGGCAATTGGCCTCGCAGGTGTTGCCCTCTGTCAGGATTGCGTGGGCCTGAATGAAAGACCTGAGGATAGGAACACTCTATACTCCCCTTAGAACCTGAATAAACATAGTATTGTCAATATCCTCTTGGGTGTTATACAAACAAAAATGATTCCCAAGAGGGATATGGCACTAGGGTAACTCTGGGGCATCTGAGCTGTGATCCCAGGCCTCTGCTGCAAAGATGGGAACTAGCAAAGATGCAGACAGGACACTTTCCCGCCTCTCTCAGCTTGTCGGGCCTTGGTAGGTCGAAGTACCCAGCATGGCATGGGCATCTCTACACATCCCCTCCTCTTCAGCAATTAGTCCTTGTGAGGGTTAGAACTGAAGTCCAGAATGTTTCCTGCGCTCTGAACTCCATACCACGCCGGTCGGCATCGCTGAGCAATCCTTCGCCAACGGTTCCAGGCTGTCCTTGCCTCACAGCACTTCCGAAAGTTCAGTGAGCGGTTTTTGTTTGGGCCCACGTGGTGCATAAGGATTATATGTCGGCTACACGTCTCACACGTCTCACACTCTTGGGATCGAACTCACGTGCAAGATCTGCTCCTCAGTGAGGTTCTTGTCCAAGCCGGGAGTACAGAGTGCGCCTGGGCGACACTCGCTACTCGGTCGGCTGACGAACTGCCTTTGGCCTTCGACCAGCTCCTCTGTAACCCATTCAACCAATTGATCGCAGTGATGTACGAATGCTGGTGTCCTGAACTTCTGAAGCCCAAAGAATGCTTCCTACCCTTCCCTACCACTCTCAGCCGGATCACACGCGGTCGATGCGAAGAAGAGGCGAAGCCTGGGCCCCCCCAGTTTGCTCTTCGGGTTGGAAGGCTTCGGGATCATCAGCAGGTTCGACCTAGTGTGGGCTGTTTGAGGGAAGCATCACACTTTCGGGTGTGATAGACTGAGAAACATCGCGACCTTTTCTCAAGCAAGAACTCCGAGATCTCCTTCATGAACCAACGGATCCCAACAAACTGCTTCTGATTCAATGGGTCTACGCCGTGTGAAGACGCAGTCCAGCAAAAGCCCTTCAGAAACGGAAAATGTGGAAGATCGGATCGGTAGATATCGGTAGCAGGAACACACGAGCTGCTACAAAGAAGGCATGCGGTTCCGACAATCGCCAGGACACGGATCTTCACACAGGTCGATGAAGTCTAGAACGCGGTCTATGCCTGCACGGATTCAGATCCAGCTGAACAACGAGCACCCTTCCACTCTGAGTCACTACCCTTGTGGGGCAGAGAGAAGCTCTCCGGCCTTGCTTCGCTACCTTCGCTGCCTGGAGGCGGAGTTTCGCTGCTCAATGGCTTTGATTTGGGGCACAGGTGAGGAGTTGACCTCCAATACCTCCGCCGACTCAGCCCGGCGCAGATTCCAGTCTCTCCACCACTTCTGGCGACCCTGCTTTTGCCGCCTACACACGCCACCAAGAAGCAGAGTGTCGGCTGCAGCAACGGATCCTTCACCGTGCCTGCCTTCAAGGCTGGGGCAATTGTGTCCTTCCCGGCGCGAAAACCAGAAATAAGTCCGGCTCATGCGGCGCTTCAGGATCATTCCCTACCATGCTTTGATCTACTTCCAAATTCCAAACCTGAAGGTGTTGTGCACACACCGCCCCGCACGCCTAAAATACTTTTTTTTTCAGTTAGCGCTGCGACCTGCGTACAAGGATGCCAAAAACCTTCCTGCTTCTGCCTCCACACTATGATGGGGTCCCAACTTTGAGAAGCCCCTAAAGCACATGATTGGAGCCTTTCGGTTACACGTGCAACACAGGCTTGTCTCCCACCAAAGCCGGCAACGGCGACACGGGAAACATTACAAAACTTTCTGAAAACCATCCAAGAAGGAAGCCCCGTCGAGTATTTGACTGGGATCTCGGGGAAAACCCGGTCAGGTGTTTCACCGGGGCCTTTGGGACGTCGCGTGTTCCAAAAGTTCAGACGTTTGGGGAACACTCATCCGAGTGAGTGGCAAAGGGTCCTCCTTGAAGTGGAAGTATTGGTCTCTGACGTACTCAAACTCCTCGTGTCCGGAAGCATCAGAAGGCTACGCCAGTCGTAGTATGGCCATGCAGGGCCTGAACCCCAGTCTCCCAGACCCTCCTTCTTGGTGCGCCCAGTCGTTTCATGCAGGCGCTCGTACCACCTGGGCTGGCTGGCAGATTGCTGGCAGCATCGGCTTAGCCCGAGTTCAAAGCCTGCCTAGGGATGTTCACCTGTTTGGGTTCCGGAATCTACGCACGGCTCAAGGCCCGAGCTCCTTCATGAACGGTATGAAAACTGCAAAGAAGGGTTGCGCACGTATTCCCCACCCCCAAGCGGCATGAGAGGCCTAACTCGCGGAGCTTCTCTGCTGTCAAAGTCACATCTTTGTGCAGCACTGTGGCCCCTTGACAAGCTCTGCGCAAGCGCGAGGAACTTGGTTGCAACTAAGGACAGAACATGTCGGAAAGCACTTTACATGATGTTGCAAAAACACATGAGATATTTATTCTACACCTCCACGCTGTAAATTAAATACTGTACAGTATAGTGGGCAGCCATTGCTGTCTGCGGTCCCAATGCTCGCCGTGGCACGGGAGTCTTCAGGAATTCCAAATATTCGTTCCGGCACGGCGTCCTCCTCCTTGAAGAAGATGCGCCTAACAAAGATGCCCAGGCATTTCATTGCTATCCCTGGGCGATTCTGAAAGAAAATACTCCGGCCTATTGCTGTTTGCAACTACCTGCTGAAAGATCTCGGCATTGGGTCGACACATCGGAGTGTTCACCGTGCTACCGCCTCGGCTCAGGAGGATCATAGACCGAATAGGACAAGGAGGGGGGGGGAGGGGGTGTTCGAGAATAGATCTATTCTGACCTCGTTTGGGGGGTTCTGGTATAGGAGAGATTTTGTGAGGAAAAGGTGAGTCTAGCTTGGAACACCCCCACAAGCATCATGCCATGACTTCCAGGCCCGCCGCTACTGGCAACACCACTCTTGCTCGACTCGTGCTGCGTCTGCTCGAGAAGAACTGCCTTGTGCTCTGGAGCCTGCTAGGTCCGGAGACATGCTCGCTAGCTGTGACAACCAAACCAAGCTCGAAGGCCTTGGGAATTGCAGTTTGCCGCTCATGGTGCCAGGCCTGCTGAGGAATATGAGGGCCATGGCTTGCAGAGCCACGTGTACCACGTGTGTCACAAGCCGTCATCCACCCAGGCCTTGGCCTGCGGCGTGCTTCTGCCTCAGTTCGTACAACATGTCTGGAAGTGGCATCCACAACATGCCTAGCAAAGCTACACCAAGACACCAAAACGCCTCCCTCCGACTGCATTTTGCTGCGTCCGCGGTGCTGTGCGCAGTGTGGCTGTGATGCGGCAAGACGGAGCCAGCGGAAGAGTGAGCCTGAAGCGGCTTGATCAACCGCAAATCTCTCCCAGAAAAGCAAAGAAAACATGACACATCGAACTTAACTACTGTTCCAAATCTCTCGGTTCTGACCGTTGTTTCACCGTTGTCTTATCCTTGTCGCCGGTGTCTCCTTTTCTGACCCTTGTGCTCTCTGCCTCTCTGCTTCTCTGCGAGCGCGCCTCGGCAGCGACCAGCACCAGGAGCGCCCATGCCGGGTGCAGGAGCCTCCCAAAAACGCCGGTAGCTCTTTGGTTCCAAGAGACTCTGCTGTTGCATGTCGTTGCATGTGTGTTAAATAGTTGGCTATCCAGTCTGTCTGTTACATGTACAGAGCACAACACTCGGTGAACACTCTGCGAAGACTCTCAAAAGGCCTCCGGGGCATCCTGCCGGCCTGGGCGAGAGGGCACAAAAACGCGAAAGAGGAGAAAAGGAGAAAACTCTCTCTGAGACTTTGAGGCTCTGGCTCAGGGCCCGTGAATGGAGTTGAAAGAAGACAGAGAGGCTTAAGCTTGGCTGCGGAGAGGTCTACAATGAAGCCCGATTGGCTCCACAGCACGTATCGTCACATCAGCAAGAACGAGAACAGTTGAACGCGAGAATCTGTTGACTCAAGTTTTCTCTCGCAGCTCACACAGCTTGAAACGTCTAACAAGGAAGTCAGCAGACAGCGCAGGCATCGCTACCTGTTCTGCCGAGGAACAGATGTCCACAGCAGCGGAGTTGGCCAGCAGACCTTGAGAAATCGTAGGTGTAAGTTCAGACCGACTCCTGCTGGTGAAGGGGCGGGTGGCTGGTGCCAGGCTGGTGGCTGGCGCCACCATGTGCTACTAGGCGTTCTTGGCATCGTACTCCGCCTTCTTCTTCTTGTAGATCTCCAACTTCTGATCGTATTCTTTCTTGTACTGAGCTGAAATCTTCTTGTCGAAGGTGCCGCTCTTGAACTTGCTTCCAACGGCTGTGTAGAGAGCCGGCCCCACTTTGGAAGAGTCCATGTTCTTGACGAACACCCTTTTCATGACCGCTGCCTTAGGAAGGCGAGATTTTGGGTACTTCTTCTTGTACTCGCCGAGTTTGTCAAAGGCGTACTTGACATAAGGATAGACCGGCTTTCTTGGCAGTTTCTCGCCCTCCTCCTTTGCCACAAGGTACGCATCCCTCTTCTTCACGTAGTTCAGCTTGTAAGGGCGTTGGTCTTCATCGGGGAGGCTTCGGAACTTCGTCTTCATGGCCCCGAAGTAGAGCTTCTTCATTTGGTCTTCGCTTGGAGTCTTCATGTGGGCGCCGAGCATCATCCTCATGCGACCCATGATGCTGACCTTGGGGTGCGTCTTCTTGAGGTTTTGGAGTGTGTCCATAATCCAAGCCTTGTACGGATAAGGCGGCCTCTTTGGCGGCTTCTCGGCCAACATCTCTGTGTCCAAGCTTGCGGAAGACTTGCCCTGGAAGACCGTGAAGTTCTGCGAGTGTGCGCCCATGGCCAGGAGCCCCACGAAGAGACCCAGAGTCAACGCCAACGCGGCCTTCTTCACCCAGCCACGGGAGGCAGGAGGAGCGGCATTGGTTTCTTCGATCGTTTCCTCGGACTCGGAGTGCAAGGCCTCGACATCTTCAGAAGGTGCCATTGCGAAGAGCGGAGCGGCGTGGACTCGCGGCCCGGGCGGCTTGCTCCGCGATCTGCAAAGATGAAAAAGGGCCCAGCAAAGTCATCGCTTCATCCCCGACACTCTCCCGAAAAAACGCACATTGCACAACATGCTGAGACGCACTTTTTTCTGCTGCTACGGCTCCGCCAGCTTCTTCGCGTCGGCCCTGTCAAGCCCAATGGCGAACAAACGGCACATGTCGAGACATGGTGAAGCGCACGGGCGCGCGGACTTGGGCAGACATGCATTCCGGCTATGGAAATGAGCAATAATTGGCACATGCTAAGTTCCTTGCCACACTTGGTTCATGCGCTCCTGGTGCTCATCATCCTCCGAAGCAACTCGCACTTCCGACGCCGCGGTTGGAATCCAGACACAGTCAGTTGAATCAGAAGGACATCAGCAAGGCGATCCCCCAAGTTGTCCTTCCGCGTCATGTAAGCTGTCTCATTCTCGAACTCGTTAAAGTCACGGTCCTGGCCCCAAGCAACGGTTGCCCCTTTAAACTCAGGAGGCCGCAGCGGCAGCCCTCCTGCCCATCGCCGCAGCGCACGATGTCGGCGGGGTCCTTCGTGCGGAAGCCTGCAGGGCTCCGAGCGGGCAGCTTTGAATTGTTTGTTTTTGTACATGTTTGTGAACACCTCTCGGTTCTCATGTCCACTCATATTGAAACTAAACGTTCTAAAACTGCTTCAGAAAAATGTCAATACCCCAAGACGCAAGGTTCCTCCGTGAGACCCTTTGCACTTGTCCAAGGGTAGGCAAATCAGGGGTTTCGCCCTCACGGAAACTCTGCACATTGCGAAAAATCGCAAGCTGGGTGGCGACAAACTAGGGGGATTCACCGTGCAAGTTGAAAGAGGCGCATAGCTGGAAGTGCCACAGACTGCCTCACGAAACAGAATTCCGATCACGTCTTGTGTGTTTTCCGTTTGTGGCTTGACATCTCGAGCTTTGGAAGCGTTTGTCGCGCACGCGCCCCTGCAACGCCGAGTGCTTCGCAGTGGCATGCCAAAAAACATGAAATTGCAGACTTGATATGTCAGGGTATTGAAGGTGCACCTGAGGCGCACAGTGCTGCTGACCTTTCTCGTCCGGGAAGACTGCTGATGTGTGCCACGCATCATATCCAACTTGTACAGAAGACAGCGTCTCAGGCAGATGTTGATGAGCACTCGTGGTTCCATGGCACGGCGTCCTTCTCAAGGACTTGGTGTGTCAACGCCTTTCGTTGGCCGTCATTTCCTACGCGAACGATACAAATCCCTCTTGGCACACCTCATGCATACACGCCACGCTGATGCCCTGCGTGCATTCCAACTGGCACATGGTAGGGTTCTTGCCCGTACGCACCACACCAATCATGGTCTGATTATCGTCATCAAATACGAAGTTGGGGCCCTTACACCGTGGAATGACTCACACCTCTCTGCCGCTTGCTGATACCGGCTAATGGAAGCCGTGTGTGAGGACCTTGAACGTGCATGTGTGATCGTGTGTGTGCATCCGACCCCCCCTGTCTCTCTTCTCCGTCTCTTTCTCTTTCTCGCTCAAAGCTTGGTCTGTCTCCATCTCTTCTTTTTTTACTGGGCGTGGGGAGGCCACGTTTGTTCAGCCTCCCCCGGCGTGCCTGCACAATTTTCACTACTTCAGAAGGCCTTGCAGGAGCAGGCAATGCGCTTATGATAACGGGGCTCAACCGAAAGAACAGTTCTAAGTTGCCTGTAGGGTCCACTTGCTCTCTAAACACTTCTTTCCCGGGTGTCTTACTCTTCTCTCATGCTATACCTTCACCACCCCCCCTTGTCTCAAACACAAAGATAAGTTAAGCAAGCTAAGGAAAGACGAAGATCAAGATAACGAAAAGAAAAAGGGTGAAGATGTAATAAGATAACATAGGGCATGTGACATGCGACATGACATTTGGTACATGTCACCGAAACTCACACGCGACAGATGACTCAAATGACAGATCAGCTATCAAAGCACAGCGGAAGCCTAAGCCGTTGCACTTGAGCAGCTCGATGCAAGCACGCAGCTCCTATCGTTAAGGAATTCGGAAAGTCTGTGCTTCTGAAGGTTTAGCAGGTTTCAGGGTTCAGCGCCTTGGGTCCCTCCCCTCAAGTCAAGGCTGCAGGCCCACAAATGTCACAAAGGCCCCAGTCCTTCGAGCTGCTCAAATCGAACTTCAAGTCCTCGGTTGCTCTCGAAACTGTCTGGAGCCTGTGCCCCTTGCAACCGAACCAAGGCCGTCCTCCAGCTTCCTCTCCAGGACCTCCTGGATGGCTGACCGGGCAGCCTCACAAGGAGTCAGACAGCATCCCTGTGCATGATTTGTGCATGGAGCGCTTTCTTCGATGAAGCCCGTGATCCAAAGAGAGCATTCTGCTGCATCGGCCACCATCGGCCTTCAAGAGTGGCACGAGCTGCTTGCCGCCCTTGCACTTGAAGGTGGCCCAGCCGCCCACCTCCAGCAAGGCTCGAAGACGGTAGCGGGAACCATCTGAATGAGCAAAGGGTTGCAGAGGGTAGCAGGCCAGGAGTCGAAAGTACATCAGATCACAAAGCCCACCTCGATTTGACCATGGTTGAACACGGGCTCGCCGCCAAAGAGGAGCAAGGCAAAGGGGCTCACCTCCGAGTCTCCGAGTCTCAGAGGAACAGAGGAACAGAGGAACCGAGGAACAGAAGCTACCAAGTACCAAGATGGACGGGTATCATAGGGTCGTTTGAAGGTGACGCGCAGGATCCTTGACAGCCACCACACTAGCCTCCGAGACGTCATAGGCGTACAGCTTGCTGGTCTGCCTTATTGCACGAAGCACACTGAAAAAGCACATGGCTCGCAAAGGAGCACGCGAAGCAACGTCTTTCACTCGCCTGCAAGCCTCCAAGCATTTGCAACGCAGCGCTTCACAGTTGTATTCTGAGGACACAGAGTATGCAATGAAGCGGAGGGGCTTCCTGCATGTTGGCAGCCCTACAAGATTGCTCCAAACTACGCGATGTGTAGGTTGCCGGGCTGCCTTCCTGCGAAGATGGCCCTACAAGATTGCTCCAAACTACGCGATGTGTAGGTTGCCGGGCTGCCTTCCTGCGAAGATGTACGTACACATAGGGATTCTCTCTGTGGGCAGCAGGACCCAAGCGAAAAGTGAAAAGCCAGTTGCGCCGACCCCTCTACGCAAAAGTTTGCGTATAGCAACAATTCATGTCAAAGTTGTCCGGGCTTCTTTTGGAAGCATGACCAAACAACTTGGGTTGTGCCTGCGAATGTGGTTTGTGACGGGGAGGCTGGGCTGCGATGGCTCGAATTCCCATGTTGTCGGGGCTTTGACGCATTTTGACGCGCCGGGTTTCGATGTCCGTCTTGTGGCCTGTGGAATCCTCCACGGGGATGCCCACTGAGTACGTAGAGTGCAAAGTGCTCGAGCACTCGTGAAGTTCATAACCTGGACCACTGTGGCAGCGCTGAGAATGTCCGTCTATTGAGTCTACCTCAGCTGCCGGCTGAATGGTGTAGTAGGCCAGCCAAGGGCAATGAAACCTTGCGTCAGATCTTGTTCTGAACCCAAGACTACACTGTCATCCTTCCGACATGAACTGCTTGCAAGAAAACTGCAGTTCCAGCCGCTTCCCTCTGAGTTTGCTGCTGGTCGTGGCCAAACATCAGTGAGTTGGGGTGCAAGTTGAGGCGTTTCGGATAGGATTGCTGCTCCATCTTCACGTGCCTCAGCTAAAGTCCAGAGACTCACTGGCTTGGCCCATGAATTGAGCAGCCCAGCCTCTGTAGCACCTGGTAGGTGAGGTACTTGGCCTTGTCCATCATGGTGGAGCTCTGGAACCTGTACGAGCCGAGCACGAACCCAGCTCCTGGGCGCTCTTCTCCGCGTGAGATCTTTCAGGACCCTGGCTTCGGCATCTGCCGCGAGACGTGGATGATGTTGGGGTATAGGCCCCCCACCTCGGCAACAACCCTCAGACAGAATGTAGTAGCAGTGACAGATTGCGACGGACGCTAACATCTCCAGCCACTCAACGACGCAGCACAGCTGCATCGAAACACTCAATCGAGTCGACCCGGTCTTGAGGACGGGGTGAAAAGGAGGTGCCAAGCGACCACCGCGGCGCGGACGAGATTCCAGTTTGGAACCTGGTAGCACTCGCAACACTGCTTGGCGCTGTCAAAATGGCTGGGTTCTATTATGTATCAGAACTATATCACTGCTATGACCTGTTCTCTCTGTAATCATAGCCGCCAAACCCGCCTTGTTCTTCTGCTCCCACTCCAAGTCCTTGAAGTTCCCAGGAAGAAGCCCCACCTGGACCTGGGAGTTGCTTAACTTAATTAGCGACACCCCAGCATAGGAGCCATCCCTTCTTCTTCCGCCCTCTTCTTGCGCCCTCTGAATCATTCATACAAATATTTTGTTCATGTTATGATTAATGCTATTGATATTTAACATTGTTGCTATTGATAATGCTACTATCAATCCTCTTCTTGCGCCCTCTGACTGAGACTCTGTGGCATCCCGGCCAAGGACTCGAGCAGATGCCGGCGTTCCTCGGTGCTGGAGATCCCGACTCTTCTGCTGCACAGCGGAAGACGGAAAGAGGGCCCCCCTCTGGATCTCCCGACTGTCTGTCTCTCTTCCTTGATGTGAAGTCTCTCATGTCTCTTCCTCTTCCTCTTCCTCTTCCTCCTCCGCCTCCTCTGCCTCCTCCACCTCCTCCTCCTCCTCCTCTTCCTCTTCCTCTTCCTCTTCCTCCTCCTCTTCCTCTTCCTCTTCCTCTTCCTCCTCCTCTGTGTGATTATGTGAACTGGGTGGACTGTGTGAACTATCCCTTCCTGGGCGCCGGACGAACATGGATGAGGCCATTCGCTCGAAGGACAAGCCCAGCTTCTTGCAAAGCTCGCGCCTGGCACGGTCAAGCTGCAGCAGCTGCTCTTCTGCTCTCGCATCTCGCACTTCTGCTTTTGCCATCTCAAGGAGATCCGAGTCCCGTGCTGCTTCATGTCACCAAACCGCCACTCTTGCACGATGTGAGCCCACCTGACAGCTACTCAGAACATCCGAGACATATGCCATTTTTTTGCACGTGGGATCCCGGCGCGCAGTGGTCACTTCGGGTGCCGATCTCGGCCACCATCTCCATCCTGCCCGGGTGTGACTCCGCAAGCTTCAGGCTCCAGTTTTGAATGCAAGGACGAATGCTCTGCAGAATCACGGTGATAAAGCTGATGAGATGACAAAGTATAGTCACCTCTGGGCACGCGCCTTGCACTCTGCCAGCTTGCCCGCTTGCTTGTGTCCTCCGAAAATCGTCTCACCAGGTCTGGCAAACAGCAGAAAGCTTCGTCGATCACATGCGCTCACCCTGGTGGCCAAAGGGACCCAGTTCCAGATTGTGTCGTTGCGGCAAGGAGTGGTGCAGCATGCTGAAGCAGTTGACTGTCAAGCAGGCAAGCCCTTCCTGCGTCGTCATCATTGGATTTCGCACGGACATGGCCTTGCTTAGGCAGGATGCGCAGGGGATCCAGGCGACACTGGGC
The DNA here is from genome assembly GCA_905221605.1 of Symbiodinium natans. Classification (NCBI taxonomy): domain Eukaryota; class Dinophyceae; order Suessiales; family Symbiodiniaceae; genus Symbiodinium; species Symbiodinium natans. Next base: position 296,100 of record CAJNDS010002574.1, on the reverse strand, counting down.
AAACGTCAGAAGACAGGTCAGGTGATCCTGTACATCCAGCGTATACTCACTGTATACATCCTGAATCTGACTGGAATGCAGTGCCAAGCGGCAGCGCAGATGCTCAAACAGGGGCTGGGCCTTGGCAGGCGAGCCAAAAGGCGGCACATGCCCACATCCCAATCTCAACAAGGCCCGGACTCGCCAAGCAGGCAGCCTGAGAGCATTTAGGCCTTTCATGGCTTCTTTTGCCGTGCACAAGCCTAAGCCCCTGGCCGAGCACCAGGATCTTGCCCAGGCGGGGGTGGCACGGCAGGGCGGCCAAGTGGCGACCCAGCCTGGAAAAGTTCGGCTGTTCAGCGACGCTCTGCCCCTCTCAAGGTGTCACGCCATGTCATCTCTCCGCACATCTCCAGGGCACAGGCGGCGTGAGCCCGTCAGGCTGCAACGGGTCGAGCGCTCCGAGGTCCCGCAGCGCTGCCTCCAGAGAACTTTGGGATACTTTGGAGTGACAACTTCGACATACTTCGACGGCTCAATGCTCCTCAGCTCTGCTTCCGACAGCACATCGCGCTTTTCAGGGTCCAGGACTATCTGGCGTTCACTTGGATGGGCAGGTGGAGTTTTGCCGAGCCCGAATGAGCAACGAACGAAGACGACCCACCATGACCTCCGCAAAGAGCACGGAAAGCTCGTCGGGTGGATCGGGCGTCTTCGCCAGGAAGCCAGGCCTCGTGCTACTATGTCTGGTTCGGGGTTTGTTGGAAAAAATGGGATGAAGAATGCGGCCCTTGTTTTGGCTCAAGTCAGTTTGTTCACGACCTTCACCTTTCAAGGTTCGCCTTTCCATACCGATGTCTCAGCAGGTCTCAGCGCAGGCTGCACACTGCAGCCAAATTGCACCGGCACGTGAGGGTACCCTCTATGTCTCTATGTCCTGTTGTTCTAATACGGCCGAGCCTGTCAGCAATGCCACTTGCGCAGACCTGGTTTGGGGGGCAACCGTGGTTCGAGCGCTGCTGGATGCTGCGCCTCCAACTCTTCAAGTGACTCTTCAAGTGTCCGCGCCTGAAGGTACACGTTCTCCAAAGGCACGCGCTGCATCTCCGGAGGTGACACGGCATCCAAGCGTTCCAGGTGCCTCGACATGCTTGTAAACCTTTAACTTTGTGCCACGCGAAGTATGGGTCAATATGATTCAACACGGCTCAATACGGTACAGGACCGTTCAATTCGGTTCAATAAGGTTCAAGAAACCTCAGCTCAAAATGTAGCTGGCCTCTCAGGCAAAAGCCGCAAGCAAACGCCGGGTTGGACCTTGCTGCTTGGAGTGGGGCACGTACGGGCACGTACGGGCACGTGCGGGCACGTCTCACTTCTTAAAGGACGGGCTCCCAAGCTTGGGAGCCGAGCACGGCCAGCGCGGCCGCGCCGCTGCTTCAGCGAATCCAAGGCACACCACTGCTCGCCTTGGGGAACTGTTCCCTTGAGAGAGGGACTTCTTTTACGCCTCCCTCCCTCAAGTCGAACTTCACTGAAGCCCGCACGGAGCATCGGCGTGTTGCTGTGCCGATCCACCTCGAGGCAGTGGCTGAGGGCTATTCAGGGATATTGAGGGCGTTATAGGGTCATTAGAGAGCACGTGGCCTGGTTCCGACGCTCTCGGCAAGTGTCGATAACCACGGTTACGTCAGGCACCTCGCACAGAAAACTGAGCAAGGCGGAGCTTCTTGCTTTACCTGCTTTTCGAATCTTTCTACACATCCGCAATCACCAAACTTCTAGCAAGCCATGGCAACCAAAGGAAAACGGACTCATGCACTGTTCTAAACTTTTCAAAATCGCTCAAACGAGAAGCAGTCGGATTCCACCACCCTCTGAAATTGCGGGACGGGTACGGAGTTCCGGTTCTGCTATGATTCTGCCATATTGGGTTGGACAAAGTCTGTTTCTGACCAAAGTCTCCTGAGAGACTTTTCGGCTAGAAAGGCACTACGTGCACAATCCTGCACCTTGCTGAGCCACTGGGCCGCGCACCGTCACAGACGTCTCTGCAACGTTGGTGGAGCAGATGATCTTCCGCGTGCAACCTAGATCATGCCGTGCTACCAAGCCGGAGATCAGATTCTCGACGCTGTGATGCAGAGATGGGCTGATGATGATCTGCCCTGCTTGTCCCCACCTGCTGGCAGCGAGGTGCTGAAGCACTGCTGCTGCTCCTCACAGAGCTGTTTTCCATACACCAACGTCGGGCACAACGGAAACGGTGACACTAAGCCCAAACCAGAATCCACTCCCAAGTCCTCCGGAGGAAGGTTTGCGTGAAGTGGCAACACCCACCACTTTGATGACATGGTGCTGTCATCTGTCAGTTTGGACCTAAGTTTCCACTATTGTGAACCTGTGCGAACTGCATACAAACGTCGCCGTATCTGAGCATGCCTAAGGCGACCCCTAGCCGCAAAAGCCCAAAGCCTCAGATGGCCTGCAGCGATCACAGCGATCTCCAACAAGGGCCCTGGCATCAGCTGGGTGATCTCCCCGAGCCCCGGGAGGAAGACGAGGACGGCACCACGGTGGGGGTCCTGCACGGAGGTGCTTGCTCACTGCGCATTAAGAAGCTGGTGGCCTGACAAGTTGCTGCCAGCTTAGGGGGCTGAGTCCGCGAGAATAACACACGTCTGACCACTGCGGGCGCTTCAAAGTGAAGACAGGCATCAGCGGCCCACGCCAAAGGTGCACGCACTCTCTTTTGCTGTGTTCTCTAGGCCAATCGGCTCCGATGCTGGAAAATCAACAAACCTCAGCCTGCCTGAACCCTGGATGCAAACCCCCTGCAGTCGGGCTCGGCTCGGAATCCTAAACTCCTCCCCTCGATGTGCAGCGGACGCCAGTGGTTTTGGCACGTGTTCACCATCGATTAACTACCAGGGCTTGCTTTCTCCAATGGCGATCAGGGCGAACGAGGCCCCTTTGCAAATGTTCGTCAGCAGATCTGCGCTGAGAAGCCAGGTCCATCATTGTCAACGCCGTTCGATGTTTACTATACGAGCTTCGTAAGCGCTGCTAACATGCCAAACATCCTGTAGTAGTGTCAACTCGACTTTAGACTCAGTTGAGACTGCGCCACATCATCATCATCATCATCATCATCACCAGACATGCTCTGGAGATGCAGTCCGTCTTGTTTTCAATCGCAGAGCGATGCGATGCAAAGGCCATCCCCTGTAGGCCCGTAAGAACCAAGCTGCACTCCTTGACTGCTGCTCGCATGGACTCTGGCGCAAAGGTCCAGGCCCCCTCCGGGGAGGTTTCGATCCTAGGCCAGACCGGCACTTTACAGCTTCACTCGCCTTTATTCAAATGCAGATCGTACTGCCGACAACGTGGGCAGCTTCTGTCTTGATCAGGTCAATTTGCAGATTACATGAAGACCTGGTAATCTACACGTGAATCGCAAGCATGAAACTCGCGTATCGGGAGCAGATGCCTCATGCCTTCCTAAAGACACTGATGACACTTCCCCCCAGATTCGCTCGTTGACGGAATTCAGGGCACATTCATGCCTGCGATTGCAACCACTGGGTTGCCTGCTCCTCCACAATTTTTAGGATGAGATCATAGTCAATGCCATCGCTCTCCGACCTAAATTGAGTGAAGCAGGCACGGTATCGACTGCCTCTGGGAGATGTGCTTTCACCCTCTCCGGATCCCGGACAGGCATTCAGCGCATGGGCAGAACGCTCCAGAGGCGGAGTGATACACTCAGACTACACTCAGCAACCCACATGCCCCCCAAGATCTCCTTAAGCCTCTTAGCCGGCTGGAGGAGGCATTCTGTGCTTGGGACATCTCGGTGTGCTCTCTCCGCAGCTCATCTGGACCTGAGCGCCAAACCCTCGAGAGAACCCTCTAAATCTGGGTTTAGGTTGAAATACTTCCCTAAACCCTACACTCTAAACCTTTTCTCAGTTTGGAATGCTCCTCGGGGTTGCTCGGAAGCTCTGAGGCACTGGCTCTTCGCTTCGGGAGACCGGTTGCGGCCTCGGAGGACTGAAGGAGCGACCGCTTTACCGTGTTGCAGGATGCCGCTCAGAATGTTTCTTCGCCGTTCCAGACATGCACAGCTAAGGCCGCCACCTAGCCGAGTGTTGATGGCCTCCATGTAACACTCAGCCTCAGGCACACAGCTTGCCAGGCTCCTCCTACAACTCTAGTACAAGTTGCCGAGCAACCAGATCTCGTTCAAAGAGAATGGCGTGTCGGTGCCCCACATTTGTCGATAGGGTCCGAGAACTTGCGGGGTCTTCCAATGATTCTTTCGACTGTCCGGCTTCAGGCCAGAAATCCACCAGAAGGACAACAGGCAATCCGAGGCAGTTGCTACCGGGTGGCAGAATGCCGGGCCTCGCAGGGCTTTCGGGGGCAGAACGGATCTCATCATTTCATCTCGTGGCAGAATGGTAACACTTCGGAGGGCTCGGATGCTTCTTGCATGCGGCGTTCTAGTTTGACATCTCCAAGAACTCGTCTTAACCCTGATCTGCGACTCGACGACAATGACGGCATCATGGAAAGGATTGCACTTCCAGGAGCCGGGCAGACAACCATCGGCGGCTGTTTCAAAGCTTCGCCACCCTTAGAAGATTGCTCGTGCCATGAAAAGCTGGCAAGGCAATCACAGTCTAGCATCGCGCTTTTCAATCAACGGACGTCCGAGGAGGGGTCCACCGCAGCAACCTTCACCGGCAGACCTCTGCGAGCGACAAGGCTGAGTGCATGTCCTGCATTGCCAATGCATTCAACCCTCGGGTGCTGGCTGAAGTACTTCAGAAAGCACTCCGTGTCCATAGTGGCACCTCGGTGTTTTTTTACGATGTAACAAAGCATGGCACTTCTTCTAGGCTTCGCCACGGGTGACCCTCCTTTGCAGCCGAGTTGCTCATCAGCACAACACGAAGGTTCGGACGATTGGCGCGGATCTGAAGAAGGCAAAGCGTGCAAAATCTGGAACGACACTTTGGGCAAAGGAGATTATGGTATAGACCAGCTCTTGATGAGCTTCTCGTTTGAATTATGCTGAGGAAGAGCAAGCTAATCGATGCCTCGCGAAGGAAGGTGAGCATGAAATCCGTCTCAACCCCTCGCTCATGCACCTTTCCAAAGCCATGCAGAGACAGTGTAAGTGAAACTGCTGTACAACAGATTGCACAGGACAAGCACCCAAGGAGGCCCAAACCTAACCTTCATCAAGCATCCCTGAACTGCCGCCTCATCCACTAGCAGATGGGTGACCTCAGCAGATGCCGCCAGGTGACGATGGGACTCCCATCGCTTTGGGCTGGCTTGTAAGGGAGTACAGGGGTTAGCCGATAGCCCCCCGGCTCGGCCTGCTAGAGGCCTACTCGGGCTGCTAGAGGTAATTGTCTGAGCTTGCCGACCGTCTTCGGACTGAACATGAACTTGGAGCCTTCATTTGCCAGTCGTCGCCTCAAGGAGCGCAAGATAGAGCCTCTCAATTCACTGGAGCATGAAGAGGCTCAGCGAGCGGACAGGACCACGCCGGTGGTGCAGAAAAGGAGCTTGCACTTTGGGGAGGCCACCTGCCAGGTAGATGCAGTCGTTTGGTTCCAGGGTTCAATCCGTGCCGGGCGGACGGTCGTGCCGCGGATCTTGTAGCCGACGACCCCCTCGCCAACCTGCGAGTCGCGACTGCCCGTTTTGGCAGGATCCCTCTGCAGGGCATCACACGGCATCAAGGCTTCACGGTTCGGTTGATGACTTTAGAGCTGCTATGAGCGATTCTATTCCTCCTTCAATGCCCCTGACGCCCGCAAAACCTGAACCATCCGAGTCCCTTCCCCCTGCGCTGCCCCAGCAGCCCCAGCGCCTTCTCCCCCAGTTCTTCGGCCACGCGCTTTGCCACCGTGATGGCCGCGATCCGCCGGGGCCTCGTGAGGACGGTGTCTGCCATGTCTTCACTTCTTCAGTTCACCTTCGGGGGGCTGCTTAGGGGTCAAAGACTGGGCTCGGGGCTGCGTGACCACGATTCGAACAGGGCGCCGCAAGTCAGTCGTCTGAAAGGGTGCAATATGTCATCACATTCATCGAGTTCATAAACCGATCCTGACATGGTCGCCGTTCACAACTAGCAGTCTGCAAGCGTGGCCTTTGTTTCCGGACGCTTCGCCTCCGCCTGCATGCGGAGTGCTGCCTGAGACAGGCAAACGGCGGAGCACTTGAGTCCTAATGCCCTGAGATCTTGAATTTTGGCACGTACATTATGGAATGACATTCGATCTGGAAAGTGCAAGTGCTGATGCACACGATGCACACCTCCAGGATGTACTGTGGCACCTGTGAGCAGCATGTGTGCACTGTGTGCACCATACTCGTGATGCCGATGCTCACGGCAGCCAAGGCCTGTGTCGTCTTGCCACACCCTGTCTCGCCCTGAATAAGCCTCGGCTGGGGGCGCACTGAACGGGAGAGGCATCTGCGTGTCCTTTTCCCCTTTTCCTGGCGTCCTGGCACGATCTGATTGTCCCTGATCAGCTCCGTTATTTCAGTCTGCGGGGCGGCTTTGTGAGGCATCACGCAGCTGCAGTAGTGCCAGACTGCTGCAGACTCGCACGTGCAACCTGCATCCTGCTGCCACATGCCTTGTGCTGAGCGATGGGGAGCTTATTCGTCATGACACGCTTGAACGTGTATAGATCCTTCCACGTCTTTTCTGCATGGAAGAGCGACTCTTCACCGAGAAGCCGAGCGAGAGAGAGGGAGAGAGAGAGAGCATGGACACGATAGGCACCACAAGCTTCGGGCACATGGCATGCAAGCAATGCAAGCCACACTAGCGGCGACGCTAGCGACCGCCCAAGCCCCTCCTCGTCCATGCCATCTGGTCCGAACCAGGCCTGGATTGTCCACATCTAGCCAGAACTCTGGCAACAGTCTCTCGCTGTCTGTACCAGCTACCCACATCTATTGACCCTGCAGGCCTTGGGCATCGCGGACTCCCTGCGTTGCCGGACGACCTCGAACTGCCATGCTATGACTCCATCGACACATACCATACGCATAATGTCCACACTGTATCCCCCTTCGTTGTGGCTGCGGCATCCTCGTTGTGCGCCGCGCCGGTCCCGTAAGTGCCGTTCTCGGAGGCCTGGCAAAGAGCATCATAACCAAGCCCTTGTCGGATGCCATCGGCTCATTATGGAGAAAGCACAACAAGCATTTCGGCCACAAGTACTCCCTGCCTTGAGGCTGACAACCTCAACATCACAGCTTTCCCGTTACAAGTGAGCGAATTACTCGAACAAGCGCGCAAAGTGTGGCACAAGATGCAGCATATGCAACCTCAGTGGAGTCCCCCAAGATCCCTGCAGCTGCCTGCAAGTTTCGCAGACCTCGCTTGGGCCGGGCCAAAGGCTCCGGAGAGATGTGCCGATAAGTGCAGAGAAGTGCTTTGAAGCGCAGATGCTTTTCTCAAAGTCGTCTCAGGCAGCCCACAATCCTCCGGGCTGGGACTGGTGTCCACGTTCGGCGGCGGATCCTGGCAACACCGGCACAACAAGAGCCTTTGCGCACGGCCTCGGGGCCCCGTCGCCCACACGATTCTGCACGCCGCCCTTTGGCACCTCGCGAAGTTCTCGCTGAACTCGCTCAAGGATGCAACCTCGAAGGTCGACAGAGTTTCGAAGGGTTGGGATATGTTGGGATATTGTGCATGCAGGTGGTCTGGTGTAGGGTTTGGATGGGTTTTACACGGCAATACACAGCACACAGTCACGCAGAAACAAGGATGGTACTTGCATGTACTTGCCGAATCTCCACAACAAGGCCTGGACTGTACACTTGCTCATCATGAGACTCCTGGGAAGGCAGACGAAGGCCCTTAAAGAAAACCATCGGTGCCAATCAGCATCCGTCCTGCTGTCCTTTCCACAGCTCGGGTGCTGAGTTCAGGAAGTACCTCAAAAGCGTTGGGCTCTCGAAAGAACATGCTTGCACACCGGTTCGGCTCACTGGACGTAGGAAGGAGGTAGGTTGTGATTGAAGGTGAGTGCCGCAATGGCTTTGGCGACACTCTCCTCCGCAGGAAAATTGCACCATGTGCGCCGCTGAGGTTTTCGGGTCTGGGCGGTCCTCCAACGCCGAAGAATCAAACTCCCCCACTGCCTTGGCTGAACTTGCCTCTTCCTTCTTGGAAAAGAGAGCAGGGAAAGCAAAAGTGCTGGAAACCATGGAACCTCGACCATCCTTTAACTGATATTGAAAATCTTACGCAGAGAACTCTGAGAGCCCAACTGGTTCAGACAGGGGAGACTTCAGGATGGATGCCAGCATTCTCCGCATTCTTTGGGAGAGGAAAATCGGGCAGTCCTGAAGGACACGGAGAGAGGAACCACACCCACGTAACACTCTCAACCTTTCCTACGTTTTTGCTGCTGCTTCTGAATGGTACTACGGCTAATGTGCCATTCCCGTTCTCGAGCTGGGGCCCGCGCTACTTCCATCTCGGCACGAGCACGCGCTGTCTCGCGCATTTTCCTCAGACTTTGCAGTCACTGAAAGGATTCTAAACATCTAGGCACAGACGCGTTCGGCGCAAGCATGCGCAAGTCGAGTGCGACATTGCAGCACATCTCGTGCCATGAGCACGTCCACGCACTTTTGGCGTCATCGCCGGCGCGCGTGTGGACAATGCGGCGCGTGCCTCACCTGCACCAACAGATCAAAGCAACCAAGGATGACGTCATGTTCTCTTGTCGGGTCATCAACTGCAGATAACTGCAGACAGATGGCGATCCACCGCCAAGTGAGGTTTATCCGGGGCCCCGTCGCCTGCACGAACTCAGAAACGGGCTTGTGTTTGGCTAGCAGAAAGCTGCAGATGCACCACGCAACAAAAACGTGGGAAGCAAGCTGCAAAACGAGGCGGTCTTAGCACCAGCATGTGAGCTCATGTGAGTACCTAGATGTACCTAGTGTGAGAACCCCCAAGCGCGGTGTCTCCGGGACTGGGGGCTCCCATCGCCTTGTCCTCACGCGGCACTCGGTGCTGGAAGTGCTTCTGGACCAGGCCCTCCTCAGCTACAAGGCTTTTTTTGAGCAAGGGCCTCCCCTCTCCTTCATTCCTCACTCTCCTTGGGACCAACGGGTTTTACCAAGTGGCCATGGTGCAGAGGTCGCCCTCCCCCAACTCCAGGCGCACTGTGGAATCCAGCTCCGACCTCAATTGCTCACAGAGGCGCTTGCCAATCACCCAATGGCCCAATGCACTTGCATGTCCGTAGGGCTTTGGCGAGGACGTGTGGAAAGACTGTCTACGAAAAACACTAGAGACTAGAGGCGCTGGAGGGCTTAGGAAATTGAAGCTTTGGCTTGGCCTGGAGATTGTGGAGGTTCCACTCTCGGGTTTGCCTCTAGGCCCCACGCCAGTTCGATCGGACCTCGAAACCGCGCGTGGCCCCGAGCGATAGCGAGATGATGCGGCAGTCCCGCTGCCTCGGCGCTCCGAAGAATTTCCAGACATCTCGCACATTACGCTTGCGGGAGACCAGGACTCCCAAACGAACTCTCCATTGGCCCTGCAGGGAAACCCTGCAGAAAAAACCAAGAAAAGTGACAAGGTGTGTTCCAAGGTGTGGCTCTTGAGGCCCCGGCTTGCCTTGGAAAAGCTGCTCATCGTCAGCATGCCATCCAACTGACATACCTGCTTTGCAGACTGTCAATTTCTTCCAGCTGTGGTGTTTTCCACTGGCGAAGCAATCATCACGCAATTGAAGCATGGCGGCGGCTGATGGCAGCGAACTCGTTCACCACATGCGCCTCCATTCTCGTAGAGATTGAGGTTGCAGCTGTTTGGCCAGTCCTGAAAAAACGGTATACGGTATACGGTACACTGAAACCTTGGGAGTTTGCCAGTTTTACGTTGTCCGCCCCTGCCTTCTGCTCGTTGATGCCTTGCAACTGGAAACACTGTTTTCGACATTCCACAACAGAGGAGAGCTGCGACTGGGCTCGATGCCGCAGCAGGGCCTCACATCGGTCAAAAGACTGCTCTCCACAAAGAGCAAAAAGCTCAGGAAACGTTTCTCTACAGACCCTGCGAAATGTGGGTCTGAACTGAGGGCCTCACATAACCCAGTGCATCAAGGTGCACATCCACTGCGGATATTGCTGGGGCTTTACCTCGATGCGACCATAACCTCGGATGAGAATGAGGCCAGCCAACAAAGCAGAAGCAGTCAATGATGACCCATAAGCTCCGCACGATAGGCACAATCACATTCAAAGAAGACCATCCACGCGGTCTTTCGCGGGATGGGTCCATTCGGACCAGTTGGTTGTATCCATTCCGCACCTGAACCGGCCACAGTTGATCTCAACCATTTCGCTTCACGACGCTCACTTAAGAGTCGATCGAGAGAATGTCAGATGAGACAGACCGACGAACATCGTCGCACCTTGAAGCGCCTTTTCGAAGAAGCTGGCACATACATCTTTGCCTGCAGCAAGTTGGAGTTCAGAAATCAAACGATGCAGGGGGACACCATGCAGAGTGCCACCATCTGCAACACCATCTGCCTAGCGTCCGCGGCAGGAATCCAACGAAGCACCGACGGGTCTCGTCTTTCAACACCTGGAAGGAACGGACAAGCTGGAAAGCATGCAGAATACGCTGCAATCCGTGGAACGGCTCTGGGCCCGTGGCATATTGCCAAGGCAGTGTCCTCAGACCATCCCCCCAAGCACAACGCCAAACCAGGGGCCCTGATAGCTCTCAAACCATCTCGCAAAAGGGTTTTGTAAAACCCCCCAACAAAAAAAACAACACAATGAAAAACAACCAAACTTCATGACAGAATTCAAATAAGCCAATCAGCAACACTATGCAACACGTTCATAACACCCCTGCACTCCTAATGCCAAGGAATCACTGAAATTGGGTTTTGTATCCCTGCAGCCGGAGCTCGGAGGCGCCTCCTCCCCAATCAGTCTTAGACCGGTCTTGGAGCGCGGCTCCTCTGAAAAAGGAAATAGGTTCAGGGTTTCGTGGACCCTTTAAATGTGGTGCTAGGGGGTCTCTGCTTGTGTTGGAGAGGGGGCTCTTAGTTGCACACTCCACAGCGCATGCCACAGCCCAGACACGTGGGCCTCCAGAGGATCTGAGTCGGGTTGCCCTGCGCGTGGCTTTGGCGGAGATTGGCCGACGGATCTTCTGACATCGTGACACTCACGGCTTCCGAACCTGAACCATCCTTTGGACTCTGGACACCCTCCTGGACAACCTCCTTCGGCTCTTTCGGCTCCTGCCGCATTTTACCGCACTGCTCTCGACACGCGATGGCTTCTGGAACAATTCAGTCATGCAAACCACGAGCATGCTGCGCAATCTCACTCCAAGGCACATGCAAACCCGGGACTACAAGCATCCTGACCGTCCCAGCCGTGGCTACGGCCAACATGGGCCTGCGCTCGCAAAGCTCTGGGACGCAAGGACGTTTGCACCCCAGGGGCCCCAGCATGCGGCAACTGGAGGGAGCCCTCAATGAGGGCATCCAAGGCGGTCATCTCCTTGCAACGACGTCTTTTGGCACACTGCCCATGCCCCATGGCGCTTTTTTGGGCTTGTCTTCTGAGGGTTTGGCAGTTGGATCCGCAGTTGCCGAGCCGCTGGCAATGTCCTGGACAGCACTGCGCTGCACACATCCGTGACTCCACCTTGCGAATACAAACGGATGCAGGCTGTCGAGTCTCCTTTGTGCCAGAAGGCTGCACCTGCAGACTCACCGCATCTCGCTTTTACTGCGACCGATCTCTGCAAGCCCAATGCTCTGCCAACCTTGGCCTCATCTGAGGGAGCTGTGCATTCCTCAGGACCGAGTTCGATCTGAGCCCTCCCGACTGCCACGATACGATTGCGAATGTGACAGATGAAGGAAAATTATCAAGAAGGCGGAGCACTCCCGCTAAATCGACATACAACGACGTAAGTGACTGCAGGAGCCTCAACAGGCCACAGCTGCATCTGGCCACGTGCAGTGGCAGCAACTGTTGTACCACTAGTAGGGAGCCACTACTGAGGAAAGATACTACAGTATAGCGAGGCACGCAGTCTTCTTTCCGTACTCCCCGCACAGAAACGAAACGCACGATTTGCAGAACTTGCGGAGAGAACCCAGCTAAAACGTGCCACGGGCCCGATAGCGCGTAGGAGCCCAGTCAGCCCTAGACTCCCAAAACCCCCTTTCTTGGCTTGGGGTCCAGGGCCACTAGGGTGCGTGTCTTGCTTTCAGAACAAGAGAAAGTTGTGGATTGGGTGAAGCGTTCAGGGTTCAAGAGTTCGGTTTGAGCTTTAGCACTGACTGTTGAGAAGTGACTGCATTATTTGCGTCAGGGTTCTGAAGATGTCAAGCCGCAGAGGAGGACAACTTGGATTGGTATCCGTTTGGCTGTTTCCCTAAACCCTAAACCCTAAACCCTAAACCCTAAACCCTAAACCCTAATTGCTGAGGCTGCCACTCATTCAGACTTGCTTCCGGTCATGAGCACTGCAGGGTATGGAATGACGCCACTGCAGGGTAGAGCGAACGATTCAAGGAGAACAAAACTTCCAAGGCGAAGCTCGCCAAACAAGCTGATGTCTTTGAAAAGCCCGGGCGGGTTGGGCGGGGCGCTTTTCGCACCTACACCCTTGTGAAAGGCTACATGGCAAAAGCTTGGTCAACATGACGGCATTGGACGAATGCACAGCTGCGCGTCTTCATGTCCTGTGCACCTGCAACTTACGCCTGTTGTCGGTGCTTGGAACGTTCGCTGCAGCAATATCCCCTCATTGCTGAGGCTGCCACTCATTCAGACTTGCTTCCGGTCATGAGCACTGCCCGTTTTGGAATGACGCCACTGCAGGGTAGAGCGAGCGATTCAAGGAGAACAAAACTTCCAAGGCGAAGCTCGCCAAACAAGCTGATGTCTTTGAAAAGCCCAAATACCCCGCACTGGTGTAAGCGAAGCGTCGCCGCAGAAAAAGATCGGAAAGTGACATGCAGAGCCCAGAACTCCAGAGAGAAGTGTAGGCCAAAGCCGGGGCCTCAGGTCCACTCCCTGGCTGGGCCACAAAGGCCACGACTGGAGCAGATCGTGGAAGCCCACCCCCGCAGCAGCAGCAAACAGCCTCTCCTGCAGCTGCCCGAAGGCCTGCCTGGTCAGAAATTCCAGAAGCAGGCTCGGTTACATGCCCGGCTGCCACGGGTAGGGCGACAGTGGCGCCAAGAATTCGCGAATTGTTGCATCTATGCAGAACTGATCCGAAGACTGGCAGCGTCGTCCTCTCCTGAGTTTCCGTCCCCGGGATGGGGCGTCCGCGGGGTTTGACTCAGAAGGAATATAGACGATTCTGGGAAGGATGTCAGCAGCGAGCGTGTAGGCAGCTGCGCTTCGCAGGATCTTGAGGAAAGCGCGCACAGAACTGCGGCCCTTGGCGGCCGCACCCACCACAGCTTTTGCATCGACCAGAAAAGGGATCTTCCGATGGTGTCGTCGCGGATGTCTTGCTGCCCACTTCAAGCCAAGCATGTAGCCGTGCATCTCGAGTACCCCGGAGTGCCCTGGCCATCTCGCACGACAAGAGACCACTGTTTTGAAATCTTGTTGCTTGATAGGAAGGCGCCTTGGCTTTCCTAGCCTGGGAACTTCAACTGGGTCGCTTGCTGAGGTAGTGAGGCGCACGAAATCACCCCGGCGTTCTGCCATATTGCACACCTGAAAAGCATCCAGCTGCGAGCACTCTGCTGCGCAGACACCAAACCCATATTCGGGACAGGCATCTGTAGCCACAAGCGTACTCAGAGGTCGGCGATCCAGGCCAGCTGTGAGCAGAGGCGCGAGCAGCAGGGTTGTCAAGAACTCGTTGAGGACCTTGTCGGGCACTGCAGCGGTTTGGTGTTCAGGGGTCTTCCTGCTGAAGCTGTAGACAGCGTCGTAGATGCTGAACATGCTTCGTTGCAGAAGTACAAACCACTCCCAAACACCTAGCAACCTAAGAACCCCCCTAGGACTAGCATTCGGATTATGCAAAAGATCTAAGGTCCGGCCGACAACTTGGCAGAGACGTGCTATCCCAGGCTCAGCGACTGGAGGGCTGGCGCACAGATCACACCCCAAAGCAGTAATGCTGGAGGCCAAGGTGACGTCCTTCTTGACATTTCGCGGTATGCCGTTGTCCAGGAAAGCCGCGTCGAGGTTGCTTAGCGTCTGCATTCCCAGCTTGCAGTCGCGGTGCACAAGGACTGTGTCATCCGTGGCAACGAAAACTAGTTCCTGCTGTTGCTGCGGCGGGCCATGGTCTGGGCTGAGAATTGACTCTTCCCGGATGCCAGCGCGGGCACAGACCGCTAGCGTTGTGTCCTGCGCCACAGCTGACGACCATGAGAATCCCATGGGCCAGACCACGTTTGCTGGATACAACCACATATCAGCTTTAACATCTCTCGAGGGCAAGTCGTCGCAAAGCGAAAAGATGGTTTCCAAGCTCATACCCGCCTCAACCAGCTCTCGTACTTGCACAGCAGGTTGCCCGAACCATTTCTGCAGCGCTTTCGGCACTTTCAGCGCATCGAAAAACGTCGCAGCATCTCGTTTGGAGAAGTAGAGCCTCTCCCCAGCTGAAGCGTCCACGTCAAGGAAGCAGGAAGGGTTAGCCAGCCGCCTTGGCTTTGGCGGCACCTGCGCCAACTGGGAAACAGAAGCTCCGTTCCAAATTTTCCGCTGACGGCCGCCTGACTTTCCAGCCGCGAAGATGCCGGCAACGGCCTCCACCTCCGGACGAAGGCGCAGCTTGCCACAGTTGAGCTCTCGCACAGTGAGCTGGATGTACTCGTCCCGCTCAGCTTTTGAAAAGAAGGGGTCTCCCTCGTCTTGGCTTTTCGGAACCTCCGGGAAGACCTGCGAATCATCAGCAATGGCTGCTGCAAGCTCCTGTGAGATCAGGTCCAGTGGCTCGCAAGTGGCCGCAGTAGCCGGCAGGTCAACGTCAGCAGCGCGTATACCTTGGTAGACGTTTGTCGACGACTCTTCGAAGATGTGGAAACTGTTGCGCCAATCGAGTTGGGACCCTAGCTCACCATTCAAACGGCCAAGAAAGCGGGCAACTCGACCAGCCACATGGTGCTGAACAGAAAGTTGCGCAGCAGTAGGTTTGGTGGGCACAGCCTCCCATTTGCATGTTGGCTTGAGGCCTTGCTCCAAACTGTTCAGCGCAGCCAAACACATGTTTGCAACCTGCAGGCAACAAGCCGTGTCCACGGTGTCACTATCCACTTGGCTCGGCCAGCTCTCAAGTCTGGGCAGCGGGAAAAGGTCTCTGCTACGGCAGCTCGGGGAAGTAGGCTTGTGTGCAAGCCAGCTTCGCCAACAAGAAGCCACACTGAGGCTTGAGGTCGCCATGTACTCTGTCAGGACACAGCAAAAACTCTCAGCAGCAGACACCGTCGGCTCTTGTTTGGGCGCTGTTACATTAGAACTCTGTCGAAGCCCACATGAGCTCAAGGCTTTCACCACCGCGAGTCGCAGCAAGTGTCGCAGCATGCGACGTTTGTTGCGGTGCTGTCTGGCTTTGGAGCTAGTGCGTTCTGCAATGAACTTGGTACCAGCACTGGCAGCAGTCATATCCAATCCCGTAGGCGGCAAACCACAACCAGATTAGGACTCAGAAGCCCAACACAGGCGGGATATACAGCATGGCGCTTTTCGCACCTACACCCTTGTGAAAGGCTACATGGCAAAAGCTTGGTCAACATGACGGCATTGGACGAATGCACAGCTGCGCGTCTTCATGTCCTGTGCACCTGCAACTTACGCCTGTTGTCGGTGCTTGGAACGTTCGCTGCAGCAATATCCCCTCAACCCTAAACCCTAAACCCTAAACCCTAAACCCACCCTAAACCCCACCCTAAACCCTAAGCCCTAAACCCTAAACCCTAAACCGTGGCGGGTTTGGGTTGGAGGCCCTTCTGCAGGAGCGTCCCAAAGTAGACCCGGGTTTAGGGTTTAGGGTTTAGGGTTTAGGGTTTAGGGTTTAGGGTTTAGGGTTTAGGGTTTAGGGTTTAGGGTTTAGGGTTTAGGGTTTAGGGTTTAGGGTTTAGGGCGTCCGCCGGGCAGTGACCGGAACTACAATGTGCAAATGGACAACAGAAACCACGCCTAAAGGTCCGAGCATCAACAGCAGCATCGCCGCTGCTGGTGCTGCTGCTTGCATGGCGCTTCCGCTTCTTCTTTTTCTTCTTGGCCCTGTAAAGAGCAGCACAGGGCAGCAAGAGGCATAATTCTGCAGAGTCAACGGACCATGCTACAAAAAGAGATGTTCACGGCGGAGCAACTCGATATGCAACACTACAGTACTCAGTCTCCCCGACATTGCCTGTGGACCGAGGCCATGAATGCCCACCTAAAGCTCAAATAGCTCAGGCACGCATCGCGGATTCAGGGTTTAAGTTTAGATTCGTTTAGATCCAATGGAGCAATGGAGCTTCAGCACGCTGCCAGGGTGCTGCGGCGGCAGAAATGGAGGGAAAGCTGGGAAAACCCCGGTCCTTGGCTTGCGGACTTGCCCTACAAAGCAACTTCCCTCGAAACTCGAAACGCTTAAGGCTGATGTGAGGTTGGAGTGGCCAGAAAGGCACCCGTACCCGCTGTATTTGTCGTCGCGGTTGGCCTGCTTCTCATGTCCATATACTGCCCAAAATGCACTAGGCTGCCGAGCATGACTCGATCGGCCTCGAGCATTGCAGAGCTTGAAGGCTACAGAACAGGAACGTGACATCTGCTCACTCCCTGCAAATGAGACCCAGCTTTCAAAGCGTGGTGAAAAGCGCCTCACTGCAAACGGGCTAGCGGATGGCGCATGATAGCGCCGCAAGCAGACGCCTCTGCTCTCAAGACCAGAAAGGGTCATCTTCGTCTTCTTCGTACAAATCATCCTCGTCATCAAAGGCTTCGTACTCCGAAGGCGAGACTTCTGCATCCTCCTCTCTACTTCGAGGAGTGATGTCGTTTGGGTCACTGAGCTCCCTGGTCATTCTAAGGTTGCCGAAGCCTTCTTCGCGCAGCACTTCGTGCAGAGGCACTTTCTCGTAGTCCTCGTTGTCGTCCCTCCAAATGCTCTCGATATCATAATAGGAGCGCTGCACGGGCGTCATGATGTTGATGGTCATGCGCGGATACACCATACAGCACCATCCGTTTGCTGCCTCGTCTCGGATGGTCTGTCCTGGCCATTGGCTCTTGCGCCGTTTCATCCGTAACTGATGTCGCATCTTGTTTTCAATCTCCGAGGCAATGGCCTGCAGTTGTGGACGGGATAAGGCCGTGACCATCACGATCATCTCAAAACCCTCCTTGACCCAAAATGCGCTGATGTCCATGCCGCGCTTCTTGTCCGCAGCCTGGACCACGGTGATCAAGGCCTCCAGCACGGGATCCTTCTCCTCCAACTCGATGAGGGGCGAGGGCGGTTCCGGCAGCACGCCGTACTCACCATCCACACGGGCCCGGCGCGCCGTATCCACCGTTCGCGCTCCCCCTCGAGGTCGGCTAAGTCCTGCGACTTGTCCGGAAACGAAACCTCGCAGCTCTCCGGGCAGCGCAAAGAGCAGTCCGAGCATTCCCACCAGGAGGCAGGCCAAGGGCCATCCTTGCCATCGGACAGACCTCTTCTGAGTCTGAGCAAGTGCCGACATCGCAAAAGCCCGGGCTGCTAAGATCTCCTAGTACTGGGCACTGCCTCCATGACTTCAAGCTAACGGATAGCCTGTGAAGATGCTGCTGCGTAAGCTGTGGAAGCCCTGGAACCGCAAAGGCTGCAGCAGCTGCGAATTGTACCGTGTCTTCTTCACATGTCCCTTCGTGCTTGACTAAGTCTTCTCAAGTCCAGAGTCACAGCCGGGAGGAGTGGTCCCGCAAAACCTTAGCTGTGCTTTCAAAACAAGGTTTCGACGAAGCTGGGAACAGGGAACAGGGCAGCGTGCCCGGTGCGTGCATCAATGCTGCCCGGCAGCTATTCGAGCGCCGCTGCGATCGACGCTCGGAACTCGCCGAGCTGTCGTGCGTTCGCTTGCGCTTCCTCTTCGCCCCCTCCTGCATCGACGTAAGCACCTTGCCTACCCAATGACCACCCACACACACACCAACACAATTTGATGGCTCTCCTTGTCATGGTGCTTGCCCATGACTGCAGTCGTGCCATTCCACCGCACGGCATTCTCTGTGTGCGTCTACGTAGGCTCAAGGGCTGGTTGATCTTGCAGAATCTTGCATCTCTTCTTCCAGTCTCAAGACCTCCAAGACCTCTGAAAAGGAATGAGCTACGAGTACTAAGTTGAGTTCATTGGCTGTCTTTGACACGTCTCTGTATCAGTGACCGTCGCGCGGCGATCAACCTACATGCACATGCAGTCTGCACGTGGGCTCAGCCCTCACTATCTTGGGGTCACTCAGTTCAATGCAAGATGAGATAACTGCCCGAGCGCAAGAACGTGAAGATGATACTCGAGACATCTTGAGACAGCCCTTGCGAGGCACGAACATTCGCTGCGCTTCACGCATCTCCTTCCGCATCACGTCGAGCTCCTCCTGGCGGCTCCGTGAAAGAAAGCATGATGAAAAGCCGAGAAAACGTGCGGAAAGTCCGGGCACCTTCGACTTGAAGTGAATCGGCGACGACTGCACGCTCTCTTGGACGGAGGCCGATTCCTGCCTAAGCTGGCATCGGAGAGAGTGGTGTCTTTCGTGGCACGATACTTCAAACTTGGCCTGTTCAAGGCATGGATCCCTCGCAATATCCTGCTTGTAGGCTTCGAAACAGTTGCAGGGTGTTGAAGGCCTGAGGCCAGTAAACTTAGCATAGTTGGAACGGATTGAGGAGCTGACGGTTGCTCTCCTTCTGGCTGCGACTTGACACCTCAACATGCTTAGGACGTTGGCCACTTTCGATTCTGCCAACGACTTCTGGCAGTGGCTGCTTTCCGGTTTTCCGCTGGAAGATGCGGGAGCTAGGCAGGTGACCATCGCAACTCCTCGCAGCCAGGCACGATCTGCTCAGGGGAAAAGATGCCCTAAACCCTAAACCCTAAACCCATGTCTCGCTTCATTGCTCTCACTCCTTGAGTTCGGGTCCCGAAGCCTGGCCAGCGCGGCCTTGCAGGAAAAATTGCAGAAGACCCGGACCCCCCCAAAAAAATAGAAATACCAAAACGAATCCCGTCCCTACCCCCCTCATATTGAATACTCCCAGAATTAAGGGCTTGGGGGGTGTTTCGTAGTAGGGGGAAGGGGTTAAAACTCCCATTGGTCTGTGACATCCTTCGACTGGCATGATGGCACAGCGGGGGGGCCTTCTGGGCTTGGAGGGCTTTGTGGGCCCGCTGCGGGTCCTCCAGAGAGGTCCCCCTCCGGCGGTCATAGTCCTGCCCCACTTCGCTTGCGCCACTTTTTTCAAGGACTCGGACGATTGACCCATCTCGAACACCAACGAGCCCAGCTTTAGCTCGCTCCTCGCGGAAGCGTGCGAGACAGGCCGCGACAGCCATGGGAGTGGCAACGTGGGCGAGGCGGGTTTCTATGGGCTGCTTCAGCTTGCAATGTGATTCTGGGACGAGCTGGTATCAGGCGTTTGCCGTGGATCGGACTGGCTTCGGGAAAAATCGCTTTTCTCCCGGACGCACATGGCTCAGCAGCATGGGAGGGCGTTTTGATTCGCAGTGTCCAAACTCATACAGCTCGACATGTGCCAAAGCTGCTCATTTGCCGCGCTTTTTTGTTGCGGCTCGGAGCTGGCACGATGTGATGCTGCACCGGCCTGGACCGGGGGGGGGCTCTTCAAACTTGAGCTGTATATTGACGCAGAAGCTGGAACAGCTCTGTATCTGGGTGCTGCCAGCCTTGACGAGTACGGCGTAGAACTGGCCACATCTGCTTTTCGCTCCGTTCTCATGCCTCACAAAGCAGCAGAACATAAAGCAATACAGCATCAAAGAACCACTGAAGAACTGCGATGGACGGGGGTTCCGAAGATGCGCTATTTGCATGTAACATGTGTACATATACATATACATATACATATACATATACATATACATATACATATACATATACATATACAGAGACATATACATATAATTTGACATTGACATTGACATTTACATTTACATGTTCATATACATATTCATATTCACCTACACTTACATTCACATACATTTGACATTTTGCATTCTACATGTTGCCTTAAACCGGTCTCGACACTCTTACTGTTGCTTTCGTACCGCTGGATTTTGGCCGACCCACTTCGGCTTTGCTTGCACGTGGTGCTCCAAGCGTCGCAAGACCCTAATGAAATGCAATGTTTTCTTGAACTCGAAACTCCCAGTTCAATCACGAATGCAGGTAAAATCGTGAAGCACCTCAAACTCGAAAGCCTGTTCCAGTACAGGGAGGTGCTCATGCATGATACGTAAAACAACTAGATTCTATCAACTCCATGAATGTGGAACTGAACATGTACATCTACGTACGGAATTTTCAACATTTTGAGTCAAGGGTGTTACGTTTGCCGAAAGCCGAAAAGTAAGCTCCCTTGAACTCGCACAATGGAAATGCAGCTTGTGTCTGATCCAATTTTCAAAATGGGCAGGAAGTGTCTTCGTACACACCTTAAGACCAGAATGAAGATGGAACGAGCCTACCAATTCCTTGGGTTCCGCCTCCGATTTGATGAACGTCTGCGTCTAACTGAAGACTTCGGGCTCACGCCCGGAACTCAACCGCAGAGTCGCAGAGTATTGAGGTTTCCTCCTCTCACATCGACCCCATCAATCTCAGCAGTTGACCCATTAGCCCTTCCAAAATTGTTACACAAAGGCAAAACAATGAAAACAAAGACACCACTGCCAGAACTCTTGAAGCAAATGTGAGGTTGAGGCTTCAAGAAAATTCTGAAAGCGTGGTGCCACAACCCGCACGCACCGCAAGAAGGAAACTTCAGCGCAAAATGCTTAATGAAAGGACTTCAAAACAACAGCCCATATTGCCAGCATGACCGGGTAAGAATGAAGAGTTCACCTCGTGAGAAACTTTTTTCGAATCTTTAAACCATGAGCTCGACTGGATGGGTAAGAGTGGTGCTACAAGCTGATATGCATTGCGCAGGCTATGCCTTAGTTGGGGCTTGGGCCTTAGGGCTTTCAGGCATTAGGGCCTTAGGCCCTTAGGGCCTTAGCACTGCAAACTGCAACTGAAGGCCAAAGGGTCCCGTGCAAGCCTCCAGCGTCCGCTTCTCGGGCCGCAGGCCTGGGCCCCAGGGCGCGTCCGTGCCGCTGCGGCGCTGCTCCCAGTGGCCTCAGCACCAAGGAACACACAACTTGAAAGACAACGCACAACATAGCACAACATAGCACAACATAGCACAACATAGCACAACTTTGCACACCTTTGTGTGGCACAGCATCCCCGAATGAAGGCCCCAGACTCTGGGCTTCTGCCCTCACTTCTTCGGTGGTGAGCGCATCCAGCGCAGCCACCTCCTCTGCCGACAGGGAGAAGTCGAAAACGTCGACCTTGGCTCGTGAGGTCTTTTTTCTTTGGCCGCTGGTCATCCAGATCATCTGAGTGCACCGGCGTTCTCCTGGATCCTGGATGGCGTGAGGCTCTTGAAGACGACGGCGTTGCCTCTTTCATCCCCATCCCCACACGATGCGAAAAGCATGGGCATCCGAAGCAGTGTCCCCACAAAGCGAAAGCAAAAAGCAGAGCGTCTTCGCGCCTTTCTCGAGGTTCCACCGCAGGCAGACCTGCGCTGGGCTCCGGCCGCAGCGCTCGGAGATGGCCTGTACAGGCTCGCAGCTCAGCACCGGTCCTCGCGAAGATTTGCAGGGCCACCGAGCAGAAAAGGGGAAAAGAGCGGAGAAGGGCAAAAGAGCACGGAAAGGGGAAAAGACCACAAAAGAGGCAGAGCACAGGCTAGAG
The DNA here is from genome assembly GCA_905221605.1 of Symbiodinium natans. NCBI lineage: Eukaryota > Dinophyceae > Suessiales > Symbiodiniaceae > Symbiodinium > Symbiodinium natans. The sequence goes on along the minus strand of CAJNDS010002574.1, from coordinate 274,095 downwards.
CAAAGCAGGGGCGTCTCATGACGGCTTTCGGGGCTCCTCCTCTCTGAAGTGGCTTGTACGCCTTGTTTCGAGGTCTGGGAAACGGAGTGCGAGTATGTGGGAGTCACAGAACGTACTGTCATGGGCCTGGACCACCACTCCTCGGTCCTGGAAGAAGTCGCACCACTCCTTGCGATAGAGCAGGGGGTTGTTCTCGAATGTGTTCACGATCCTTCAATCTGCAGCAACACGTTAAGGTTCCCGTCGGTTCCCTCTTGAACGTTCACTCTGTGCCCCCGCAAGGGATCTGAAATCTGTCTGTGAAAACATGTGAAAACATCTGTGCATCGTTCAATGCATCATGTTGGTGGACAAGCCGAGGAACGGCGCGATCGAGGCAGACTTCATGAGCTCCTCGTAGTCTGCGGGTGAGTAGTTCGAGATGCCTTTCCATGGGGCCATCAACTTCACGACCATTTAAGACATCATAGGACATCACTAAACATCATTAGCATGGACTCACAAGTGACAAGCACCAAAACCCGCGAGGAGATGCCACGAGAACTCAACTCGCCTAGCGCCCTTGCTTTGCCACTCCGCACCAGCTCCTGAAAGGACAGCGCGGCATCTCCTACACACAACTTCCCCGGATACCAGACACACCTCCAACGCGAGGTAAGCAGACACGTGCTTGCCAGGCATCGGCCAATGCACCATCACCTTAGAGATTGGGGGCCACATGGGCCAGCTTAAACTGGCTTAAACGTTGAGAGAACTTGCTTTTGCCCGAGCTTCCGCAAGTGCACGCACCGTTTACCGCTTGTTCCGCGTATCTCAGCACCACACGAGGTCCACTGCTCCAAGGCCCAGCTCAGCGATGGAGATCTCCTCGGCTGGCTGATCTCAGAGCTCTTGCAGGCTTCGCACACAACTCGAAAATAATCACACACACACCAAAAAGAAGATAAAGGCACTATAAAGCCGTTCTACTCCGACTGTGCATCCGTGGAGACATACAGCCCTCACACCCACCGAGCGTCAGCGCTACGTACAGCAGCAGCCGGGTCACCGAGGTCCGTGGTCCAAACCTGAAGCCGAGCGTTCGGGCACTAGGGCGCTTGGACTTGGATGCAACGTGAACCTTTCGGCCAAACAGCTCACACAGGTGAAACGGCAAAATGGACATTTGCCTTTGTCGTGACGAAAAGCTCAGATCTGCTGTGGCCTGTCAGGAGGTTTTAAGTGTTGACGACAGTCGCAACATGAATGGCAAGCAAGCTCGCTTCAGGGCATGAAGCTTCTGCATCTAATTAAAGCATCATCTCATCACTTCCAACAAGTTACATGCTCAACAACTCGCATACTCAGAACAACGACATGCAGTCCCCCCTCTTCGAACCTGAGGCGACACACGTCCAAAGCCCAGCAAATGTCAGGAGTCTCACGCGATCCCTTTCAGAAGTCCCCGTCCGGTCCTGCGCTGAGCCAGCTGCGCAGAGCTGCACCACACTCGGCCTGACCCATCGTAAGCTGACAAACTTCGATTGTCTGAAGGGGCTCTGCGCCAGCGACCTCGTTGTCATAGAACGAAGCGAAATCGAAGTGACGTAGTCCGGCCCCTAGGCCAGCATCAATCACAACCTGCGTTAGGCGTGACGGCCGTAAAAGCAGTCTCTCTGTGTGTGGACACATGCAACCGTCACAAACCGCCTTGACTTGATCTCGCGGGACGTTGTACAGCCCAAGCGCCAATTTCTGCATCTCTGCGCCATTTGCCAAGGTCACTGTTGGAATCAATGCCTGGCTTGCAATGCCATTCACAACTCACACATCTCAACACATTCCACAAGCAGCCCATCGGCCTTGCCCACACCCAGCCTCAAACGACTCCAGCAAAACGATTGGGACAATACACAGTGGCGATGTGCGTCGTAAGGAACTCGAGCCCCCAACACTGTGACAACGATGGGCAAACAAATACGCCACCTCAGCAGCAAACAGGAAGATCTTTTTCCCCAATGCAGTAAGCCGAACACCCAAAAGCACCCGAAAAATGCAATGGACATCGGCGCAGCAAGGCCACGCACTGCCGTTAATCAATGCGTTTCAGCATGATGGCATATGCTTCAAACCGCGGCCTTCGCTTGCCGGGGCCACGCCTAACAAACGAAACGAAACGTGTTGAACGCAACTTCTTTTTCCAGCGCAGCAGTGAACATTGCAAAGCCTCCCAATCATGCCATGGGACAACCAGTTCCACATCGAAAGTTGGAGATATTTCAAAGCTGGCTTGTTGTTATCTGACTATTTTGGCTCCATACAGTGCTGAGTGCTAGTTAATAGCTACATTGCACAATGGTTCAACTCCTGCTCGCACATATGTTGTTTGGAACACAACCATGGACCAAATGTTTAGTGATGAAGCACTCCCGCTATATTCGCAAAGGACAGTTGCAGGCGTGGGTTTGATTTGAACGGGGGTTGTGGGAACCGCAACTGGCTGCGTTCCTGTCAAGCAATCTGGCAAAATCTGTCAACAAAAATTCACAACGACAAGGGCCGAGTCCTCACCAAGCTTGTCATGTCATCCCCCGCAGGTGAGATGGCACAAAAAACTCAGGCGACTCGGAGCCACCGCACCGTTTGCCACTTCAATAATCAAGCATGCCGAATGTCAAAATTCAAGAAAGCCAGCAAGCAAGCAAGCAAGCAAGCGAGCAAGCAACCAAGCATCATAGATATGTGGTCAAGGCACCCCATGATACCCCTTCCCCGAGGTTTTGCGATCGAGCGCAATATGTGGGCTTTTACTCACCTGGTCACAGTCCCGGTCCTTTCTGAGGCCTTACACAAACTCCCGGTGCTCCACTTTCATCCAGCGGTAAAAGGATAGCCCGAATCGAGTCCCGAGGAGAGGACCGGAAGGCCAGCAGATGCCCATCCACAGACCGGACAATGGCACAATTGCACGGAATATTGCGGAATCTTCCAGCACACACGTGTGGAGCAGAAGATGAGTCGCTGTCCACACCGATGTTGATGCTGCACGCATGAACATAACAGAGGGACGCACTCTGGAACGCCCAGCATACTGCAAAGATGCCTTCCAGATACTCGGTGTAAACGACATGTGCTCTGCACAAATGGTCCACAAGATTGTTCCACCAACATGCTGAACGCTGCACAATGATTGCAAAATTTCCCCACGCTCTTCAGCAATAATGCTCTGATCTCAAGTCCTGCAAAAATGCTTTGCCAAATTGCAGCGAAGCCTGGGGGCTTTGTCATCAATCCGCGCCCCAACGAAGCGGGGGCTGTTTGAAGGTTTAGAGCTTCGGGTTAAGGGGCGCGGCTTCGAATCTTATTCCTTGCTGCTGAGGCCGCGTCTAAGCGCCCATTCAAACCTGAAAGCTTCAGCGTCAGACCTGAAGATCGCGTGCCTGCGATCGTGCACGCAGTGCGCCGTTGCGCGTCTGAAACATCAAGATGCCTCTGCTCTCGACTGAGTCGCGCCCGAAATTGGTACTCAGTGCAGTGGGAAGCATCAGAGTTAAATTCTCACCAAGCCTAACAACCTACATTGATTTACTTATTGACTTAAACAGATATGGATGCACGAGAGGCACGAGTTACAAAATCGAGCACCAAAACGAGACTGTTGACGGGGCAAATGAAAGATAATTCCACATTGGAGATTGACAGATGATCAGAAATGCACAATCCGCGCATCTCCGAAACATCGGTAGAGCATCTAAAGCACAGAATAAAGACCCTGGACCCTAGAAACACTGAGTGAAGCAATTTGTTCAAACTTCGCTTTCGAAAAGAATACACAATCAAATGTTAAACGAGAAAGCGCAGATTCAATTTCACAGAACATGTACGTTTCGAGGACACCTTTTGCTGTATGTGATTTTGATGGTACAGATAGATAACATCAAAACAAAAAATTAATGAACGAGACTTGTCGGCTGCAAATGTTGCGTGTGGTGCGAAGCACTCTGCATCCAAGCCAAACAGCTTTTTTCAGGGGTCTGAGACTTTTTTAGCGCCTGAAATTCTTGTTAAAGGCTTGGAGGCTTTCACTACACCAACTAAGATCATTTCAATGTAAAAACGATGTTTAAATGCGTGTTATCAAAAAAACATGACTGCGAAATTTAAAACAAATTGAAAAGATGAAACATTTTCTTCAAGGTTTACAGCGCAAAAGTGTTTAACTGTTTAACATATCAACAGTTTATAGCTTTTCATGCTAAAATACTTGGGTTTCAAGGAATACAGGCCAGTCAATCTTTTTCGGTCAGGGGTTTTTTTGCATTTTGACCAATATCGGAGAAAGAACCAAGTTCTCCAACGCACACAGCAAATAAAGCACAGGTTTTCAGCGGATGGTACAAGCATTGGCGCGGCCAAATCTTCAGCCTGAGCGCGGCAAGAACTTACACATCTTTCAACCTGCGGTTCCAATGAATTGATTAGCAGCTGAAACAAGGCGATGCAGCCTGTGAACCTTAAAATGGCCCTCCTCCTCACGGATGAACAGCATCACTGCTTAGTGAACCTTCTGACCCTGCCCAGGGTCAGCCAACTGGTGGTGCTCCCTAGCGGAGCGTCCACCCCTTTGTGGGATGCGCTACTCCACATGCCTACTGAGAGGCGGCATGTAGCTCTTGGAGTGCCAGTGGAAGACAGCCCTATAGACACAATTCGCCAACCTTCCTGGTTGCCCAGCTTTCTAGTCGACTTGGTGCTGACCCTAATCATTGGACTTGTGGTAAAGGGATATTGGCGTGAGTCATGGGCACACCTGGTGCATGCTAGTGTGCTCCCTGGCCTTCGGGGGCAACACGAGGCACAAGCCCAGGAGGACTCCCGTTCTGGCGGAGATGCGTATGAGGACCCGCTCGGTGACCATTTGCAGGACTGGATCGACGCGGAGCCGGTCTATGGTGAGCAATGGACACTGCATCCTTGATACCTTGCCTTCGACTTTCGTGCTCGGCCAGGAGGGCGCCCGCCCTCCTGCGCTGTGGCACTAAAACGATTTAGGGTTCGTTCCAGACCCTTGAACTTGAAACCACTAGCGGGCACTTTTGCTGGGACACGGTCTGTTCAGCAGTCCCTTGAGCCTTGTTGGCAGCAGTGAAACGACAAGGAAAAATACTTCTACAGGGGGCACATGGCTAACCGAAAAGTTTGTTACCCCCTCTCCGAGTTACACTTCATTGCCTCACACTTCTCATCGCAATTAAGTTCACTCGGATGCAAACTCCTCATCGCTCACTTCGGTCATCCTTTTCCTTTAAACACATCGTGGTGCACACTTCTTTTGTTGGTGTGAAACGTGAAACGAAGAAACTACGCTGCTACTGGTAGCCTCTCTCACTTCTCTTCAAACACATACACAGACGGCTTTTTCAAGACTTCGTCTATAGGTGCGATCTTGCACCTTTAGTTTATTGTCATTTCGGACATCTTTCTCTTCCAAGCCCCCTCAGGGCTTCACTTCTTCTTTTCACCTTCCTCTTTGGGCTTCTTCCCTTTTCCTTTTCCATCTCCTTTTCTGAACTTCTTCTTGTTCTCGTCAAGCAACTTTGCGTACTCGGCCCTAATCTCCTTCTCGTTTTCACGAAAGTACTTCCTGAACTGGGCCTTTGTTCTCTCCGTTCCATCCTCGTTCTTCACATTCAACCACGGGGTGTATTTCCCATTCTTGTCGTAGGAATACCCTGCGTCCCAACACATCATGTAGCTGTGGCCGTGTCGGGAACACAGAATGCAAAGCTTCTTCTTTTTGTCTTCCTCCTCGTCGGTCTCTTCTTCGATGTTCAAAACGAACTTCCCTTCCAGGTTCTCCTGTCCTTTCTCGCTTTTCAACTTCTGGAAGTCACTTTCCAACTTCTTGTTGGTCTCCGACAAACCTTTGATGCTCTTCTTCAAGGTCTTATTCTCCTCTTTCATGCTCTTCGCTTTCTCTTCATCCATGGATCCAACGCTTTCACGCTTCCTCTTTCGGAGCATCTCCAATTCTCCTTTCATCGCTTCCATCTCTTTCTCGTTCTCTTCCTTTTTCTTCTTGAGCTTCTCGTTTTGCTCTTGAACTTCCTGAAGCTCAATTTCCACCTTCTGCTTTCCCAATCGCAAATCCATGAGCTCTTCCTTGATTGCGACGTCCACCTTTGGGTTCAAAAGCGGCGGCCTTTCTTCCTTCTCGTACTTTCGAAGCTCTTTTCTCTTTTCACCCAACTCTCGCAACGCTTCGGCCAGCTTTGGCCTCAACTCATCCATCTCCTTTTCCAACTCTTCTTCATGCTCCAAAATCTCATCAGCTTGGGCTTCTATCGCTTCACAATCCTTCTTGCTCTTTTCCAACTCATCCTCCAACTTGTCCCACAGCTCGGACAAATTCTCTTTTTCTCGTACCTTGACCGCTCGGTACACCTTCGCCTCCTCGTACCTTTCCGAGGTCGAGGCAAACGCTCTTCGGGCCTCATCCAGCTTCTCCTTTTTCTCCGTCATTTTCCCCAAGAGCTCTTTCACATTTTTCTCTTCTTCGAGCACCTCTTTCTTCGCTGTCTCCTTGAGAATCTCTTGTACATCTTCCTCCTCGCTCGAGGTCTCTTCTTTTTCACCTCCATCTTTCTTCTCTTGGGACTCCTCGTCGGACTCTTCTTCCTTTTTCTCTTTCTCTTTTGGCTGCTTCTCTTCGCTTTTCTCTTGGGACTCCTCGTCGGACTCTTCTTCCAGACTCTCTTTCTCTTCTGGCTGCTTCTCTTCTTTCTTGTCGAAGATCCCTTTCCTTCTTTTCTTTGCTGCTTCCTGGAGCTCTAGCAGCTCGACCTTTCTCTTTTCGACTTCTTTCTCCTCGCTTCCAGCGCTGCTTCCAGGTTTCTCTTTAACTCCATACTTCTCATCCAACTCTTTCACCTTTTCCCCAAGCAACACCAGGTTCTCTCTTGGCCCCGAGCGGCAGAGCTTTAAAGCTTTGTTCAAAAGCTCAACTGCCTCAAGGGATCTTGCGTTCATAATCATCTCCTTGAGGGCTGCCTCGTGAGCTTTCACTGCCGCCTCTTCGGTCGCTTCTAAAGCGCTTGGCTGGGCCTCCATCTTTTCTTTTTCTCTCTTTTTCTTTTCCACCTGGCCTTCTCTTTTGCTTGAGCTGAAAACGGCTGCGGACACGCACAACTTCTCTCTAGCGTACTCTCCAAGCACCGGACTACAAACCATGAAAAGCAACATCATGACCATGATTCCCGTGAACATGTAAAATCCAAAACTCAACTCTTTCTTTTCACTTTTCAACCCTTCACTTCCTTGAACCATTAACATCATCACGATTCTCCTCAGATACTTCTTCGGGATCTTGAACTCCGAGGCTCCCTTGGGCTCCCTGCTTTCTTCTCCTGTTCTCACGCCCATTTTTTCTAAACACTTCACAACCAAACTTCTTGTCAACGCCTTTGTTCCTACGTCCGAGGGGTTTTCGGTTCCTTTGATTGCTTTCACTTTCAGGCCTCGTCCGGTGAGTTGTTGAACCCACAACAATCCGGCATCAACGTGCCTCGTTCTTCCAAATCCTTTCTTCATGAGGATTGCTCGGGCGCTACTTGAATCCATGTGGATCCTCATTTCCGGCTTGATCTTCAGAACTCTTTCCAGCAAATTCTGGAGAAAAACTCCTTCACTCAAACCTCCAACGGCTGCAACCAATTCGCTTTCGCAGCTGCTCAAGGCTGTCGCTTTTTGCTTTCTTGCATGAAAATGGACCAAATTTCCATTCACAAAGATCAATGCACAACTCGTTGATTGTCGCGTCTCTCTATCATTCGCCCAATCGGCGTCGGTCACAACCTCGATCAAACTCTTCGCGGTAAACACGTCTCCGCTTTTCTCGTCGAAACGCATTTCTTCTTCGATTTCATTTCTCTCCAGGAAACTCTTCCCAGGGTGCGACTCCATGTGTTCGATCACATAGTGTGACGTAGCTTTCACATACTTTGCCACATGCCTCAACACTGCGAGGTCACCTCTTGTCGGTGTCGCCAACTTTCCAGACAGCCACTTCGTCGCAAACCCTAGGTCGGGTCGCTCGGGGGTCATGTACAACAGGATCCCCACACAAGACCTATACAGATGGTGCTCTTCCGCGTTCAGCGGGGTCTCATCTTTCATCGATCTCCCATAGTCTGTTGGAAACGGGAGTTTCTTTGGATGTGCTTTTCCGAGCCCTAAAAGCTCTTCCAATCTCTCCAGATACTTTCCGTCCATCCGGATCTCAATTCCTCCGGGTATCCCGAGGAAAGTTCGCTTCAAGAAGGTACACTTGCCTTCTCCAACTTTTACTGGTCCTTCCAGCTTGATTTTCAACTTGTGTTTCAGCAGCAGTGAAACCACTGCATTGTTCTCTTCGGGCTTTCCGAACACTTCCAGATCATCCACATGTGTGCTCATCAAAGTTCCTCCTTCACTTCCGCTCGGTAACTTGTAGAAGAAACTTGGTAACCCGATATCCGAAGTCATTTTCTCTTCTTCCAAGATCTTCCTCAGATGCTCGAACCAGTCACTGCTTCCGGTTCGCTGACCGGGTAAGGTAAACTCCAGCTTGTACCATTTTCCTCCCAGGCTAACCACTGTGTACTCCTTCTGGGGTACCTGAAGATACGCGTCAGAGATGTCAATCGAGATCATCTCATAGCCTGGTGAACTTGCACAAAGTGCAGAAAGCAATTTAATGCTTGAGCTTATGCTCGTCGGGGAGTACAGGGCTGTGAGGTCATAATCCGTCAACCAACGGTATTCTCGTGCAACCAACCTTGCACGTCTTTTCCACTGGCCCTGCCTGTGTCTCCAGTCTAGGACGTACTTCGTGCTCAACTGCTTTGGCGCTTTACCTTCTGGCGTGGGCACTGGCTCTCCTTTTTCATCAAGCACAGCTTCTGTGAGCACTTTCATTTCCAAGAGTCTCTCTATCTCAGTTCTTTCGGATTTCGCATCGACCTTTTCCAAGTCCTCTCTGTCGAGCTTTGGTGGCCCATCGTCATACTCATGGGACCATGTCATTCGTAAGTCTTCGCTTGACTCCTCGGTCTTCTCACTCCATTTTTCTTGCCACTCTTTTGTCTCTTCAAGGAACATCTTTGTCTCTTCCAGATCAAGGAGCTCATCTCCGTGTTCCTCAGGCTCTTCACTCTTTTCAAATCTTCTAATGTGGTAGTGAACCACTTCTGCACTCACCCTTGAGGAACTTCCGCTTGCCTCTCCAACCTTCGGCGCTTTTCCGCTCCTTTCTTCCACTTCTCCTGTGCCTTCGTCCAGCTTCGGACCTTTCTTTGGCGACTCTTCTGCATCCTCCAACGCTTCTCTTGTGTCTCTTTTCATTGCTTCTTGTCTCAACGTTTCCAGTGAGGTCCCATCTGGGAACAGCTCCTCTTCAGCTTTTCTCTTTCCTTTCACTTCTCCGGGGTCTTCGTCACTTTCTTCACCTGCACTTCCAATTCCTCCTTCAGACATTGGATCTGACCCTGGAGGGCTGTTACTCGAGGAACTCTTTGAACTCTGTTTTCCGCCTGAACCTGACTGCGGCCTCGCTTCACTTTCTTTCTCCTTCCCTTCTCTTGGGGCTTCTAGCGGGGGAAGTTCAGGTTCCTCTAAGGGCAAAACCCTTCTCTTCCTTTGTCTCAGTGTTTTGAGCTGATGATCCCACGGGGCTCCCACAGCTATCTGCAATAGCTCGGGCTGATATGCATCTGCACATCTTCTCATTGTTCTTGCTTTGATCACTCCTCGACTTGTTCCGACTAAGTTGAGGTTGCTCGCGTAGTCCTTTCCAAGGAACACTCCTTTTTCCCATGGTTCTCCCTTCTCTTGGGCTTTCGGCAACGCTTTAGCAATGATCGCTGATCCAAAGGGTGCAAGCTTCCCTTTGTACGTTCTGTCCACAGTTGCCTCAAAGGCTGTTCGTCCATCTCTTCCCACGTGATACCGATTTTGCAGCCATGCCGCATGTCTAAACGCCCAACTATACAGTGGGACATCGGAACCAATCTTTGTTCCACTTCTTTGCTCTACGGTCGCGAGTAAAGTCTTCGCCAATTTCCTCACTGTCTGGATATACCGCTCAACGGTCAGTCCTTGGTGCTCGCCTGGAGCGCTATCTTGTAGCTCCGTCTTCAAGTCATGTCTTGCTCGCACGGCTTGAACTCCTTTCCGAATGGCAAGCATTGCAGGCTCTGTGTCTGTTCTCAGCACGACGTCACTGTATCCCAACAGTGCAAGAACTCGTGTGACTTCCGCCACTGCGTGGTTGATAACGGCATCTCCTCCTTTTGTTGGCACTGCGACGGCCAAAAGAAACTTCGTTTCAGAATCAACTCCCACCAGCTGAATTGCTAATGGATCTTTTTCTCCTTCTTCTCCTTGGGTTCCTGTGAACATAAAGTCCAAACTAAACACTGGTCGCTGAGGCTTCTCCGTACTTTCGTCAAAGTTGTCCTCCCGACTCTTTGCTGCCTGACAGGCTTCACACCATGATGCCCGAGGCAGGTGCGTCAACTCATGCTTCTCGATCTCTTCCTGGCTCGGGAGCGCAGGTAGTGCTTCTGGGATAGGATCTCTTTCAAACTCTTTTCTGATGTCCTCTGAGATTTGCACTGTCGCCTTCAGCTTGTTCGTCGCCACCTCTTTCTTTAGTCTCTGCCACAGGACTCCTTTCGAGCCGTTCTTTGACAAATACAAGTACTTGCAAGCTTCCTTCATCTCCTTCAGTTCGCTTGTCGGGGTGATCCTCAGAGGTCCAATAAGCATTACTTCTGTCTCGTCTTCCGGGAGTACCGGAATGCCTTTGCTTCGATGCTCTTTCTTTTCCTCTTGTCTCGGAGCCAACGCTTCGGTTGTCTCTCCTGTTTCCATGGGCTGATTTTCTCCTCCAAACTCTTTTTCTCTCTCTTTCAGTCCTTCAAAGCTTCCATAAGCATTGGGCTCTTTGATCTCTTTCTCCAGCAAAGTGATCATCACTTCAAACCTCTCGTTTGGGGTTCTTCCAAGAGATACGTTCTCTCTATCCTTCCACTCCTCCGAGCACTCAAAGAACTCCAGAGAATTCCAGTCTACCTCGTTCAGTGGAGAAACTGCGCCTCCTTTTCTTTCCAGCTTCCCCAAGAGGGTTGTTCGATACGGGAAATAGTCACCTTCGCTTCCTTCTCCTTCATACATGTGGTTCGGGAATTGACCGGTGGGGTCGAACGTTCTCGTCACATCCCAGTCAAACCGCGCCGGAGTTCCATCTTCCAGCACGAACCAGGAATCCCCAATCTCATTGTGCTGGAGCTCTCTCTTAAGATTCTCTTCCAGCCTTACAGGTTGCACTTTCATCTCCTCAGTCACAACACGACTGATACTCATTATCGCCATTGAAGAATTTCTCTTGAAGTGCAATGGAACTCGAACAGTTCCTTTCTTCAGCCACAACTTTCCATCTTCGCTTACAGTTCCCCAACCAAGCTTCCACATCTTCCCAATCGAGAACAGTGGTTGGGTAACGTTGCCACAAACTGCAGTGTCTGTGATAACCAACTTCTTTCCTGACTCTTTCCAGAAAACGAACTTCACTTGCTGCCTCACAGGCAGTGTTGGAATAACTCTTCCCTGTGCATCTTTCAGTCGGTACTCGAAAGTCGAAGGTTCTCCGACCTCTTCTGCCCAATCCATAGGCAACACATGACAGTCCGCACCGCTGTCAAGCACAACTTCGCACGACTCAACCTCTTTGCAAACGTTCTTCACAGTCTTCTCATCTTGTAGCGTTCTCACTTCGCCAACTTCTTCGCCTGTTTGCTTCGCCTCGTACCACTCCATCAACTCATCGTGAGGATCTATCTCACCTTCATCGCTCTCTTCATCTCCCAGGGTGAGATCGAACTCTTCGAGTCTCCTCACTTCCAACTCATTCATTCTCCAGCTCACTTCATTCAAGTCAAGCTCCTCATCCTGGTCTTCCACCTCTTCAACTCTTCGAACCATTCTCGCAGCAGAGGCGGTGATGACTCTCACTTGTCCACTCTCGTCGTTGTTCGCTCTCGCATTGCTCCCAGAGCTTCGGTCACCTTGACCTTGAGTCTCTTCTTCTTCCACGTATCTCACCTTTCCTTTTCCTCCTTTACCTTTATCTCCTTTCTGCCAACAATCCGTGGCTCGATGTCCTGACTTGCCACAGATGTAGCAACTTCCTTGAAACTTCGTTGACCCGTAGCCACCTTCCACCGCGCGAACTCCCTTGTTTCTGTCTTTTCCTTTTCCTTTGGACTCTTTGCCAGTATCCCATTTTCCTTTTCCTTTTCCTTTGTTGGTAAATCTTCCTTTTCCAAAGGACTTTCCTCCTTTCTCTCCTTTACCTTTTCCTTTGTTCCTTTCCTTTCCATACTTCCCTTTGTCTCCTTTGTAACCTCCTTTCACTCGATCCACTTCCATCGCTTGAGGTCCGTTGTACGGCGTATGCTTTGTTGGTCCTTCCATACTGAAGGACTGCAAGATGTTCTCTGCATTCCAAGACTGCGTGCTCCTCTCGTACTCGAGCAACTTCCTTCGGATGTCCGTGTAACTCGTAGTAGGACTAAGTCCAACCAGAATATGCTTTCTCAACTCATTCGGCAATCCTTTCAGCACCGTGCCGATCTTGAGGTTCTCATCATACCTCGCTCCTGAAACTTTCTCGTATTCACCCACCAGCTTCTCGTAGGTGAGCAGGTAGTCCAGGATGGAAGTTCCCTTGGTCATCGCTGGGAAACTAACGAGGGCCTGAGCCATTGCCAGTCCTCTTGTTCTGCTCGACGGCTCCAACTCCTGAAACAACTTCTTCCACACACTGTAGCCATCCTGACTTCCTTCTGACTTCAACAACTTCAGAGGACGATTCCTCAGATATGAAGCCAAAATCGCATAGAGCTTGATGCTCCTCTCTTTCTCTTCTTGCGAATACAGAGCCGGATTCAAAGGTCCTGACTCTACCCTAACCAACTCTTCGGCATACTTAGGATCTACAAATCCTACAAACACCCTGAAGCTAAAACTCCAGTCTGGCCATTGTGAAACTTCTTCCTCTAAATTCTTTGGAGCAAACACTTCTGGACTCTTTACCAGCTTTGCTGCTGAGTCATAACTCCTCTGGCCTGATCCCGCAGATCCTGCAGCTCCAGCCAAAGCATTGGCTGCTGCGGCCAAACTTCCCATCACTTCTTGAAACGATGCTCCCCCGAGACCTGGGGGCAATCCTCCTCCAGCTGGCCTAGCCATTGGAGTATCGCTTGGAGTGTCTCCTCCATGCTCTTGAGCTCCTGCTCCAGCAGGATCTCCTTCTTGCATCACACTTTTCTTCTCTTTCTCACTTCCAGGCTCCTCTCAGCCTCGTTTACAGTCTCCCCTAAGGAGCTCGCTTGGCAGCTGGCCCAAGGCTCTTTTGGACTTCAGTCCTCGCTCCTCCAGAGCGCTTTCTTGGGCTCACTTTGAACCAAAGGTCTAGGCCTTCAGCTCCGCTACCATAAAACGATTTAGGGTTCGTTCCAGACCCTTGAACTTGAAACCACTAGCGGGCACTTTTGCTGGGACACGGTCTGTTCAGCAGTCCCTTGAGCCTTGTTGGCAGCAGTGAAACGACAAGGAAAAATACTTCTACAGGGGGCACATGGCTAACCGAAAAGTTTGTTAGGCACGCAGATAAGCTCCATTTGCCACCGGATGCTGTGAGGCTCGAGCAGGATCCTCGGAACAGAGCAATGATATTTGCGCTAGCAGCAGGGCCGGCATTTCTTGCTAGTCTCTGCGATACCTTTTGGGGCGTTGACGGGCACCTGGCTGCACTCATTGGCACTCATAGGCACATGTTCCTATGGACTGACCGCAAACCGCTCCTCGGTTTTCGTCACAGGAGCGCCAGGCAGCGGAAAAACCCGCTCATGTGCCTTCATGGGAGTCCTTGTGGCATGCCTCACCGGTAAGCTCACCCTTTACACGGCGCACGGTAATGAGTCGGTGCGGGCTTATGTGGAAGCTGCGGACAGGCTGACCGCGGGGAGCCACAGCTTCCGTATTGCGCGAGTCCCGGCCAGCAAGGAGAAGGATACGCATAAGCTCCCATTTGACGCTCATGACGCAGGGAGTGGACTGCTAGTGGCGGCCACGCATGGCACAGTCGTCGCCCGCCTTAGCTTCCCATATTCTGCACTAATAAACAGGCTGAAGGATGTCGAGATCCTCCTGAGGGATGAAGCTCAGCAAGTGGGGACCCCAGGGTCCAACTGCATTCTCGCCCACATACGGCATGCGCTGGACGTTATGATAGGGGATCACAGGCAGCCGGCAGGAGGATCTCGCCCGAATTACCATTTCGTGACGGAGTTGCTTGAGAAAAAGACTTGTGGCCTCAATGCTATCCCATCGACACTCTACACACCGGCGACCTTGCCGGAGGCCTTGACGAGGCAAATACAGCATGGTCCGGGGACCTGGAAAAAAGGCCAAGGTGAGATGCCCTCTTGGAGCAAATCCACGGTGCACATAGGCGCTGACGAGCCTGCGTTCACTGCCAGGTCTATGCTTGAGCCCATCCTGTGTCTCTGCCACGCCAAGCCTAAGCAGGCAGAAACGGGCATGCAGCGTTGGTGACATGTTGGGGCCAGCATCACCCTCAAGCAGCCCTGCGCATGTAGCTGGTCGTACTTCAGAACTGTGGTTGCAGTGTCCCAACCTGCACCTTGTCCTGTAGACAAGACCGGCCCGGCGCCCCGTCTGGGGCCACAAGGGCACCCCATGTGCATCGAAAGACATCAGGGTGCTCAGCGGGGCCAGCATTGGGAGGATTACGTCGTGCTGAAGGCCGTTGGATAGCTTTGTGTTTGGCAGCTGTGTTGCAAGTCCGTACAACCTTATCGGAGACTTCTCATCCTCACCAACGTTTGACGTTTTCCCCGGAGCAAGCAGCATGTCAGCTGCGCTGCAATCCATTCAATAGTATCAATAGTATCCAAAGCAATACGTGACTGGGCTGTAGCTCGAACTGGGGGGGGGAGGGGGGGGGAGGGGGCGTGTCGTGGCCAGTCACGTACTTGTCTGCGAAGCGGCTTTTGAGCATGAGTGTCTCGGATCAGCACTGATACTTCTTGCATAGCAACCAGGCTCAGGCCTCAAGTCTATCTGCGGGCCTGCGATCAACATTTCGCTCAGCACGTCTACGCGCCTCCCACCAGAGATTTCCGCTGTCCTGTACGCACGCAGGTACCCGAAAGCCTGTCTTTTTGCATTAGGGGGGCAGGATGCCACCCTCTTGATGCCGCAAGGGCCTAGTTTGCATCACCTGTCTGCTCGTCCCTTACGTAGTCCAGCCGGGAGGTGGCTAGAGACTTGCAGATGGGTCAGCATAACAGACCATCCTGAAGGAAAGAGCAAACTGGGCACCAGTCTGGAACTCAGCTGGCTGATCGCAGATATTGCGCTTACCTTCGGAGACCAAATTTTTGACTACTGCTACTGCTACTGCTACTGCTACTGCTACTACTACTACTACTACTACTACTACTACTACTACTACTACTACTACTACTACTACTACTACTACTAACTACTACTACTACTACTACTACTACTACTACTACTACTACTACTACTACTACTACTACTACTACTACTACTACTACTACTACTACTACTACTACTACTACTACTACTACTACTACTACTACTACTACTACTACTACTACTACTACTACTACTACTACTACTACTACTACTACTACTACTACTACTACTACTACTACTACTACTACTACTACTACTACTACTACTACTACTACTACTACTACTACTACTACTACTACTACTACTACTACTACTACTACTACTACTACTACTACTACTACTACTACTACTACTACTACTACTACTACTACTACTACTACTACTACTACTACTACTACTACTACTACTACTACTACTACTACTACTACTACTACTACTACTACTACTACTACTACTACTACTACTACTACTACTACTACTACTACTACTACTACTACTACTACTACTACTACTACTACTACTACTACTACTACTACTACTACTACTACTACTACTACTACTACTACTACTACTACTACTACTACTACTACTACTACTACTACTACTACTACTATTTATTTATTGAACGCTGAGCGAGCGGGCTCTGCTCATAGCGGGCGATTCTGAAACTTCGGGAGGCGCCATGCCCTTGGCTTGCCCCGCCCGTGAGACGTGCCGTGCCGTGGCCAGCTCCGCCCTTCGGACGTGCCTTGACCATTAGCTAAAAGCCCATTGAAACGTGCCGATGCCAGCTCCGTCCTTTGGACCCGCCTAGCCAAGGACTAACAAGCCAAACAAGACCAAACCGAAAAACAACCAACACACAAGCAACAAGACCCAACACGTACTTAGGCGTTGGAGCTGGCGCGGGGGGACTGCACTGCGATAATCGCAGCTACCTACCTCATCCCTTTGAAGAGCAATGGACGAACCTAAAGCTCCTAGGCCCAGGCTGCTACCTCTGCCACGAACGTACGATAACAAGAAAAGAACACAAGGCAAGCGCATCCTTGGAATCAGACTTGCCGATGCCTCAGAGAAGGGAAAGGAAATGCCTACAAGGAATAGAGTTTAAAATGAGGCCTGCTTGAGCTGGCTGTACAAAGCTGTAGAAACATCAGGCTCGCAAATCGGCTTCACATGATAACTGAAACTGCCTAAGGCTCAGCTCAGACTCACTCGCTTTTAACTGTCTCCGTCACCCTAAATGTGAGTCATCGCGTCCGATACTCACGCACTGGCGCCGGTGGGCCGTACCCAGATGGGCCGACACCCTGAGTTCCCGTCTAGCGCCGTCCCACACTGGGTAACTCACGACAACCAGCGGAGGGCCGTAAGACGTTCAGCCAGTAAAGGCCGTGAAGGACTGTGTCCTTGGATGCTCACAACTGTTGCGGCATATCGCTCATCAGAAAGTCTGTGCCCAGCCGTGTCGTGGAGCCGTACCATAGTGCAGAAACTGCTAGAGGGCGAACCTGCTCCTCGCCTCAAGAGCGAGTCCCGGCTCTCGCACCCCGCTGCAAGACGAAGCGTTGGTGTCACGTTGGGGCCAGCATCACCCTCAAGCAGCCCTGCGCATGTAGCTGGTCGTACTTCAGAACTGTGGTTGCAGTGTCCCAACCTGCACCTTGTCCTGTAGACAAGACCGGCCCGGCGCCCTGTCTGGGGTCACAAGGGCACCCCATGTGCATCGAAAGACATCAGGGTGCTCAGCGGGGCCAGCATTGGGAGGATTACGTTGTGCTGAAGGCCGTTGGATAGCTTTGTGTTTGGCAGCTGTGTTGCAAGTCCGTACAACCTGATCGGAGACTTCTCATCCTCACCAACGTTTGACGTTTTCCCCGGAGCAAGCAGCATGTCAGCTGCGCTGCAATCCCTTTCAACAGTATCCAAAGCAATACGTGACTGGGCTGTAGCTCGAACTGGGGGGGGAGGGGGGAGAGGGGGCGTGTCGTGGCCAGTCACGTACTTGTCTGCGAAGCGGCTTTTGAGCATGAGTGTCTCGGAGAAGAAGCTGCCACTTCGCATAAGCTGCACAGAAAAGATTGCAGTGATCTCTGAGTGCATCATCCCGGGGAAGCTGCTCGAAGCACAAAAACAGGCCTCAGCACTGATACTTCTTGCATAGCAACCAGGCTCTGAAGTCGACCAATGTTGCGCTGCTCCAAGGATGTCTGTGTGCTGCAGAACCTTTTGTAAATGGAAAAGTGTAGGCAGGAGAAATGTACTGAGGCGCGTTCGGCTCGCCATCCGCTTGTTTTTCCCCTCCAGAAACATAGATGATGAAGTCACTAAAGAGGGTACTCCTTCCACCTCGCGGAGCAGTGGAAACCCTACCGCTTACCTCTGCAAACTCGTTGTTGTCGGTGTGCGTGAGGCCCGGGAATTGGGACCCGGCGGTTCACAGCAGAGTCGACTCGTAGCTCCAATGGCAAAATGGCTCAGGCAAAGGCAGAATCCTTAAGCTTCTGCGAAGGCGGGGCCTGTTGCTGAGCTCTTGTGCGTTCGGCCTGGAGGCTGGTTGACTTCCCAACTGCTGTGAACCGTGCGGCTACTACTACTCTACTACTACTACTACTACTACTACTACTACTACTACTACTACTACTACTACTACTACTACTACTACTACTACTACTACTACTACTACTACTACTACTACTACTACTACTACTACTACTACTACTACTACTACTACTACTACTACTACTACTACTACTACTACTACTACTACTACTACTACTACTACTACTACTACTACTACTACTACTACTACTACTACTACTACTACTACTACTACTACTACTACTACTACTACTACTACTACTACTACTACTACTACGCTACTGCTACTACTACTACTACTGCTACTACTTACTACTACTACTACTACTACTACTACTACTACTACTACTACTACTACTACTACTACTACTACTACTACTACTACTACTACTACTACTACTACTACTACTACTACTACTACTACTACTACTACTACTACTACTACTACTACTACTACTACTACTACTACTACTACTACTACTACTACTACTACTACTACTACTACTACTACTACTACTACTACTACTACTACTACTACTACTACTACTACTACTACTACTACTACTACTACTACTACTACTACTACTACTACTACTACTACTACTACTACTACTACTACTACTACTACTACTACTACTACTGCTACTGCTACTGCTACTGCTGCTACTACTGCTACTGCTACTACTACTACTACTGCTACTACTACTACTACTACTACTACTACTACTACTACTACTACTACTACTACTACTACTACTGCTACTACTGCTATTACTGCTACTGCTACTACTGCTACTACTACTACTACTACTACTACTACTACTACTACTACTGCTACTACTACTTCTACTACTACTACTACTACTACTACTACTACTCCTACTACTACTACTACTACTACTACTCCTACTACTACTACTGCTCCTGCTACTACTACTACTACTTCTCCTACTGCTACCACAACTATTTATTTATTGAACGGTGAGCGAGCGGGCTCTGCCCATACCGGGCGATTCTGACTTCGGAAGGCGCCATGACTTGGCTGACGACCATGAGCTAAAAGCCCATTGAAACGTGCCGATGCCAGCGCCACTAGATGGAAACTCAGGGTTTCAACCCATCCGCGTATGGCCCAGCGGCCAGGTATCGAGCGCAAAAAGCACAAAATACAACAAGATTCAAGGGTGGAATTGAATAAATTCCACAAAACAAGATTGAAGATTTAGAATAATCTCTTTTCTTATCTTCAAGATAAAGTAATGTTCAGAGTTTCTTTTCAGCCCCTTCAGCTGTTCCCAAAACCTCTCTAGCCCTCTGTCAAGCTTCCTGTAAGCTCCAAGTAAGTGTGCCGATTTGCAAGCCTTGCATTTCCAGCTTTGCACAGCCAGTTTATTTTAAACTCTATTTCTAGTCGGCAGGAAAGACGTGGAACTGTGTCCTTTTCTTGGATGCTCAAATCGCTTGGCAAGCCCATGAGGCTCGTGTTCTTGTCGCCCAGTTCTTCCTCGGGGTAACTTGACCGCGGTTTTGCATTTTGAAAAGACAAACCCGATGGAGGGCCGGGATTCGCTCTTGTGGCAAGAAGCAGGCGCTTCACCCAATCTTCGCTCCGATGCACTTAAACCTTCACAGTCCACCAGGCACATGTTGTTCCGTGTCCCAGGAAGTTGGTCAGTTCCACTGGTGCCTTGAAGTGGAAGATTGTGGCTGATCATTGATGTTTTTGTCATGTTTTGGATCAGCTTGTTTAGGTTTGTTTTGCTTCGGAGTGATTGGGAATCCGTGTGATCCCATCCTCAATGGTTTATGCCTTGTTGATTTCCAAGGAAATCATACGAGTGTGTTTTTGCCCAATACGCTATTTAAAGTGAGTGTGCAGTGTGTAGAAACTTCGTTCTGAAGCTGATTTTAAGCTCACAAGAGAGAATTCGTTTAGTTTGTGCACTTCGTAACTTTGGCTCAAGTGGCTCTGACTGAAAGAGAGAGCTGTTCGCACTTGTGTGAGAGGTCAGGGTTCGTGCTTTCAAGGGAAAAGGTACCAGAGGGACCTTCGTTTTTTCACGTAGTAGCGGAGCTTGTGCCTTGTGGTGCGCCCGTGTATGTCTTTGGTTGTCTGTCAGGACTCTGTGAGTGCCTGGAGGCAAGTTTGGGTTTGGAGCCCAGACTGCCAGTGGATCGGAATCTCTTGTACTCGGACCGTGTAAGTGAGTACCGGGAAGCCTACCCTGTGAGGAGGCGGATCCGGACTCATCAGGCTTGGAAGCAGTTGGTTCAGCGGCTGTTGAGGCACTTTGGAGCCCGGGCAAGGTGGTTTGTCTGGAACTGGATTGGTTGTGACCGATCTTGAGGAATACGGTGCTTGCTAGAGTCGAACTGAGGTTCTTCAGGAGCCTGGACCATCTGGTGTTGGTGAGAGAATTTTCGCCAGAAGACGTTGTGGAGAGACTGCAGGCTGGAGCCTGAGTTCAGGAACTATGTTGAATACACCCCCACGACACACCAGTGGAGCTCATGTGAGGAGTCCAAGAGGTGGACGAGAGCGTGGAAGCTCTGTGCCCATCATGGATGCTGAGACAAGGCGAAGGGTAGACCCTTTTCCGGGTTTGGGAAATCCCAACCCACTGTGGGTGCAGGTTTGGCACAAGGAAGCCAACCTGTGTATGGCCCAGTGCCCAGAGGTCGAACTCCCGCCAGAAGCCCTCATGGGGTAGCTACTGGAGCACCCCAACAGACAATGGGAGGCCCTTCGTTTCCCCCTGGTTTGCCTCAGCAAGCGGTAGGAAGTCCTTCGTTACCACCAGGACTATCCACTGGACCTCCTCAACCTGTGGTGACACCATCACAAACATCACCCGACGTGCAAGGGTTGACGAGACAAGTGCGAGAATTGGAAAGCATGATGCAGCAACTGGTTGTGCAGCAACAGCAGTTTATGCAAACGATGACTTCGTCCATGGTGCAGCAACAGCAGCAGCATCAGCAGTGGATGATACAGCAGCATCAGCAACAGCAGCCACAGCAACAGCAACAGGTGAATCCCCCCTTACCTCAGGATGGTGTTCCTGAGAACATGCCCAGTTCTTCTTCGGGATGTCAAGGTGCATCGCCAGTGGGTACTCCTGCGAAGGGGACCCAGCTTTTTCGGATGGCGAGCCCAAGTCCCCCACTGAGACCTCCACCTCTGGAGCAAGAAAGGGAAAGGGATGTGTTTGCTCGATCGGACAAATGGTTGCCCAGTTTGCCGACCATTGACTTTTCGTCTTGGAAGGATCGCATCTCTGAAGCTCTTGGATTCTTGACCTGGATGGAGAAGCTGACCAGTTGGGTTGGTTTGGGTTCAGAAGTGTTTCCCAATGAGCTCATGCATGCGGTGAAGACTCAAGAAGAGTCTCGGCTGAAACAGGATCGACTTACTGTGGAGCAACAGAAGAGGTCGACGAGGCTGATGCACATCCTGCGACAGACTTTTGCAAATCATGAGAAGAGTTCTCTGATTTTGCAGACATATGTTGAAAGTGAGAGCACTTATCAACAATCTGGTTTTGTGGCTTTGAGATTGCTGGCGAAGGAGTTTTGCCTGAAGTCGCGAGCTGAATGCCTGTTCTTTCGGTCGCAGCTGGTGAATCAAACCGTGAAAGCACCCAGTATTCCGGAGATCATTCGAAAGATTGAGCATGAGTTGAACAAGTACACCAAGCTGCTCAATAGTCTTGATCCCGATGTGCATGCTGGTGGTTTGCAGATCCAAGAAGCGGATTCGGTTATGGTTTTGCTGCGCAGTTTGCCAGATCGGTGTAGAAGCCATTGCTTGTTGCATGGCGATAGTGAATCGTTTGAAGATCTGAAAAGAGTTGCTCTGAAGTTTGAGGTGCAACAAAGGGTGTGGTCAGAAGCCCCTGGCACGAAGCTTCAACCTTTTCGAGATCCCAATGAGGGAAAGGGCAACGAAGGAAAACCAAAAGGCAAAGGAAAGGAACAGAAAGGCAAGCGCGAATCAAGCAAAGGTGCTGGCAAACGAGCTTCAAGCCAGAACAAGAAGGATGTGGAGTGCTATGTGTGTGGTGGAAAGGGACATTATGCCCGCGATTGCTGGTATAAGGAGGGAGATTCAGGCAAGAAGCCCAATTCCCCCAATGCTAAGGCGAAAGCCAAGGCAAAAGGAGATCCCAAGAAGAAGCCCGAAAAGGGAAAGCCCAAAGGAAAAGGCAAAGGAAAGGGGAAGACAGTTGCTGAAGTCTCCCAAGAGGGTGAGTCGAGTGACTACCAGCTAACTGGAGGTGAATGGAATGAACCTGAGTCAGAGGCCCGAGTGGAATCTGTGTTGCAACCTCTGGAAGGATTGCTCGATGAAGTGAGAAAAGAGTGGATTCCCCGGAGTACTGATGAGATAGATTGGTCATGGGAAGTTGAGACGAGAGTCCGGATTGCCGAGTTGGAGCATCGGATCTCTACCGATTTATCTCAGATGTTGCCATCTAAGTCAGTTCGGTCTTTGATGAAACCTCCGATGAATCAAGTCAAAAGCATGGAAAAGGATGATGCAAGCAAATGGTGGTTGATTGACTCAGGAGCATCGGTGACTGTGATTGCGAAAAGATACTTGGATGAGTTCCAGATCTTGGATCGGAAGGCGTTGGGACCTAATGAGAGGTACTCAGCAGCCAACGATACCCCGGTGAATGTCTTCGAGCGAGTTCGCATCCGAGCCTTGCTGCCTATGTATGAAGGAAAGCAGTATCTTGGTTTGACATCGGTGTGTGTGACTGGAGTTGTAGCAGATGTGGCTCACAACATCTTGAGCACCGAGCAGATGGTGAATACTGGTTGGGAAGTGAAGTTCACTCGAAGAGAGATTTCGCTGCGACACGAGAAGAAAGGAGTCATGGGATATGGAGTATCCTGGGCTGGATGTCCTTGGATCTACCTGCAAGGTGATGCTGGAAAGCGAAAGAAAGTAACCTTTGGAAGAACTGAGGTTCGACCCATGGATGTGGATGATGGCCAACGACCGATGGAGGTTGATCAGATGCAGTCAGTGCAGTCAATGACCAAGAAAAAGCAAGAAGAAATGGAGCTGCATCGGATGCGAGGCCACATTCCTTTTTCGTCCGAATGTCCTCATTGTCGGATGACAAGAGGAACAACCCAGCATCGTCGGACCAAGGATGCTCAAGACCGTCCCGTGGCGTTGCAAGCAGATTTCTGCTTCATCAACCTGGTAACTGGGACTTTTGCGAAAGACCAGCCGACGGCTCCCAACATGAAAGTACTGGTCATGACGGAAATGTCAACCAGAATGATTGGATGTCTGTTGGTAGGGACCAATGCTGACAATACCTCCAGCTGGATTCGTTATTGGATGAATGCTTTCGGACTGGACATTGCAGGGTCTGCTGTACTGTTGAGGACAGACAGCGAGACAGCGGTGAGCGCCCTCATCAAGAGAGCCAATCTGGGGATTAGGATTGTGACCCAAAGAGCACCTCCGCAGGGACATGAAGCGGTTGGTGGTGTGGAAAGGGCAGTGAGAACACTCAAGGAGTTGTTCAGCACGGTGAGGTTGGATCTACGAGCGCAGGGCTTTGACTTGAAGAGAAGTCCTCGAGCGTTTGAGTTTGGTCTGATTTACTGTGCTGCAATGCACAATCACCATGCAGCTGCCTTTGATGGGAAGAAATCACCCCAGGAGTTGGTACTACAGAGATCCCTCCATGAGTGTGGATCGTCGTTGATAGGTGCTACAGTTCTGGCTGAGCTACCGGATTCGATGAAAACCACGGCGCTCTCCCGGTTTGTGGAAGCAGCCTATGTGTACCCTGAAGTTGGTGGCTTGACTCATGTTGTGAGTGCCATGGTGGATGGTTGTCCAAAACACTTTCGAGCAAAGTCCATCAAGCACATCGTTCCGTTGAAGATTGGGTTGGAGCATTGTCAACATTTGCTCAAGGAGCATGATCCATCGGATACATTGGCTCCCCCGATTCTGAAGGAGAAAGAGGATGGTGTGCCCGATCGGATTGAAGGTGAAGCGGACAAGGCCTTTGAGGGCCGAGTGTCTGATGGACCGACCACAGACATGAGCAAAGTTGGACCTCCAGCTGCATGGGTGAAGGAACATGGTGGCACAGCGAACTGTCCTGCGTGTGGTCCAAAAAGAGGAAAAGCCAACCACAATGCTGAATGCCGAAAACGGTATGATGATTGGTTGAAAGCTCAACGACAACGGTTGGAATCGAAAGAACCAACAGAGGAAACTCCAAAAATGGACCAGAGAAGCTCAAAGGATGCGGGGGTGATGGAGTCTGGAAGTGAGCCTTCACTCCTGAAACGCCCGAAGATCACCTATGAGAGTCGACCAGATCCCAAGTTGGAGGAGAGGCAAAGCGTCCCAACACCTGCGACAGAAGTTGTGGATGTTGACATGGAGGATTTTGAGGATCCAAGTTTGCCTTACCAAGGGATTCCAGATGAGGCAATGGAACCTGGATACTTCGAAGGAGAAACTCCCGCTGAGGATGAAGCGATCCCAATGGAGGAAGAAAAACCTCAAATGGATGTGGATTCAGTTCCAAATGAGTCCAGTCGAGTTCCCCGGCGTTTAGAGAGTTTAACTTCAGATGTGAACTCAGTTCCAGATGAGTCCAATCGAGTTCCCCGGCTGATCAATCGTATTTGTTTAGACCCAAGACTCGATGTGCCTCAAGGTCCTATTAAAATGGTAAGCAGTGACGAGAGTCCGAAGTTGGTACATGTGACCAATTCGATTCTGCTCAACAAGAATAGCACTTTCCCGGAGTCCATGAAGGTGTGTGGATCCCAAGTTTGGCTGGCAAGACCCACGAGTGTTCTGTCTGAGATAGATGGATGTCCATTAGATGTGGATAAAACAGTGGAAGGCCGGCGAACTGAGCTGCAGAGTATGACTGCTCACAAAGCAGGGAGAGTGGTTGGAGCAGACGAGGCTCAGAAGTTTGCTCGTCAGCATGGGATAAAGATCATCCCAACCCGATGGGTCATAGGCCCAAAGGTGGTGAATGGCAAGGAAGCTGTGAGAGCTCGGTGTGTGGTGCAAGACATCGCAAAGGGGAGCACAGCATCATCTTTAGGACTGAGTGCTACGACTCCTTCTTTAGAAGCGTTACGGACGCTTTTGGCCATTGCTTCGGTAGATGCTATGGATGTCGCAACTTTGGATGTTAGCACTGCATTCTTGCATTCCCCCCTTCCGAAAGGATCGAAGGCGATTATCCAATTGCCCAAGGATGTTTCCGCCTGCAAGGACTATTATGTCCCGGTGTTTATGATTCTGGATCAAGCCATGAATGGTTTGAGAGTTGCCGCCAAAGCTTGGAACTTGAAGCTGGCGACAGTTGTGAAGAAAGTTGGGTTGAAGCAATGCCCAACGGAACCTTCCGTCTTCGAGGGCACTGTGAGAGGGAAAAGATTCCTCATGTTGTGCTATGTGGACGATTTGATTCTGTGTGGCACTAGAGATGCCATTCGGTTGGTGACCGACACCCTGAACGGAGAGTTGAAGATCAAGGAAACGGGTCGAATCACTTCCACTGGTGGAAAGATCACCTTTTTGGGGCGAGAGATTGAGAGACAAGGGAGTCATCTCAGGATGCGAGTGCCCCCGGCATACTTAGATGCCCTGTTCGAGACAGAGTTCTGTAAGGACCTGAAGGTGGTTACTGCTCCTCCGGACATCGTGAAAACGGTCGAGAAGGGCAGAGCAAGTGGTTCGGATCCTGAGTTGAGTGACACTGCAGCTGCGAGGTACAGAGCAGTACTTGGCCGGATTGCATGGTGGGGTCAGTCGAGACCTGACCTGAGTAGGTGGATGTCCATTCTTTCGCAAGGACAGTCCAAGCCAACAGCATGCTTTGAGCAAGCATTGCGACAAGTGATTAGGTTCCTAAAGGGACAATACCATGCATGGCAGTACTTTGGCCCTGATGGGAATGTACCAGACAGTGGGCCGGCGCAGCTGGAAGTGTATGCGGATGCCAGTTGGGCACCCCAAGCGTCGTTAGGACGAAGATCTGTGTCGGGCATAGCCATCTTTTATAGAGGATGCCTGATCAAGGGAATCTCTCGAGTTCAAGGGTGTGTATCGCTGAGTTCTTGTGAAGCCGAGTTGAGAGCCATCTTGACTGCGGTACAGGAGAGTGAGGGACTTGCGACTTTGATCGGTCAGTTGGCCGAGTCAGATGTCACGATCCGATTGCACACTGACAGTTCCTCAGCGAGAGCGGTTTTGCTAAACCGTGGG
Source organism: Symbiodinium natans (assembly GCA_905221605.1). Taxonomy (NCBI): domain Eukaryota; class Dinophyceae; order Suessiales; family Symbiodiniaceae; genus Symbiodinium; species Symbiodinium natans. The sequence goes on along the minus strand of CAJNDS010002574.1, from coordinate 247,670 downwards.
TTGAGTAGGCGAGTTCGCCACTTAGACATCGCTGTCTGCTATCTTCAGGAGCGGATACAGGAAGCTCAGACCTTGAAGGTCATTTGGTGCCCGACAGCGGGAATGATCGCTGACGTTCTTACAAAGTGCTTGAGTCAAGTGACATTCTGTCAGCACCAGCAAGCTATGGGTATATACCCTGGTGAAGATGTGCAGCAGGTGTGGAGGATCTGTGGAATCCGACCAAGGGTTGGAGTTCAGGCATGCCAGTGTGCCGAGGCAACTGGATGCAGTGTGGAGCAAGTTGGATCGTTGAAAAGTGTGAAAAAGTGTGGTGAAGTTTTTGAAAATTTCCACCTTAGAAGTCCCGAAACCCTTCGTGAAGACTCTTCCCCTGAGGTTCAAGAAATGGATTTATGGTCCAACCGCAAAAGCTTTGGTTCAAGCACCACGGAAGCTAGCCCTAGCCTGGAGCCTGTACCTTTGGTGAAGGACAGGAAAATGGCAGCTGAAGACAGCAGGAAGGGTGAGCAGGGTGCTGAGATGAAAAGCCCCTTTTGGTGTAAGGTTTGCAAATGGTTGTTCAGATCCGAGCATGCTGCCGGGTTGAGCTGGGATGAAAGTGGCAAGCCCAAGTGCGAAAAGTGCAAACAGACTGTGACAGTCTCTGGCACGGATGCAAGCCATGCATTCCATCTCCGAGAGGCAGAGAAGGAGCGCCGAGCTGCTGGAAAAAGGGGTGATAAAGGTGAAAGCCGAGGCTCAGGCCAAGCTGCACCGAAACCCAAGGCCATGCCGAAGGTGATTGAACGGATGGTCGACGTGTTTCCGGAGCTGGCGGATCCAGAGCCGCCGAAGTGGTTCGGTGATGTGTCATGGAGTATCTGCCGGCGCGGAACTCCAGTGGATGAGCTAGAGCTCAAGGACGTGATAGGCACGCTATCCGACAAGGATATGTTGCGCTATCAAAGCTCATACGAGAAGCTGGTGAAGCCCATCCAGGAGGTGTGTGAGCTACAGGAGAAACCCACGAAGATCTTCGGAATCTTGGATGTCCGTGGACAGATTGGTGGCAAGGCCATCATCTGGGAGATGGCAGTGAATGAAGGAGGACTGTACATGGAAGTGCCGCCGGGAACGTGTGGCCTGGCGATGTTGAGCTTCGTGAGGTACTTGAAGAGAAAAGGGATAATCCCTGTTTTGCTTCTGGGTGAGCACCAGGACCTCGGAGTCTTGCGGATGGTGGATCTGTTGTGCATGCTACCCATTTTGGGAGCAGAGAGGATCATGGAGGATGAAGCTGAGAGCTCGTATTATCCCCCATGGGTGTTGCGCTGGAAGAGAAGTGCAAAGGAAGGATCCTTGGTGTTTAAGGAACTGGTGGAGCGAGTGCGAGTGATTTCGATGTTGTCGTGTGATACACTTCGGATTCACGAGCCGGAGCTGAGGGAGAGACCAGTCCCCAAGTGGTCGTTTGTGGCCTACAGCCACTACAGATCCGTGATGGAGTCTGTTGCAGGATTCTTGGAGGACCTGGAGAAAAAGAAAGAGGAGATCACCGACACGCAGAGGGCGGCAAGCTGGAAGAAGGTGGTTGCGAGTGAGACTCGAAGCGGTGTTGTGTGGATCTGCAAGTGTAAGTGGCACTTGCCGACCGACTATGTGGTGAGGTTCAACTTGACGTTGCCTGCCGACATGTGGCAGCAAGCCTTTGGGATCATGGGTGAGAATGTTGGGAAACTCGAGAAGGAGGAAAAGGACCTGAAGCGGATCCTCAAGGCTGCAGCGGAACAGCAAGACCGAGAGTTCGAGGAAGCTGAGCGAAAGCGCAAGCGCATCGCCGACCTGTCAGCTGCCGAGGAAGAAGCTGCTAAGAGAGCAAAGCTGGAAGGCGAAGCGGTTCGCTCGCCTGTGTCAGTTGTACCATCTGAGTTGGATGCAGCAGCTATCGCGCAGATTGCTGAGCGTGTGAAGGCAAGCTTTAGTGTTGCCGATTTGGAGCTGATGTTGGAAGAGAAGAAGAGAAAGGTTGGAGACCAGCCAACTGAGAGGCCTGCGGAGACGCCAGCTGAGCCTAGCCGATCTTCGCAGGATGTGGTGATGGAAACGAGGACGGCTGAGTTGGCGGAGATGAAGGAAGCCGCCAAGGAGCGCCGCGCCAAGTTGATGGAGTCAACTGGAGCTGGCGAGAAGAAGGGCGAAGAGGATGAAGAATGAACTGAGATGCTAAGTGATCTCAGTGGTTGGGTGGGTGAGTGAAACCCGCAGCCATTTTTTGGAAGCCATGGCCGCGTTGCCGCCATGGAGCGCCCGCGATTTTTCTGGTTAGTGTGAGCCCTTGTTTCAGTGCATGAGAAGTTTGCAAAGAGGAGGCAAAATGATGATGAAACTCAACGAGGGACTCTATAGCCCCTTCTGCAAGGCGTCTGATTGCCACCTCTGAAGACGTTTTTGGCTGATGGTACGCTGGAAGAAGCGAAACTATGAAGCCAATCTTTTCTTGAAGGATCAGCTAGCCGATGCTAGTTGGTGAGTTTGGTGACCTGGAAGATGCGAGACTGAGGAGGAGTACCACGACAAGGTCGAGTGCTGAGTGGGAAACATCTGAAGCTTGCATTAATTCGTTTTCACGTGTTTGTCACCACGAACTCTTGGATTCGTTCCAAGACAACCCTGCCCCAGTGCAGGTGGATGCAAGTTTAATTCGTTTTTCACGTGTTTGGACAACGAACTCTTGGGTTACCAGTGATGTGGACCCAGGACAACCTGCCTGATGGTGGGATCTTGCATGAGTTTTAAGTTTGATGTCAGAGATCGACTGGTGTGTTGTTTGTTTCGTTTGGTGGCGAGTACGCACCAAGGGAATGTGGCCAGGGCATCCCCTTAGTGTTGAAGTGCCGAGCTGGGCTTGGACTTCAGATCTTTGACATGAACCCTCAGCAAAATGCGGGGGGTGGAAGATTGTGGCTGATCATTGATGTTTTTGTCATGTTTTGGATCAGCTTGTATAGGTTTGTTTTGCTTCGGAGTGATTGGGAATCCGTGTGATCCCATCCTCGATGGTTTATGCCTCGTTGATTTCCAAGGAAATCATACGAGTGTGTTTTTGCCCAATACGCTATTTAAAGTGAGTGTGCAGTGTGTAGGAACTTCGTTCTGAAGCTGAGTTTAAGCTCACAAGAGAGAATTCGTTTAGTTTGTGCACTTCGTGACTTTTGGCTCAAGTGGCTCTGACTGTGAAAAAGAGAGAGCTGTCCGCACTTGTGTGAGAGGTCAGGGTTCGTGCTTTCAAGGGAAAAGGTACCAGAGGGACCTTCGTTTTTTCACGCTTGACGCCTTCTGCAAGATTGTCAACAACTGTCCGAAGCTCGCCATGTGGTCGGACGTGACCGACTCCAGGGGCGAGATGGGCAGAGGGGCCGAACTTGGCCATGTGTTGGAAATTTTGAAGCAGGCTGCATGCCAATGCCGCTGGGCATTCGGCTGTGCTGAGCTAATGTACTTGCCGTTTCTCTTGTTGCGCAGAGAGGGTGCCCAAAAGCATGGACGCAGTTTTTCTGCACTCCTCCAATGTGGGGATGCGGACCCAAGATTGAACCAAAGTTACCCCAAAAGCACAGGCAGCCACTGAGGTAACATGAGCTGCCGAGGCGCGCAGAAGCTGCTGGCACAAGGCCCAGTCCGTCTAGACGATGTTGCAAAGGGCGGGTGGTTGGGCACGTCTTACAGGGGGTGCCTCAAAAGGTTGTTGCGGATGGCCGTGAGCTTGTGCAAGGCATCGTCCAAAAACAGGACTGGGCCACTGGGTCAGAAATGGCTGCCCAGATTTTGCGATCCGCAGCAATAAGTTCGCAGTGGTGGGGCGTGCGCAAGCCGAGCGGGGCGTCTGGCTGTTGTAGCTTCAACTACGGGCATTCGGGCGTCTTTCCAAAGAAGGCGGAGGCGATGATCTGGGCTTGTGCGGATGGGCTTGGCGGTTTTAGCCTCCATGTGCTCTTGGTATTGCTTGGCAGAGAGGCGGAACTGCCAGAGGATCCAGCGGAGCTTTTCTCCCGGCTTGAGACCAGGCTGAGAAGGCGAATGCTGGGTATGGATCTGGTCGAGAAGCTCGCCAGAGTAATTGGCCTTGAACTTGTCAATCATATCTTGCACCGCCTCTTGCGTGAAGTGTAAGGGCAGGTGCTCCATCCATTGGGATGGGGCATTGTGGAGGCTGAGACTTGTGCTTCCGCAGGCAAGGCTGTGCCGGCTTCAGGCGTCTGGGTCTTCTTGTGGGATTGGTCTGGGCTTTGCGTCGGCGAGCTATCTCGACGGAGGACTCGGGTCCCCCGTCGTGAGACCTTGGGCAGTGGCTTCGGGCGGCAGAGAGTCAGGGAAGGCCCAGGCAAAATCGGAGATGCTTTGGTGTGTCTGCCTGCAAGGACTTTTATGTCCCGGCGTTCATGATCCTGGATCAAGCCATGAGTGGTTTAAGGGTTGTAGCCAAACAGTGAGAGGAAAGAGATTCCTCATGTTATGCTATGTGGATGATTTGATTCTATGTGAAACCAAAGAGTCCATTCGACTGGTCACTGACACCCTGAATGGAGAGAAACGGAATCACCTTTATTCTGGGGCGAGAGATTGAGAGACAAGGAAGTCATCTCAGGATGAGAGTGCCCCTGGTGTACATGGATGCGTTGTTTGAGACCGAGTTCTGTAAGGACTTGAAGGTGGTTACTGCCCCTCCAGACATCGCAAGTGGTTCGGTTCGGATCCAGAGCTGAGTGACGCTGCAGCTGCTAGATACCGAGCAGTACTGGGCCGGATTGCCTGGTGGGGTCAGTCAAGGCCTGACCTGAGTCGTTGGATGTCCATCCTTTCGCAGGGACAGTCCAAGCCAACAGCATGCTTTGAACAAGCATTGCGACAAGTGATTAGGTTCCTCAAGGGACAATACCATGCTTGGCAGTACTACGGTCCTGATGGTGATGTGCCAGATAGTGGGCCGGCGCAGCTGGAAGTGTACGCGGATGCCAGTTGGGCACCGCAGGCTTCACTGGGACGAAGATCTGTGTCAGGCATAGCCATCTTTACAGAGGATGCCTGATAAAGGGAATCTCCCGAGTCTCGAGTGTGTCGTTGAGTTCGTGTGAGGCTGAGTTGAGAGCAATCTTGACTACGGTGCAGGAAAGCGAGGGACTGGCGACATTGATCGGCCAATTAGCCGAGTCAGAGATCACCATCCGGTTGCATACCGACCTGAACAGAGGTCTGAGTAGACGAGTTCGTCACTTAGACATAGCTGTCTGCTATCTTCAGGAGAGAATCCAAGAAGCTCAGACCCTTAAGGTCATGTGGTGCCCTACGGCGGGGATGATTGCGGATGTTCTTACCAAATGTTTGAATCATTTGACATTCTGTCAACACCAGCGAGCCTTGGGAATCTATCCTGACGAGAATGTGCAACAAGTCTGGAGGATCTGTGGTCTGCGACGCCACATTGGATGGCCGACCGGGACGTACCAGTATGCTGGAGCAACTGGACGTCGAGTTGTGGAATCCGAGGCAGCTGGACAACGGTGCGATGATGTTTTTCAAAATTGCATCAAGGAAAGTGAAATTTCTGATAACTCCAGTGATCTAAGTGAAAGCCCCCCATGTTGTACCCGAAGTATGGATTTGTGGTCAACCTGCAGGAACTCTGGTTCAAGCACAACCGAAGCTAGCCCGAGCCTGGAAGTCGTGCCTGAAGGTGAGGACGACAGAATGGGTACTGAAAGAAGCTCCGAGAAAACAGTGAAGGGCGCCGAGATGGAAGCGCCGTTTTGGTGTAAGCCCTGCAAATGGCTCTTCAGAAGTGACCGCGCGTCCGGGCTTGGCTGGACAGATGAAGGAAAGCCCCAGTGCTTGAGGTGCCAAACGGTTGTGACCGTTTATGGATCGGACGCATCGCACGCGTTCCGTCTCCGAGAGGGCGAGAAAGAGAAAAGGGCTGCAGGAAAGAAAGGTGAAAAGGGTGAGGGGAGAAGAGTTGCCCAAGGCTCAGGGCAGCAGCCTCCGAAACCCAAGAGTATGCCCAAATCCCTGGAGCGCATGGTTGAGCTGGTTCCAGACCTGGCTGCGCAGGAACCGCCGACGTGGTACAACGATGCCTGGTGGGCGATCTGTCGTCGTGGAACGGCAATCGAAGATCTGGATGTGTCGAAGTATGTCACCGAGCTGTCAGACAGGGATATGGTGAAGTACCAAAACAGCTATGAAAAGCTGGTGAAGCCGGTGCAAGAGATTGCCGAGGTGGAGCCGAAACCTTCGAAGCTGTTGGGGGTCATTGATCTCCGTGGAAAGACGGGTGGCAAGGCCCTGATTCACGAGACAGCGGTGACTGAAGGTGTGCTGTACCTCGAAGTGCCACAATCCACGTTTGCTCTGAGTGTGATCAGTTTCGTACGATACCCCAAGAGAAAGGGGATCACACCTGTGCTCCTTCTGGGTGAGACCCAAGACCTTGGGATCTTGAGGTTGGTAGATGTGTTGTTTGCACTGCCAATCCTCTGCGGAGAACGGTGCTTGAAAGACGAGATGGAGAGCATTGTGCATCCACCGTGGATCAACCGCTGGAAAGATCATGCAAAGAAAGGCATGGTGATCTTCCAAGAGATGTTGAATGGGGTGCGGGCGATCTCGATGCTTTCGTGCATCACGATGAGGATTCACGATCCGACCTTGGCCAAGGAGAACCGACCAGTGCCGCGTTGGGCGTTTCACGTCTATGGCAACTACAAGGCGGTGTTGGGGTCGTTAGTTCCGATCGTTGAGGATGAAGAGAAAAACAAGGCCAACGGTTGGAATAAAGTTACCGAGTACGAGACCAGGAGCATGGTCAATTGGGAATGCGAATGCAAGTGGCGTCTCCCAACGGATTACGTGGAGAAATTCAATCTGATGATGCCGTCGGATGTGTGGCAGCAGGTGTGGCAGATCATGTGCGAAGGAATTGATGACTTTGAGATTGAGGAAAAGGCGTTAAGAGAGATGGTAAAGGAAGCTGTGGATCAGCAGGATCGAGAAGAAGCTGAGAAAAAGCGAAAAGAAGGGATTGCTGAGCTCGAGGCAGCAGAGGCTGAAGCGGTGAAAAGGAAGAAGGCCCGACTGGAGCGGGAAGACTCACGAGGATCTCCCGTGTCAGTGGCCTCGCCAGTCATGGACGCTGCCATGATCGCGCAAATTGCCGAGCAAGTGCGTGCGAATCTTAGTGGAAAGGATGTTGCAAGAAAAGAAAACATCCGAGCCTAGCCGATCATCGAAGGATGTGATGATGGATGTCGAGAAGGAGAAAGTTGAAAAGGAGAAAAGGGATGATGTGGACGGCGAGGACATGGATTGAGGTGCTTGCTGACCTCAAGGGGTGAAGAAGAGGCCCCGCAGCCGTTTTAGGGACGCCGTGGCATCCGAGCCGCCATGGCCCGCCCGCGTTTTTCCATTGGTTTCCGAGAAGCCTGAGTCAGTGCATGTGAGTTTGGTTTTTCAGATAGTGGAAAGCCCGCGCTACGCTTTCTACGTGACGAACGAGTTTTGGCTAGAAGCACCCTGGATGAAAATCGAGGCGATGCTGAAGGAGGGCCGTGTTTTCGTTGGAGCTCTGCCAGCGGAGGCTAGCTGGTGAGCTTGTTTTCCTGGAGTTTGCGAGATTGAAGGCTATGACTACGTCGAGGTCGTGTACTGAGACTGGTGAGCCTGAGACTTGCATTAATTCATTTTAACGTGTTTGTCACCACGAACTCTTGGAGACCTTCCAAGACAACCCTGTCTAGTACAGGATGATGCAAGTTGAATTAGTTTGTCACGAGTTTGGACAACGAACTCTTGGGTGCCAGTTGGACTCAGGACAACCTACCTTATGGTGGGATCTTGCATGAGTTTTAAGTTTGATGTCAGAGATCGACTGGTGTGTTGTTTGTTTCGCTTTGGTGGCGAGTACGCACCAAGGGAATGTGGCCAGGGCATCCCCTTAGTGTTGAAGTGCCGAGCTGTGCTTGGACTTTGGATCTTTGGCATGAACCCTCAGCAAAATGCGGGGGGTGGAAGATCGTAGCTGATCATTGATGGTTTTGTCATATTTTGGATCAGCTTGTATAGTCTTGTTTGCTTCGGAGTGATTGGGAATCGTTGTGATCCCATCCTCGATGTTTTGGCTCGATGATTTCCCTAGGAAATCATGCGAGTGTATGTTTTTGTCCAACACGCTACTTTGAGTGAGTATGCAGTGTGTAGGAACTTTGTTCTGAAGCTGAGTTTAAGCTCACATGTGAATTCGTTTAGTTTGCGCACTTCGTGACTTTTGGCTCAAGGCCTGCGAGTGAAAAGGAGTGTGTCCGCACTTGGTTGAGATAGGTTTGGGTTCGTGCTTTCAAGGGAAAAGGTACCAGAGGGACCTTCGACTTTTCACGTCTTCTTGCAATGCCGCTGCAACGCGTGCCATGGCGCCTGTAGGTTCCAGCTGTCTGCTGGAGCAGCAACACTCGACGAATCGAGCTCCACTCTGGAACGTAGTTCAATTGACTGACGGGCAATAGAACGCAATCCTGCGCCGTGGCGTTGAGGCTGCGAAGTCGCTCTATGTCGCAAGGCCCTTTTCCAGCATGTAGGCCGGCGCCAGGGTTTCACATTTCACGGGGCTGTGAGGAGACCGAGATTTCACATTTCACGGGCCTTCGGGGGCACCAGCATTTCACATTTCACGGGCCTTTCGAGAGTTTCACATTGCACTGGTCTTCGCACGGGCTTGAGGGGCACCAGGGTCTCACATTTGTTGGGTCTCTGAGGGTGCCAAGGTTTGGGCATTTCACGAGCTTTCGGGGCGGGACAGGGTCACGGGGGGAAACCGTGTCACGATCACGGCATCACAGGAATCACGACAGTCAGGGAAGTCACGGGGTCACGAAGGGTAGAACAACTTTTTTGGGCGTCACGACCCGCAAACAAACTCCTGCCGAGGTCTGACGGCAGGGCGATCTGCGACTTTCCGCTGAGCAAGCATGTTTGAGCCCCTGCATGTTGACACGGTGTGCGCAGTGTCACTGACATGCGCACGTGGACCAGGAGTCCGCGGCTCAGGCCCTGCAGAAAATGGAGGCGCTTGGCCGGAGGGAGAGGAGCACAACGCGAAGCTGTTGGTGAATGCCCTTATCGGGCTGTGGCACGCAACGAACATCTACACTGCGCACCAGCAACCACCACTTCGACGGGTTCGGGTGCCAGCACCGGGAGCTGTTCCTGGACGCCGCGGGTGGGATACACACTGGGCTGTGCACGACTTCGTGATGGCCTCGGAGTGCGTCGCCGTCTCCAGAATCCGGGATGCACTCGCAACCGTGCCGTCGAGGAACCTGAAGGCCGTCAAAAGGGACGTCGTCTTCCAGGACCTGCCCAAAAAGTTCCAGGGCCTCGCGGACTGTGGATCGAGACGAAGTGGATGTGCAACATTGACACCTGGAAGGTCGCGGAGGACCCTGTGCTTCACTGCCTCGATGGCGGAAGCCTGCTGCTGACCGGCTACGCGGGCACCGGAAAGACCCACCTGGCCTCCGGGAAGAAGGGTGCAAGGTGAAGATCATCACGAAGACCCACTCCTCCGTGCACTTTGGAATGCAGGCGGAGACGGCCGACCACTGGGTGGGGAGCACCATCCGGAACTATTGCTCTCCATGAACCGCAAAGTCAAGTTCCTTGCTGCTCGGCGACTTCCGTCACACCAGTTCTCCGCCATCATGAACAACTTCGCGGGCACTCCGGTGCAGCGGGAGCTCAAACACTTCCTCCGGTGGCTCCGGGTCGACGAGCCGGAAGCAGTTTCTTCCCGGAAGCGGTCCAGACGGCCCGGGAAAGGAAGGGGGAGGGGCCCATTCTCGTAAAAAGTTCTGGTAAGTCGGTCAGACGCGGCCAAAGACTGCAACTTCCGAACTTGGAAATCGCCGGCGGTGGCCCGTCGAACATCTCTCTCTGGCACAATTCCTCAAGTCGAAGCGGGAATTGCAAGATTGGCAAGCTGATGCCAGTCGGAGTACTGCCGTTTGTTGCCATGCAAAGCCCAGCAATGGAAGCTGTTCCGGCAATGGCCATCCCGAGTTGGTGGTCCAGTACGCACTGTTGCGTTCCGTCCGCATCAGTCTCTTTACGCCTGAAGGTGGCTTGCGGAGGCCGCTCGCAGGTTTCGTGGATCCTCGGAGAAAACACGACGTGGAGACCACCTGTCGCTCATATCTGCAGCCTCTCGAGCTTCTTTTTCCTCTTTCAACCGCAGACCAATCGCGTTCTGCATGACCAAGCATATCACCGTTCGCCAGACCACTTCATAGCTCTCGGCCTTGCCTTTCAAGAAGAGCTCGGCAGCGACATCATACTATTGATCTGGGGACATGACCATGATGGCGCGTGCCGACAACTACCATTGGATGACCCAAAACAGGCATATGTCATTCTCTTCACGCCGGACGGATCAACCTTGTGGAGCCACAACGTCCAGATCTTCAACTTCGGTTCTATGGCCAGTGTGGGGATACAGCAGATTTGGAGACGTCCTAGTCTCCCTGGCAGGCACCTTCCTTTTGTGCCCCGTGCTGCAATATGTTGATGATTACGGAAGCATGGAAGAAGAGACAGGAGCTACGAGCAGCTTCTCAGGCTTCGAAATCCTCAACGGCGTCTTGGGATTTCATATGAAGACTTCCAAGAGACAGCCGCCCCAACCAGAACATCGCACACCAGGAGTCCTTATCTCCAGCGATCGCGACAAATCCTACACCTTAAACCCTAAACCCCATGACGCAGTCGTTCCACTTCAATATTGATGTGAAGCACTCGCACTTGTTGTCTTACCTGCTTCCTTACCGGTGCAAAAAACTCACCCTGTACTTCGACGGCAACATAAATGAGGTTCGTAACGAACCGGCTCTGTCCACACGGTGATTCATCACAGTCTCATGAGTGCGATCGGTATGTCCCGATGTTGTTGCCGAAGACGTTCAGGAAATCTAGAAGCAAAAGAACAAATGGGTTGGGCAAGGTGGGAAAGAAATTCTCTCTCCACTTACTTAGACCGGGTCTGAGCCAACATGGCATGCGTAATACATCTTTAAACAGGCATGTCATCCGCATGCATGTTGAGAACTTCGTGTGATTGGAATTGTCACTGCACACACAAGTGTGTTTCACAACAACAGTCGTTCCACTTCAATATTGATGCCTGCTTCCTCTCCGGTGCCAAAAGATCACGCTGTACTTCGACGGCAACATAACTGTTCACACGGTGATTCATCAAAGCCACATGAGTGCGCTCGGCATGTCCCGTCGTAGGTGGGAGCACTCTTGCCCGTCGCAGGTGACCACCGGAGGTCTACGTGGGTCATCCCCCGACCTCTCACCTAGGCGGAAGGTCCTATTGGGGGGAAAACGTTGGTAGGCACTCTCCAATCTGTGCTTCAACGCACGTCTGTTGTGCCAAGTCCAATGTGCGCAGATGAGCGCATTGACAGGCTGATGTTTGCAGACTCCTTTGATCATTTCAAGGCATGTCGCGCCGCCTCATTGTCACAACATTGGACATGGAAGTCTCCGAGCCATGGGAGGAATATGAGCGGTGCCATTACTGCGACATGCCTCCAGCAGGTAGATGAAGGCTTGATCCGAGTGTTGGTCGTCTTCCTTGAAAGTACGCAGCTCTCTTTGGGCCTCCATGCAAAAAGGCTACGGCCGCCCATGCATTCTCGGACTGGTACAAGGTTCGGTTGTTGGAGATATGCAAGTCTTCGTCCTTCGGGCAAAAAATGCTTGCTCCTTTCTTAAAGTACGCATCCGTGTAGATGATGGTGAACCGTTTCGTTGTCGGTGTCCTCGGAACAGTCGACGGCTTGCAATTGGAGATGATTCTCTGAGAGCCTCGAGAGCTGCTCGCATCGGCTTGTCCAATTTGTGGCTTACTACGTTCGATCTGGCATAATGGATTACCTTGAGCGGCGCCCTACCCACTTTGCCGAAGAGCCTGCCCGTCAGAGTCAGAGTAATGTTTTGTGTCAGCAGTGGAATGCGCTTGCGCGAACGGTGATCTTCACAGCGGTATCATGGTTATAGGGCGGCTGGGTTGGTCCTACTTCCAAAGGCTTAGGCCTAGAAGCCTTCAGCCCCCAACCTCTAGCAGTCTGAGGGCTGCGTATCGCCAGCCCAAATCCCCCAAACCCTAACCTCTAAACTCTGAGAGCTCTCGAGCTCTGAGCCGCAATGAAACCCCAAGCTTTAAACCCCCACACCCTGAACTGCCTGGACCCTAAACTCTGTCAATACGGAGCCCGAGTTGAATATATGCGCGGGATTGCAATCGGGAGCGTCCTTCAAACCACAAACATCAAAGCCTAAAGCCTAAGCCCTCGACCCTGGACTTAAACAATAGTGGCCTAGAGTCCTAGAGCACACGTTTCGGGTGTTTTTAGTAGGGTTCCTTCAGCCCCAAGCCCGAAGCCCGAAGCCCTAAGCGCTAAGCCCTAAGCCATAAGCCCTAAGCCCTAAGCCCAAAACCCTGAACCCGGATCCCTCATGCCACTCCTTCGGCTCTAGTGCGGCGTTGGCTGCTGAAAGTTCCGCTCACGCCAAGTTGGGTTTGCTCGAGACCAGAAGCTGTGCACAGACTAACCCTAACCCCGAGACCGATCATGTGCCTACTGATGAAACTCTAAACCCTACAACTTAACCCTTAAACCCTGAGCCCTAAACCCTAATCCTCAACCCTTAATTAACCTTAAACCCTAAACCCTAAACCCTAGTTAAACCTTGAAGCCCAAACCTGTAATTCCTTTAGGGCTTCTGAGCCCGAATCCAAGCAAACCCAAGACTCCAACCATTCTGCCACATGTCCACTTCCTGTGACTCTGAGCTGGGGAGCAGCAGCCAGCACCAAGCCTTCTACATGGTAGGATTTGTGCTGGCCCGTTTGTGTGCCCTTTGTATAAGGAACCTGATCCCCCCAAGAAAAAACAATCTCCACATGGGATCTCCGGGCGCAAGGTGTGCGAGCGACGCAGAGTGGGACGCATCAGCAGATCTATGCAACGAGCTGGTCCTAGCAGAGTCGGTTTTCGATGCCGCTGTCATTGTGCCCCTGGTGCCCTAGAGTCGAAATGCGTTCTGTAGTGGTTTCAGGGCCGACCACCTTCCTTAAGTGCAATTTCCGGTTGTGAAGGGTACAGGGTACAACTTTATCGAGGGTTCATTCATCATGATACACCCAAAACGGCCTAGGCCTAAGCGATACCCAACATAAGGCGAAGAACCAACCCGGGATCCGCGCACGGGCCTGGTTCTGGGTCTTGCTGAGCTTGCTGCTGCAGAGTGGTACCTGCCTGTTCCTGCACTTCCAGCTTCTTGGGTCTAGCTGAATGCTAACGCTGCGTGTCGACCGCCTCGGCCCCGTCCTTGAGAACTCGGGGGGAACCTCGAACATTGCAAATGCTTAACTCCTTGGCCCTTCCAAGAAAGCTGAAGGCTTGATTCGCAGAATACGCCGACGCCGGACGACAGCTTCTTCGACCTCAAGAATTCTGAGGGTCCGAGCCTTTGCGCCTGGGTTTCGACGGAGAATCTCAATGCCAGCTCGATGTTTTACACCAGGGAGCTGACTCACAAGGCTTTGGTTTGCGTCAGGGAGGCACCTCGACTGTTTTGGCGAAAGAGCAATTTCGATGTTGCACAACCCTGCGCGCGCACACAGCACGAAACCAAGGAGATTTTGCTGGCTCGTAATTTCGATCTCTTGGATATCGACGGCGATGGGAAGTGGACCTACGCTGAAGCCCTGCAGCTCGGGCAGGGCTTGAGCCGAAGCAAGGCCGGGCTGCCGCGGATGTACATGGAGCTGGTCCAGCTGCTGAAGGACAGGTGCAGTTCCTCGTGGTTGCTGTTAGATCTCGGGCAAGCTGAGGTTTTAGGGTTTCAAATTTTTTCACCCCAGGTCCTTGCAGCCCAAGCCTCCAGCAACTGTCAAGCGCGGTCCTACGCGGTGTTGCGTAGGCTTGGCGCACATCAAAGTTTGGGGCTCTAAGCACCCCTTGATTCAGGACATGGCCCAGCGCGTGCCCACAGTCAAGTGCTCTGTGGGCGAAGCCGTAGACGCAGTTGCTTGCTCCTGCTTCGCTGGAAAAGGTTCCTGATGAGTAGTGATGTGGGGATGGTGTATTCGTTTTCAAAGAGCCCGTAAGGTTGTGACGATGCTGGATTCTGGAAATTCCACTTGGGAGAAGGAGACGCATCTCCCTTCGCAGCCAGCCCTGGAAGTTCAAATCGCCAGGGGCAAGAGGAGCCCAGCCACCATTATCGGTCAACATGGGCGAGCTATGATATTGCTGAAAGAAACTGGCAAACTCGTAAAGGTTGATGCGGAGCTATTGTTCAGAGGGGGTGCGGCTTGCCGCCTGCCCAAGTGCGAGGACACAGACTATGGGAAGACAGATCGCGATGGGCTGCCCTGCAGATGGTACTTTCCTGATGATTCCCATGCGCAGTCGCGTTCTGCCAGCGGTGTCGGCTTTGTGTATAGCAGGGTCGCTCAAGGTGCGTATGACAGCAAGGACTTTAATGCCCAGGAGATGTGCTGCATTTTCGGGGGTGGAACCACATCTGTCAACCACACAGGGTTGGACAATATTCCTATCAGCCTTGCTTTGATGGACTTTGTGAGCGTGGACGAGCTCGGTCGGTGCAACACCGACCCCCAAGAATGCTTGAAGGAACACACAGCGATTCCGCGGTGGTTCTACGAGCGGGAGGTCGCGCCTGTCATGGACCTTTGCATGCTGCTAGATCAAGACCTGTGCGGCAACATTTTGCACAGAGGCGCCTGGCCGGATGTTTTTCCCAAAAATAAGTTGCTCTCGCAGATCCGCAGCATGCTGGACGACAACGGCACTATCCCACTGTTTCTCAAGATCTCGGGCATCAAGAATGTGGAACAGCTGCGACTGCCGCACATGTGCGAGATGATCCTGCAAGACTTTTGCCCCAGGCTGCTGCCCGACTTTGAGCGCTGGGCTGCTGATCGCCTCGCGATGTGCGGGCAGAGTACTGCAGTGTCGGGGGCATCTTGATCTGGTTTAGTTGGAAGGTTCCTACTGTATCTGTACTGAGGGACGGGATGAGGATGAGTTCACAGTTTCTGACTCAGCACCACGGCAGTGGGATAATGTTGTATTCTGATGAGTGTAACAGCCCCTGCCCCCTCTCAACAATTAGGTGGCCATATTGGTTGGGGGGTTCCTGGGGGGGGGGGGGGCCGGGTGAAGAGGAGAAAGGCGACATGGAAGAGGAGGGAAGAGGGAGAGCTCAGGAGATCTCACGGCTTGCCGGGTGCCAGAAGAAACAGTCAGGGAAACTGAGCGATTGCAGCCATGTTCGAGATGTGTTGCAGGCTGTAGGTTTTGAGGGTAGCCTTTGGCATTTTTTGAGAGGTGCAAGCTGCTTACCAAATTTGGGCTGGGTTTGAAGCGATGTTGGAGCAAGGAGAAGAGGGAAATCTTGGCTGTCAGGCTGCTGCCTATCAGCCAAGCCTTGCTTGGGGCTTAAGGCCTTGTGCCCAAATAAGAGGGAATATTAGATTTCGGGCTTGAGATCCAGGAATCTGGCAGCCTTAAGCTTGAAACCTTGCTTGGGGCCTTCTGTCCCCGAAAACCACCCGCTCGTAGACGACAGTAATTTCCGAACGTTTCGCAATTCCGGGACACGTGCTAGTCATGATTCAACATTTAGAGTTTCACACGCTTCATGGTTCATAGCCCAGCTCCCCATAATCACTCGTGGAGGAGTATGGTGCGATGTTCACCTACTCAGCCAGCCAGCTGTACAACGGCCGACTGGGGGTCCGGTCTCTGCGCTTCCAGATATTCTTGTTCTGGATCGTGGTGCTCCCTGGCAGCGCAGTGTCTCACTTTTTGTGGGTACTTTGCCCCAAATCAAGACACTACCCTTTGCGCTACCGAAAAAATGCAGGCGCTCGTCATCTCCGCGCCCAAAACACGAATCCTTGAGTGGTTGGCCCATTGAGAACAACTGGGTTCCTTTACTGTGCATGATGAACCCAAAAGCCCAAGCCTTACTGTGACTCGTACCCAAAACCCTACGTAAACCCCACGATGCCAAACTACCCCTCAGGCTTTGGACACTGGCCATGATCCCTGAGTTCCGACAGCTAATGCTGTGGTGGGAAGTGCTCACGGCCCTGCCGCGAGCAGCATGCATCGAGGACTGCATCCAGGGAGACAAAGAGTCTCGCGACGATGGCGCCTGGACTTGCAGAGCCCTTTTGCTCGTTTTCGAACAGGTTTAGGGTTTCGGGTTCCTAGACCATGATTCTGTCCTTTGGTTTCGGGGCTCTCGTCTCAGCTTCAAAAGCCGAAGGGGACAAGCTGGTCTTGCAAGCCCTTCCGGGGACGAGGTGCTGTTTGGGCATGACCTGTTGCATCTTTGGCATACTCTTGGCGAACACAGCCTTGTTCGTACTGATCTATTTCGTGGGGATCCGGTACCTCTTCATCGTCAGAAGCATCTCCGACCTCATACTGAACCTGGGTTGTTATAGAAACGCTGCTGCCGTATGTTTGCTGACTGATAGTGCGAGGAGCCAACCTTTTTAGAGCTACACATCGCAAGAATGCCGAAACCCCAAACCTCTGAACCCTACAGCTGAGGAACAGCTTGGCATTAGCCTTCTTGATCACCATCGACGACATGCTCTTCGCCGCCTTCAGCGATGCCTACAGCAAGCGGGTGGTGAGAAGTTCCCAGGTGAAGGTCGGCAACCGAAGAGGGTGCCTGAGGAGAGAGTCTGGGGAAGATTCTTTCAGGGTTGGGGTTCTTTGCATATCGGTGCTAGGGTCCAGGGTGTAGAGGTCTAGGGGTTCAGAGGTTTAAGGCTGCGCGGCAGAATAGGTTGAGGGCAGGTCTAGGGGTAGGGTTATATTCTTTTTGTCTTGGCCCTCAGGAGCCTCTTCCGGAAGTGCCGGTGCCTTTGGCGTTTTCCGTTGGGTGTGGTCCTCTTCTGGCCCATGCTCCTCTTCATGGGCAGGATGTTTGCATGGCAGGCGGCGGCGGTGCAAGAGACTGGCCTTTTAGAGTTCCCCCACAGTGCATGGTAGGCTCTTCAAGAACCTTCGCATAGGGCCTTTCAAGGGACTAGTGACTAGGAATTCTGCCTCGCAGATAGCTGGACCCAGACAACTCCCACAGGTTGCCTGCCTAGCCTCGAACCCAGGAAGCGGGTGATATGCTGGGCTGCTTTTGCGAAGCAGCAGGCAAGCCTTGCTTCACAGCTGCAGCCCTTTGCGATGCTTCTGAGGGGCTGTTGAACACAGACTGCAGGAAGTTATAGCGGAACTTGACGGGCTTGTGGTAGACATTGATGCTTCACTCGTGCAGGAAGCTCATGTTGCGCTTGGTACACTTTGTACAGAGTCGAGCTGTTGCCACACGGGCTGCGCTCGCCAGGCAATTTTAGTTTTGTAGCTGGACCTTGACGGGCTTGTGGTAGACATTGATGCTTCACTCGTGCAGGAAGCTCATGTTGCGCTTGGTACACTTTGTACAGAGTCGAGCTGTTGCCACACGGGCTGCGCTCGCCAAGCAATTTTAGTTTTGTAGCTGGACCTTGACGGGCTTGTGGTAGACATTGATGCTTCACTCGTGCAGGAAGCTCATGTTGCGCTTGGTACACTTTGTACAGAGTCGAGGTGTTGCCACACGGGCTGCGCTCGCCAGGCAATTTTTGTTTTGTAGCTGGACCTTGACGGGCTTGTGGTAAACATTGATGGTTCACTCTTGCAGGAGGCTCATGTTGCACTTGGTACACTTTGTACAGAGTCGAGCTGTTGCCACACGGGCTGCGCTCGCCAGGTAACTTTAGTTTTCTAGCTGGACCTTGACAGGCTGTGCTTCACTCTTGCAGGAAGCTCATGTTGCACTTGGTACTCTTTGTACAGAGTCGAGCTGCTTCATTCCGACTCGCTGCTGTTTGGCTGCACCCACAAGACCGAATGCTCTCTACGGCAGACAAAAACCCACCATGCACCAGTGAAGTGTGCAGCTTTGGTGTTTGGAACCCTTTTCCGCGCCTCATTGCACGAATTATTCAAACCATAATCCCCGGAAACGGCAATGGATATTCTGATACGCCATGCTTCGATGACACTTCAGCCACCCGGACGCTTTCCCGTCTGCAGGTAACGCCTCAACAAGACGTCTTTTGCTTACGGGCTTGACTAATTGGTCTTGCGAGGAAATTTGAATGACATATCAAAGAAACTACCATACATCGATGTGGATTTAGAATCTATATATAAATCTTAAACCCTTTAAACTCTCTAAACTCTCTCAACCCTCTAAACCTCCTAAAACCCTTTAAACTCTTTGATAAACTCTCTAAACCCTCTAAAACCAAACCCTCCAACCCTCCAACCTAAATTAAAGGACCGGATAACCCCACATGCAAAATTTATTAAAATAATAATAAGAAATTAGGATTTTGTTCTTTTCCGAAGAAAACATATGATTGATTCATAATAATTTGATTTGAAAAAATAAGAAATAAAACTATTTCTTCGTTAATAAAAAATTTGGAGGCCTAATTTGGATTTGAATTTGGATCTGGGATGGAATCTGAATTTTGAATTTAAATTCTAATCTTGGATTTTGAATTTGGATTATATATTTGATTCTTTTATAAATTCTAATTTGGATTTGACATATGAATTTTTCATATCTTAGATCTGATGATCAAAACTCAAATTGAATCTCGAATCGGAGATCCGATGACTATCGCCCAAATTGAATTCTCGAATCTGGATTGCAATTTGGATCGAATTTGGATTCAGAATCAAAATTTGAATAATTGAAATATCTCATTATTCTGAGGATGATTTTATATAAATTCCCAATAATATCTTCGTTCTTTCTTCATTCTCTGGGGCCATCCTATAATCGACATCAAGATAATTCCCAGAAAAATTATGAGACCTATTTGATAATATATGAAGGCACATTCTTGTCGAATAATCATTCAAATTTGGATTCAATATTTTAATTCGATCTGAATTAAACATACAAATTCGAATAGACATATATGAAATGAGGAATTATTCTTTTTCGAAGAAAAAATAATTTGTGGAGATTTAGGTTCTACAGGACCCCATAACGTAGGATGTCTTGATTTCTCGAATTGAATTTCTGAATTGTTTGAGAGATGCCTTCATATGAGAATATATGGACGTGTGATATCTTATATATAATTGGCTCTTGATATATCTTATTTTTTGGAATCTTCGTTATCTTCTTATATTTTTCATATATATGCCGAGGTATCTTGGAGAGAACGAAGTTTCGATTATTTGATCTTCTCCTATCATTATTGGGCGAGATATCTCTTTTTTTAATTGGTTCCTCAGGGAGCAGAAGCCTCTTGAGTTTCATATTCTATAGGAGACCCCTTAGCGTAGAATGTCCATTGCACCATTAAGTGCTGCGAATCGGGGAAGATTCGTATGATATTTTAGATTCGATGGAGAATATTCATCTCTCGGATGCATTTTTGCTTAATTAGCGCTTTTGGGCGTAAATGTCGCTTGCGCTCATCTTACGATCAAGATAGTATTTCTATATAATATTGTATTTTATATATTTTTGGAATCCCTCTTCTCCAGACGTTTATTCAGGAGATGATTGACGCTTATGTGCCGCTTGCTTTGCAGCCCTGGTTGGCAGGGAGAACTCTCATAGGCATTGGTAAGATCGGGAAGGATGGAATTCTTATTGACTTGACCCAAGATGCTAGATTGATTATGATGGGTCAGGTCTTCCATAAATTGATCTTCAAATGAATTTTCCGAATGGATTCATCCCAAATTAATAATAGATTGCTTCCTCATCAATTTATAATTGACGTTTCAAGTGGCGCTGAGATTCTGGTATATTCGATCCGGGAATGGTTAGGACGTAATCGGACGAATCCTGAAATGGTCCTTTTATAGAAGATTATGAAGAATATGATCAATGAAATCCTCTTTGATATCTTTCTCGAGGAATGTCGAAAGCTCCGTCTCTCGTCCTTACGATTTGTTGATTGGTGCTATGGGACTCCAAATCATTTGATCTATGACGATGATCTAGCGTTCACTTGAAGAGATCAATAGGATTGCCCCATGATGATATCTCTCTTCTATTTGGTAAGGAGATGATTTATTGAGGAGATTCAATAGAATATGGGAATCCAATTGTCCGCTGTTCCGGAATATATGGATGATGGATTCTGGGGGGGGGGTCATATCGAGGATATTTGGAAATTATTTCAGGAAGAGCTCCGATTCGCAGATAAATATGGTCTGAGATATGATCTTGGGCAGTATCGTCTTTATCTCTTGGTTGGGGATGATTTCCATGGGGATATCAATCTTTTCCAGGATCTTGGAATCCATATTGATGCTATATATGATATCTAGATTCTGATATATATTCATTCTCCATACGAGAAGCTTATATGACCAGAAATACGAATTAAAAATCATCCATCTAGAATGTATCCAATCAAAGATAGATCATTTCGTCATCTCGAGACTCCCAATCGTGCATCGAAAACCCGCCACCTCCCCCAACTCACCAAGAATCTCGAGAAAACGAAAGCCCAGAGCCAACACACACCCCCACCCACCTACAAATCGGATGACTTGTTCTAAATTCTGTTTAATGGGAAGACTTATCTTCCCCGAAACATTACGATGGGTGAGCCTCGCGAGGCTACAATCAACTTTTGTCTGCGTTGTGGAGGGTCGGCAATACCTACGCGGGGGGTCGGATCTGGTATATCAAATATCATAAGGCTAATATATTCTCAAAAGGGAATTTATCGATGGAGATTCCATGGGAGATTCGAAGCAAAAAATGTCGCAATTCTCGCAACATGTTCTCCTGAAGGAAACGACCAATGGTCCCTTGGACCACGTCCGTAGACGCCTGTGCTTCACATTATTTATGCAAGATATGAGAGAATTCCCTCTGAATATTAATCGAATATCGAATTTTCAAATCTTATTTTATTGATCCCAAAGGAGAATTCGTAGCTCGATCGTACTCCTGATATATACGTACTCTTCAAGAGCCCACGCGCGCCCATCTCGCAACCACCTGTTGTCTCAAAAACAATAGGTTCAAAACCTAAGTTCTGAGCCTGACGATTCTGGGAATCCCGAGTTCCTGAAAAATTAGTATTTTGAAAAATAGAGAGATCTCTAAACGCCAGGATTAGAATCCCATCGTACGAGGATGAGAATGGGGTAGAAAAAAAGAGAGATTTCGAATATGTCTTTCGGGAGCTCCCAACTTTGGAAAATTGCTGCAAGCTTGGGTCGCTCGACGACACTTCTTGACAAGCCTTCTGGAATGGTACGATCCGATGGTGCCACGAAACTTTCGAGATCTTTCTTGGAGAAAGGCTTTCGGATGAAGCAATATTGTTGTCCAGAGCGTATCTGTTGAAGTTTTTCTTTCCTATAGCAGAGTCGAAGCGCGATGAGGGGTCGCGTAGCTGTCAAACATCCGATTTCTGTGCGCTCAAGTCCACCGATGAAGTGCAGTGGATAAGAGACCAAATGCTTCTCCCGTTGTTTGGTAAGCAAAGAGTCAACAAAGGCGCGTGGAGCAGTTCGCGCCCAATATTGAACCTTGTTAAAGGACATGCAATGCTGAAGCAAATGAAGAGCAACGTATTTGTGAGGCAGATTAAGGATCCCCTCGCTCAACTCCATCATCTCTCGAATCTGTCCCTAGAGACAAGATCTCATGAAACTCAGGTATTCCCGAAACTGGCGACTTGAGGACCGCGATATCATAGCCCGTGACAATCCTGACCCTGCCTGGAACTCGGCGACATTACCACGGAACTATTGCCCAGCGAGCAAATACAAAGTATATTTTGAGAGCTCATGATACAAGCCATATTTATTCGAAAGCGTTATTTCAGCTTTGAACGAAACCAAGACATCAAGGTCATCGCCCCCTGATTACGCATCGTCAACAAATTCAACATCCAGGACCGGGGAGGGACAACTAGAGGCAGCCCTAGACTCATCATATATCCGCCGACGAGTCATACACAACATCGATCCCCTGAGAGGACATCCTTGCTGGCCCCGGTGGTAACTTTCCAATATTCCGGCATATACCAGATGCGAACTCTCGCCGTAGCAATAGTGGGCAAATCGACTTGACGCCGGAGCGTAATCCCTGCAATCCTTCAAGAATTCTTGTGGCCTAACTTCATTAAACGCGTTACGCACGTCTTTTCGAAGCAGCACGGCCGAGGCATGAGAACGATTTTGGTCGACCCAAATTCGAACCGTATGAAGCATAACATCAGCTCCATTTCGAGTGAGGACTAATTATTTGTCGCCGAGCCTTTCGCGAATCCCAGATCTATCGAGGCTAAACAAACACTTGAATACGATCTTGCGCCATACAAGTCCCAGGACAATGGGCCGAGCATCCGACTCAAGGGATACGTGGATCCCTTCGGCGTCTTTCTTCTCGACCCACACTAAGCACCCTCCCCCGAGAACGGCCCGGAGCTGGGGAGGAGCTTCCCCATGAACGAGAAGTTGAACAAACCTCCGAAAAACCCCTCCTATGGCTTCCTCCTCAGGTTGATGTCCCAAAAGGTCTCGCAAGAAATCCCCTCGAATACCATCCGGTCCTGGACCTGAACCGCGACGAATGGAATTGATGGCAATGTAAACAATCTCAATTGGGATTTCAGGGGGGGGCAGCCATCCCGTCATAATCCGCAGCTTCCTCTCCACGAGCAGGAAATTTTGCGAGCAATTTGGCCTTAACCGCCGGCGTTTGAGAGGCAAGTCCGGGGGAGACGATACGATTAGCAACTTCACTAACCCTACCCAACGAGACTAATCGCTCCACTTCTCGATGAACCTGCGCCCTGGATGATTCGTGAGAGTATCTTCCCGTATTCAGCTCGGGCGAGCGGGATGGATGAGCGAAGCTGGTAAATACTCTCTCGTCAAATTATCATATAGGACTATTTCAGAAAGAGTGGGAAGACGGTCGTCGGATACAATGATATCCTCCACAACCTGTTGCTGATGGGGATGTTCAGGGCGAATACCAAAACAATGGGGATGCAACCCATCACGAATCCGCTTAGAAAGGCTCAAACCACAAGTGCGACAACCAACTAACCGTGATGTTGGAGCCATTCCTCCGCCGGGCGTCCCGGCAACTCACAGCCCATATGAAGATCGACATGAGCTCGTAAGGAAGTGAAGAAGGCGAATCCGACCCTATCATTGGCTTCATTATACGGTCATCCGGGGATGGGGCAGAAGACGGGTCCATTACCAGAATTAACCTGGGCAGCTAAGCTATGTTCCTGCCGCAACAACACAGCCGGCGAAACATCCTCCCCAAACAAAGTTGCTAGCTGGGCCTCCGTAGATACATCTCCACCACCCGGACGAAGGAGATTCGCGCCATCGCCATCACTATCAACATCCATAGCCGTAGCATTGGTGGCTCTACCACTTAATTGCTGTGGCCAAGCCCCAACTTGATCACTATCAACGACAGGGAAATTGGGGCAATACCACAGGCAGCAGAGCCAAGCAAGGCGAGTGAGCCACCTACTATTTCGCCAGACTCCTGGCCCCAGCATGGCAAACGTGAGCAAGCGACAGCCTGGTAATGGCAAGTGCGTTCGTGTGAGCCTCAAGAAAATAGCCAAGCTCAGACGAAATCCATCGTAGACGGATCCCCACATGATAAATCAAAATAAGGCAAATTGAAACCCCCATCCCAATTGTGACCAAATCGAACAAACAAGCCCAACACTTCGGGCCAAGCCCCAAAGGAACCCGCAAACATTACAGGTAGGCCGATTGTTGCAAATTATGGATATATCTCTGAAGCACGAACGAAAGATATTTCTTCAAGATTTGGTATGTCCCCCCATATGGCTTCTAACGATGATCATCCATCACTCGATACAAGGATGATAAGATACGATCTCCCTCTGGATCAAGACCACCAACAATCTCAAATACAAGAGGTTCAAATCCAAATCCCTATTCTTGATATCTCATGGCCATTTGACGATCTCTGATTATCGCCAGTGTTTCGATTCCTCCGGCCTATTATTTGAAAGAAGAAATAATAGAGATATCCAAGATCAAATACGATAATAGTCCCCATATCGATTATCTATATAAAGCAATGGGAAGCGTCAGCACGTCTATGGGCCATTGCCCTGGCAAATCTGATAGAAGATCTATAGATTCCAATTTTTATCGGAGGATACCAATATGGAGAATACGATAGATCCCATCTCGAATCATATTCTAGAATTGAATTTTTCCTCCTACCATATGACACGTCAAAGTATGATATCCAAATATATCCTGATTCTGTGGGCAATGCGGACAATCCATCTCAATCGAAAATTATCGCTTTCCCAAATTAAATAGAAATAATATCGATGAATATATATTAGACAAGCAAATATCAAAGGCGTAATTAGGATTCACCCGAACCCATCCATCGGCCCAAGATGCCGAGAAGGCAAACAAAATCCTATGATGAATATCTGAAAGGGAATTCTCCAATATCGCTCGAGATGATTCAATAATGATGGCAAATATTTCCTTCTATTTGAATTTAGATTCGGGGACGCGTATATCATTTTTCCATTGGGAGAAAAGAAATTGTAATCGTTGGATCGCCGGTGACCATGAAATGCTTGAATGTTCCAGAACAGATGGGACTAATTCATCAAAAAATCTATGGGATATTAAATACGCAACAATAAAGATAGTATCAATTCTTCAAAGGAATTGATCCTTCAAGAAAATATCCTCAATGGAGAAATCAATTCCCCAAATCTCATAGGAAGAGAAGCCTGTCCCCATACAATTTTGTTGCTCAAGCGCTTGAGGCGCCTTACTTTAGATCTCAGCAGCACCTCGGAATTTTTACACAAACCTCGCCGAAGATAGAGACATCTTGCAATCCAAAGCCCATAGAGAGCAGACCACCTTTAAGGTGACAGGATTCGAAATACCGGGGGGACAGGATGGGCGCTTCTCCCGCCGCGCTCCAGTGGTGAGCGACACGTCCAGGGCCGCAGGGACGGGAAAGGGCCACAGGCTGCCTAGGGCTTGTAGGGTTCAAAGGATACACAGGGTTTAGGGTTTAGGGTTTAGGGTTTAGGGTTTGTAGGGTTCAAAGGATACATAGGGTGTAGCGTCTAGGGCTTATCAGAAAGGATACATCGGGTTCAGGGTTTAAGATTTGTAGGATATCTAGGACCCTAGGATTAGGGGTTAAAAATGATTCGGGTTTATAGGATACATAGGGTTTAGGGCCTATTTTGCGGTTTACAGGCTCATTTAGGGTCCGAGGATGCCAGGGCCTAATTATAGAGCGCGTATCTTGAAGGCATTCTTGGGAGGGAATTATCTCGAGCTCAGTGGTCCCAGGCGCGGCTCCCTGTCTATTGGGACGGCTTTGAACAATTCTCGATATGAATTGGGCATGCAGGCCATCCATATCTCTGATCTTGCTTATCTTGTGTCGCGTCGTCACCTCTCCGCTTTTTGGACGAAGGAAACTCATATCCTTCAGAGCCCCAACCAAAAATTAGATCAAACCTCAATGCTTCAAGCCCTCTATAAGGCTATCCACCGGGACTTGATTCAGAGCAGCCCAGTTGCCGCTCAATTTCGACTTCCGCGGGGTTCGGGACTGTGGCTTACGGCCACGCCCTCACCAACTCGGGACTTTCTTTTCTCAAATACTGCATTGATTGACGTAGTGAATATGCGGCTGGGAATTGAAATTTTCGGAGTTGGGGAGATTTGTGGTTATTGCCACCAAGTTATGGATCCTATGGGCCACCATGTCATGGGTTGTACTCGATAGGGTAGCAAATATGGAATTCATATCATGCTCCATAACGATATCAGTAGATATGCTGCAATGGCCGGATTACAGCCAATCCTCGAATCAACGGGATTATTAAATGATTCCCCACAATTGAGGCCTGCTGATATTTTAATCACGGCACCTCCATCATTGAAACCAAATTCTCGACGAAGATTCTCTCGTTTGGCTCTTGATTTGGCGGTCACATCTCCATTTCAAAATCATCTGCTGGTGGAGGCAGCCGACTAGGAACTCGTATCAGCCACTAAATACGCTGATCGGAAACGTCAGCAATACCAATTGGCTGAGAGATGCGCTGCTACTAATCTGGGATACGAGCCCATTATTTTTGAGAGTATGGGGGCTTTGGAAATAGGAGGGATCGAACTCCTCAAAGGGATATGTGCTTTGGTCGATGAGCGGCAACATCGTCGTCAGGGCGAGGCGTATCAAGAACGTATGATACTATTGAATTTTGATCTTCAACGTGGACTCCACAGAGCGATCGTCACGCATCATATGACTCGTTCGGGCCATATAGAAGGGCCGAACGCGGGGGAAATATTCTTGAATCTCTGTGTTTGCTGACGCAGGACCCCCTTACGTAGCTGATTCCGTCTTGTCGCATGCGCCTCGGCCGCGGCGCCGCTTGGCGAACTGAGTGTAGAAAAGTTCTGGAGCCCCGCTTTGGTTCTCTTGCTTCTTGGGTTCCTCGTACTCCCGTAATTCGGGGTGATGGCGGGTCTTTTCCTTTGGGAGTTCACGGAATCTATGATTTCGTGGGAATTTATTCGTGGCTCTCGAATGGGCACATTGAAGTTCAATTTCTAAGTATTTTGCACTTTTATGGGAATAGAAGTCTCTCAACGATGGAAGATATTCAATTCGTGCCTTTGTTCTATTTGATATATTTTGGATGATACTTAATTCGTGCTCCTAGGAATATAAATTTCCCTATCCATAATTTTAGTTGATGGCCCCGAGATGGAGACGATAATGAGAAAGAGAGGACCAATATCGTTCTATTATTCATTTTTATCCAATATCATTTTGATAGATAATTGATTATACTATTTCTTTCTCTAATTCAAATATTTGATCGTGCTTGAAAAAATATTCGCACAAATATTGAAATAATCAATCGGTATATCAAAAAATATCTAATATAAAAAAATGCTGAATATATTCTTCTATTTATTTTTCTTTTTAGAATCCGTGCTGAGGTCGAGGCATATGATATTTCTCATTAATTAAATTTCTTAGTCTCATTTAAATCATCTTCTTGATCTTTTTATTAATACGATTCTATGTCCTCAAGCTTAATTAAGAGTAGTAATAGTCGTTTAATATATTATTTAGAAATTTAGAATAGTATGATAATATTTGTATTTTTTAATGAATAATTTAATTCATACGAATTCTAATTGATGATTTTAAGCGATAAATAGAAAATTAATATTATGAATAAAATATGATTTTCAAATAGATCTAACAATTCAATATAATTTTCAAAATCCTAAATCAAAAATCCCCCTTCCAATATATAAGATTTACTAGAGGGGACCCGTCGATTCCATCGACGGCATATCCGCCTACTAAGTAGAAATAGATATACGTTAAAACTCTGAAAAAGTGCGGGCAAATAAAATATCCAAGTATTTTCGGGATCTCTATATAGAATATAGATATTTGAGAGTCTGACATGGGAGCGTGGTGGGTAAGAATTTATTTAGCAAGAACTTGAATGAATGATTTAATGCGAAGGTAGGATTTAAGGATTACGATTTAAGATTTATGTCCTATGATTTGCCATCATAATTCGAATTATAATATATATAAATTTGAATATATAAATAAGCTCCCAAGATAATATCCTCAATGAGCCTTAAAACTTACAAATTGCCTTATCACGACCCCTCCTTTCAAGCTGATCCATGAAGGGCGCAAGAGACCTTTGCTCCCCAAAACGCCTATTAAGAAAGGTGACATAATGATAGGAGAATACGACGATTTCTGTATCCAAATACCCGGAATCGGAAATGAGACCAACCTACCAACAAAAAATTCGTACTCTCCAAGATACCTCTTTTTTTAAAATCCACCTCCATCCCCCAACTAGAGAAATATTCCAGAAAGACGAAAAATAAAAGAAGATAACGAAGATTCTAAAAAAACTCCTCGATCCCAAATCCGAAATCCTTAACCCCAAATGCCTCGATATCTCATATAATATCATTAAAACCATAATTTCTCAAAATATTAGGAATTCGTCCTTTCATTTAGATGGAATTCTAAATTCTTGTGCCAAATTAAAGCCCTAAATTCGTAGGATTCCCTATGGCTCGCCCTTGCGCCACCTTATGCCATGCTAGCGAATAACCATAATAGAACGTAATATCGATAAAATTCTCTAATAGATATATTTATAATAGCCTACTCTAAAACTTGAAATTTACCTAATATTAGAATTTAAGATTCCCCCCCTCCCCTTACGCCATATTAGACCCCAACCCCTCAACCACAACCCCTCAGGCCCAACCCCTCAACACCCCAAAATCATCCATCCCCCCCCACGTCCGACAAAACCCAAACCATTACAACAAAAAACAAAACCCCCCAAAACCCCAACCCTTCAGCCCTTCCACCCCCCGCCACGCCCGACAAAATCCAAACCATTACAACAAACCCCCCAAAACCCCAACCTTTCAACCCCAACCCCTCAACCGCAGCCCCTCAAACCCAAACCCCTCAGCCCCCCAAAACCACCCACCCCCGCCGCGCCCGACAAAACCATCCCCCACCACGACCGACAAAACCCAAACCATTACAACAACAAACAAAACCCCCCAAAACCCCAACCTTTCAGCCCCAACCCCTCAACCGCAGCCCCTCAACCCCAACCCCTCAACACCCCAAAACCATCCACCCCCCACCACGCCCGACAAAATCCAAACCATTACAACAAACCCCCCAAAACCCCAACCTTTCAACCCCAGCCCCTCAACCGCAGACCCTCAAACCCAGCCCCTCAGCCCCCCAAAACCACCCACCCCCCACCACACCCCACAAAACCCAAACCATTACAACAAAAAACAAAACCCCCCAAAACCCCAGCCTTTCAGCCCCAACCCCTCAACCGCAACCCCTCAGCCCCAGCCCCTCAGCACCCCCAAAACCATCCATCCCCCACCACGCCCGACAAAACCCAAACCATTACAACAAAAAACAAAACCCCCACAACTCGACAAAACGCCAGACACAAACCCTATACCATTTCTATTAAACCCCAAAACCTTAACCGAAAAATCCCCGGGTCCCGAAAATTCCCGGAATTGTCAAAGGGCACCCATGTCATCATTGTTGTGTTGGAACCTTAAAATCCAACCCGGAAAGCCCAAACCTCAATCCGGACAATTCCTAAAATTCCCGGAATTTTCAGCTCCGGGTAATTCCCAAAATTCCCAGGATTTTTAGACAAAAAGGGTTAAAATTCCCGGAATTTTCAGGATTCCCCTGCAAGGCCCTCACAAGCAGCCAAATGGACCGGAAGAGGAGGCGGGGCATCCGACAGGGCGGCCGCAGAGCGAAAATAGGGGTCGAGCCCGTAGCCTTTTATGGGGATATATTCAAAAAAAATCAAATAAATTTTATCAATGCGAATCATAAGCCAAATATACCAAATTTTTATGTAGAAATTAAATATCCGCCGACCCCAGCCGGAGCGGGGGCGGCGTCAGTGAAGACCCATTGCCCCTACCACCTACTCCACCCCATCCAAAGCTCGACCGGCCCCCAGCGCATGCCCGCCCGCTTGCCCTACCCCCACCACCCACGCACCCCGCCCCCCGCTCCTTCCCTTGCCCAAGCCCCCCACGCACCCCGCCATGCTTCTCATGGACCCATGGCTCCTCCCAGTGCATGCCCGCCCGCTTGCCCTACCCCACCATCCACGCACCCCGCCCCCCGCCCATCCGCCCTTGCTGGTCAAAAAATGGCCCCTGCTCCACCCCCACCCCCAACCCCCACCCCCACCCCGCACGCACCCTGCCACCCCCAACCCCCAACCCCCACCCCCACCCCCACGCACCCACACTTCCAACCCCCACCCCCACCCCCCCGCACCCCGCCCCCCACTGGACCCATGGCTCCTGGCCCCATTGGCTCATGGTCCACGGCCCATGGATGTGGCTTGTCAGCTGACTTGAAAGGCCCCAGTGCATGCCCGGGCCCTCCGCCCGCTCCGCCCGCTCCGCCCGCTCCGCCCTCCGCCCTTCCAGCTCCGCCTACTCACTCTCCTTTGGCCCATGCTCCCACTCTCCATCCCCTTGACCTACCCCTCATGGACCCAGCTCCCTACCCCTTACCCCTCGCGCACCCTGCCCCGCCGCCCATGCCCCTGGCCCCATGGCTCCCCTCCGCCCCTACCCCCACCACCCACGCACCCGCTCCCCGCCCATCTCCGCATACATTCCCCTTGCCCAAGCCCCCCACGCACCCCGCCATGCTTTCCATGGACCCATGGCTCCTGGTCCCATTCTTCATCCCTTGAGCTGCTCCACCCCCACCCGCAACCCCCACCCCCACCCCGCACGCACCGTGGCTTCTCAGCTGACTTTAAAGGGCCCCAGTGCATGCCCGGGCCCGCCCGCTCCGCCCGCTCCGCTCCGCCCTCCGCCCTTCCAGCTCCGCCTACTCCCCTCTGGCCCATGCTCCCACTCTCCATCCCCTTGACCTACCCCTCATGGACCCAGCTCCCTACCCCTTACACCCCTCACGCACCCATGCCGCTCATGGACCCATGGCTCCTGGCCCCATGGCTCCCCATGGCTCATGGTCCACGGCCCATGGATGTGGCTTCTCAGCTGACTTTAAAGGCCCCAGTGCATGCCCGGGCCCTCCGCCCGCTCCGCCCGCTCCGCCCTGCCCCTTCCAGCTCCGCCAACCCATCCGCCCTTCCCGCTCCGCATACATTCCCTTTGCCCAAGCCCCTACGGATCCCGCCATGCTTTTCATGGACCCATGGCTCCTGGTCCCATTCTTCATCCCTTGAGCTGCTCCCCCCACCCGCAACCCCCACCCCCACCCCGCACGCACCCTGCCCCGCCGCCCGTGCTTGTCATGGGCCCCTTGCTCCTGACGTCATGGCTCCACCCCCACCCCCAACCCCCACACACCCCACCCTTTCCACACTTCCAACCCCCACCCCCACCCCCCACGCACCCCGCCCCCCCACTGGACCCATGGCTCCTGGCCCCATTGGTGTTGGTCACATTCTTCATCCCTCGACCTGCATGGCTGCCAACGCTGGTCCTATTATGGCCCCTGCTCCACCCCAACCCCCAACCCCCCCCCCACCCCCATACCGTACGCATCCTGCCACCCCCAACCCCCAACCCCCACCCCCACCCACCCACACTTCCAACCCCTACCCCCACCCCCCACGCACCCCGCCCCCCACTGAACCCATGGCTCCTGGCCCCATTGGCTCATGGTCCACGGCTGATGGATGTGGCTTCTCAGCTGACTTTAAAGGGCCCCCCGCCGCCCGCTCCACCCTCCACCCTTCCAGCTCCGCCTACTCCCCTCCCGCAACCCCCAGCCCCACCCCGCACACCCTCTGCCCCGCCGCCCGTGCTTGTCATGGGCATGGATGTGGCTTCTCAGCTGACTTTAAAGGGCCCCAGTGCATGCCCGGGCCCTCCGCCCGCTCCGCCCGCTCCGCCCGCTCCGCTCGCTCCGCCCTCCGCCCTTCCAGCTCCGCCTACTCCCCTCTGGCCCATGCTCCCACTCTCCATCCCCTTGACCTACCCCTCATGGACCCAGCTCCCTACCCCTTACCCCTCACGCACCCATGCCCCCATGGCTCCTGGCCCCATGGCTCCCCATGGCTCATGGTCCGCGGCCCATGGATGTGGCTTCTCAGCTGACTTTAAAGGCCCCAGTGCATGCCCGGGCCGTCCGCCCGCTCCGCCCGCTCCGCCCGCTCCGCCCTCCGCCCTTCCCGCTCCGCCTACTCACTCTCCTTTGGCCCATGCTCCCACTCTCCATCCCCTTGACCTACCCCTCATGGACCCAGCTCCCTACCCCTGCCCCGCCGCCCATGCCCCTCATGGACCCACATCACCCCATCGCTCCCCTCCGCCCCTACCCCCACCACCCACGCACCCGCTCCCCGCCCATCCGCCCTTCCCGCTCCGCATACATTCCCCTTGCCCAAGCCCCCCACGCACCCCGCCATGCTTTTCATAACCCATGGCTCCTGGTCCCATTCTTCATCCCTTGAGCTGCTCCACCCCCACCCGCAACCCCCACCCCCACCCCGCACGCATCCTGCCCCGCCGCCCGTGCTTGTCATGGGCCCCTTGCTCCTGGCGTCATGGCTCCACCCCCACCCCCAACCCACCCCCACACACACCACCCTTTCCACACTTCCAACCCCCACCCCCACCCCCCACGCACCCCGCCCCCCCACCCCACTGGACCCATGGCTCCTGGCCCCATTGCCTCCTGGCCCCATTCTTCATCCCTCGACCTGCATGGCTGCCAATGCTGGCACCCTGCCACCCCCAACCCCCAACCCCCACCCCCACCCACCCACACTTCCAACCCCACGCACCCCGCCCCCCACTGAACCCTGTCCACGGGCCATGGATGTGGCTTCTCAGCTGACTTTAAAGGGCCCCAGCGCATGCCCAACCCTCCGCCCGCTCCGCGCTCCGCCCTCCGCCCTTCCAGCTCCGCCTACTCCCCTCTGGCCCATGCTCCCACTCTCCATCCCCTTGACCTACCCCTCATGGACCCAGCTCCCTACCCCTTACCCCTCACACACCTGCCCCTCATGGACCCATGGCTTCTGGCCCCATAGCCCATGGATGTGGTTTCTCAGCTGACTTTAAAGGGCCCCAGCGCATGCCCGCCCCCTCCGCCCGCTGCCCGCTCCGCCCTCCGCCCTTCCAGCTCCGCTTACTCCCAACTTGACCCATGCTCCCACTCTCCATCCCCTCGACCTCCCCCGCTTGGCCCGCTTGCTCTACCCCCACCACCCACGCACCACCGTTCCCCGCCCATCCGCCCTTCCCGCTCTCCCCTTGCCCACGCACCCCGCCATGCTTCTCATGGACCCATGGCTCCTGGCCCCATTCTTTATCCCTCGACCTGGATGTGGCTTCTCAGCTGACTTTCAAGGCCCCAGTGCATGCCCGGGCGCCCGCTCCGCCCTCCGCCCTTCCAGCTCCGCCTACTCACTCCCCACCACCCACGCACCCGCTCCCCACCCATCCGCCCTTCCCGCTCCGCATACATTCCCTTGCCCAAGCCCCCCACGCACCCCGCCATGCTTTTCATGGACCCATGGCTCCCTTGAGCTGCTCCACCCCCACCCGCAACCCCCACCCCCACCCCGCACGCACCCTGCCCCGCCGCCCGTGCTTGTCATGGGCCCCTTGCTCCTGGCGTCATGGCTCCATCCCCCACCCCCACACACCCCACAACCCTCACCCCCACGCCCCCCCACTGGACCCATGGCTCCTGGCCCCATTGGCTCCTGGTCCCATTCTTCATCCCTCAACCTGCATGGCTGCCAATGCTGGTCCTTTTTCTGGCCCCTGCTCCAACCCCCAACCCCCACCCCCACTTCCAACCCCCACCCCCATCCTGCCACCCGCCCCCGCACCCCCCCCCCCCCACCCACCCCCCCCCCCCCCCACCCCCCCCCCCCCCCCCCCCTAGATGGCCTGACTTTTAAAGACTGACTTTAAGGGCTCCAGTGTAGTCCTTTTTCTCTCCCGCTCCCCCACCCCCCTTCCCTTGACTTTAAAGACTGACTTCCGCCCCCCCCCCCCCCCCCCCCCCCCCCCCCCCCCTAGATGACTGACTTTAAAGACTGACTTTAAAGGGCTCCAGTGGACAAGACCCGGAAGTGTATGCACACCACGGTCCAGCATCTACTGGACCCGGTATATAAGTGTTATGTATATGTCTATATGCTTAAGCCACGGTCCGGAGCTTTCACCGAACCCGGAAGTGTATGCACACCACGGTCCAGCATGCACCGGACCCGGTATATTAGTGTTCTGTATAATTATGTATAAACCACGGTCCGGAGCTTTCATCGAACCCGGAAGTGTAGGCACACCACGGTCCAGCATATACCGGACCCGGTATATATAAGTGCATATACCCCCCCCCCCCTGCCCCGGTCGCGGATGGCCTCTCAGCACACTACCGACTAAGCCCTCCTAATGCCCTTGAAACCCTGAACGCTCAACCCTAAGCCCTAAACCCTAAGCCCTAAACCCTAGGCCCTAAACCCGAAACCCTAAACCCTAAACCGTAGACCGCTCACTCTCCTCCTGCCTCTGCGAATTCGTCGAAAGATGGCCTGCCATCCTTGTTCTTGTCCGGTTTGCGCGGAGCATCAGGTTGAGGGGTCGGCGGCACTGGCGGTAGCCATTAAATCCGGCCCCCGCGCCGCCCGTGGTCCAGGGCGGAGCCCGCGTCGCACTAAAGCGCTAGCTTTAAGGGGCGAGCGCCCGAGCCGCCGACCCCGCCCAAAATTGCTTCAAATTCGCGCGGGGCCCTTCGGGAGGCCTCCAAAACGGCATCCAAGGGGACGCAACACGCGGTGGTGCGAAAAGCACGAAAACCTCGTAAAAACCATGGGTTTTTACGAAAAACCGAGGCCACAAAACACCCGCAGCACCCCATTAAACCCTCACGGGCGCGCATCATCGACCCTAGCTTTTCACATGGGGCGCGCGCCAGGCCGAAACCATGTTTTTCAAGGTTTGGGGGGGGTACCGGAAGCCCAAAACCAGGCGAGCATCATGAGCATCAGCAGCCCTGGCCCGCGGACCCAAGGCAAGAAAAAACGCTGAAAAACGCTGAAATCACCGTAAATACCGTGTTTTTATGAGGGTTTTCACGCGTGCCTCCGACCCCCACCCTTGTTGCCCTTGACCCGCCCCCAAAGTGCGCATCATCGAAACCCACGTCGGGGGGGGGTCTGCTGATGCTGCTGATGCGCGGGGGTCCGGGGCATCATCGAGCCATCGTTTCTCATGTGGGCTTCGTGGGCCTCCGGGCCCACGGCCCAGAGACCCAGCTGATGCTCATGATGCTCGGTTTGGGGGGGTGTTCCAACAGCAGAAAACCTCGTAAATACCGAGTGTTTTGTGGGTCCACGTAAAAACGCCCCTAAAATCGCTCATTTTACGCGCTCGAACGGCTTCGTGCCTACAAAACACCCGAACAGCAGGACCCCGAATGCCCTTAAGGGCATTCGGGGTCTTGCTTTTGGGGGTTTCGTGGGCACGCAAGCGTTCAAGCACATACAATCGGCGTGTTTAAGGGGGTTTTGGATGGCCTGGGGAGGCCGCTGATGCTCATGATGCTCCCTTTCCTGGGTCCCAAAAGGCTTCCCAAGCCCAAAAACACGTGTTTACAGCGTTTTCTGAAGGTTTTTCGAAGGCAAAACGCATGCATAGAATGCTTTTAAGGCCCCCAAACCAACCCCACTGATGCTCCTGATGCGGGTGCGCGCGCGCGCGCGCGCGGCGCGGGCGGAGGGAGGGGGAGGGGGGGCGAAGGCAGGAGAAAGAGAGACAGAGAGAAGGAGAGGACAAAGACACGGGAAAGAGAAGACAGTGCCAAGGTTCAAGGTTTCGTGCTTTGGGGGGCGGGGGCCGGCCCGTGCCGCTAGGCCTGAAATCGGGCAGCGCGAGGTCCCCAAAGGACCGAGCAAATGCGGACCTTTTAGCCCGGGTCGTCCCGGGAATAGCCTTGCTGGCCTCTGGCCTTCTGCGAAGCAGAATTAGGCCGGACGCCAGTGCCGCCGACCCCCGCGTGCCGCCGGTGAACGGTTTTTTTTTTTCGTGGTTTTTTGCGTCGCCACGGAGGCCCCCAGAGGGCGCGCATCATGAGCATCAGCGGGTCCAGCCCGGGACCCCCAGGCGCGCATCAGGAGCATCAGTGGCTCCCGGGGCGGGACCCCGGGGGCGCATCAGGAGCATGATGCCCCCCAAAGGGCGGGCATAAGCGACGTGTCTAAGCCCGGGGCTAGGAAAAAGGGAGTTTAGGGGCCTTATAAAGTACTTAGAAACGTTAAGGGAGTCTAGGAGCCTCAAACGCTTAGAGATTTGAAGGGAGTTTAGGGGCCTGAAAATGCTTAGAAACTTAACGCTTGGAGATTTTAAGGGAGTTTAGGGGCCTCAACATGCTTAGAAACTGCTCGCCCCGGGCTTCTGAGTGCGCTGCCCGCCCATGGGCGCAGCCCCTTAAAATACTTTTGTACTGTTACAGGCTTCTTGTGTAAGACTCAGAGCTTTGTTTGGCACTCTGCTGGCCTGGGAGAAGGAGCTTAGGGCGCCGATCTCCACCTTTTGCGGGTCCTCACTGTCCTCCATTCAAACAGAAAAAGCACAACACAGGAGGATAAAAATCAATAAATCCTGTTGCCAATCAGGGGATCAGAGTGTTTTTTGCACCTGCTCAGCTGTGATGAGGCTGTGTTTTCCAGCTTCCAATGAGGGCTTGTGCTCAGATCCGGAGAGCTCGTGAGCACTGTGGTCTGCGCATCTACCTTCTAGGAGTCTAGGATGAAGAACTGCCAAGGTCGGCCAAGGAAACAAAACAATCGCGCCTTTGTGACAGGACAAGAGCCACAACTTGTCGAGCGCTAGATGCAGGTATGGAACAAGTAAGGGTTGTTCGACAAAGTGCTTTCGTTTCAGACGTTGGTGGGTGTTGGAGCTTAGTGAGTATCGTTGCTTCCCTGGTCAATGGCCCAAGCTGCTGCTTCGAATCCCAATTCAAGCTCACCAAGAAAATGGATGCAGCACAACGCACGGCCAACACACATTGAACAAGGTGTCCCAAAAGCGCAACAAAAGCCGGCGTCCTCCACGTGCGCAAATCTGCAGTTCTTCCGGCAGCAGGTTCCTCTAAACCCAGAGTGTCAACAAACTGGTAAACAGATCAGGTGCTCCCCTGTGTACGATCAAGCTGGTTCACCTCCCCAATTCCCCTCATGCTGCAGGTCCAGACAGGAAGTGGCGGCACACGTAGCTCTGCCTGTCATCGGCTTGCTTGCCGGTCTTTTTTCTTGGGGCTTCAGGCTGAAACCCGCCAGCATCTGTTCCGTAACGGTACCAGTCAACCCCACGCTGCTTTTGTCCGAGCAAGCACAATCCATCCGCCATCGCCATCATCGACAAGAACATCAACTACAGATGCTGCCTCTTTAGAGCTTTAAAGGTTGCAGCGGATTTTAACACGGATCAGGCAGGGTTCAGGCTAGGGCGCTGTCAGAAACTCAGTGTGAGAGAGAGAAACATACATTCTCATCGCGCACTTGCAGCTAAGGGCCAAAAGCATTTAACCCCAGTGCGCTCGCGAAGCATGCTGGTGACACAGATGCCGTGATCGCTTGGTTCCAACTTCGAATCGATATGCAAGCCTGCTTGCGCTGCTTTGCAACAGAAATCACCTCAACCACAACCGCCGCCACGATGCAACCACGACGACCACGCCCCAGCCCACGACCACAACCACGCAGACGACGAAAACACATCTGCATCAAAGCTGAGAGCATCATCAAAACCAAAGTCAGCAACATCCATCTAATTGCAGTTGCACCAAACAAATATCACAAGATACGGGTTGCAAGAGTGCTGTAACTGGGTGCTCATACACTGGAAATCTGAATCACAGACGTGTCAGAACTCAAAGCACCAATGAGGCCCAGCGGGGGAAGTCATGTCGCACCTCGGTAGCTCCACCGCAGCCTGTGACAACAGAGCAGAGCACAGAAGGAAGAGCCCGGCGGCCGGGGAGAACACTGATAACGTTGCTCTTTGCTTGTGTGAAACCTCCGTTGAGGGCTTCAGTTACTTGGTTTTACATTGCGCTGCTGCATACTCCAGCACTAGTGTGCCTAGCGGCTTAGACAGTCTGACATCCGGATATTGATGTGATATTGAGGGTCGAAGACTCTGGTTCTCTTCTCGCGCGAGGCATTCTTTCAAGTCGCCTTTACGAACTTTGCAGAAGGGCGTGTTATGAAATGAGCTGGTGCCTCTGCCTGGCAGTCGTTACCACCACGGCCTCTGTTGGATTGGCACAGCAATTACTGGTCTAGTTCTGATGAATCTACACACCACGGCACGTAAAGCCCACGAAGCATGATCAACATAGCCCAAGGTGACGAGACTGTGATAGAATCATGTTGAGTCTTTGCATTGCTTGTCGTGTTTGGCTCGAGAAGCCATTCCCGAGCCATCATTCCTCAGCAATTGTGTTGGAAAGCTCCGTTTTGGGCACTACACAATTTCAAGCATTCCACTGTAGCCGCGTGGCACGGCACTCCTGCTGGCTTTCGTGACTCATGAATCCGATCTTCGTGTGGACGGGCAAATGCGGCTAGCACGGATGTGAGCAAAAGGACTCGCCTCGCATCTTCGAAGTGCTTTGAAAATCCATTTGCGAGCACACCGAGCGCGAACCAATTGTGGCTGCGTTTCTGGCTAGCGCGAGCAGCACGCGCAGCCAAAACTTCGCCATTTTGTTCCGGAGTTCCTGCGAGATTCACGCCCACGAGGTTCCATCTGAAAGTCCTCAGGGTTACCGTTTGCTTCATGGGACGGCACACGAAGCACAGAACTAAGTGAAGCGCAGCCGTGCGCTCGCGAGGTGGAGACTAAGGTTGTTGCATGTACTAGACTGACACGGCACAAAAACTTCGGCGAGAGGTCGAACGAAGTAACATCCGCCTTTCCCTCTGTTCACCTTGATGCTGAATGTAAAGAAGCACAAGGGAAGCACATGAAACTCGAATGATAAGAGCACATCTGGCTGGATGGCTTCAGCCTATCTTTTTAGTTGTCTGCACCCGTCATTAGCACAGCAGATTCAGTGGAAGCTGCAAGCATTTTTGCGAAAAGTTGCTGTCCCAAGAACATGAATCAGCCATTTTTGCTGCAAAACCACGGATATTCACAGACCTACAAAAGTCCACCCAAGTCCCGGGCCGCTGGGCTCTGCAGTGGGCTGCTGTGGCTCCACAGCCTTCTTCGCCGGCTTCGCTGGAGCCCGGCCCACGAGGGATCCCAGCGGCGGGAGGGCCGCTGCTCGCAAGGCAAGGTGCAGGGCCAAGTCGTAGGGAGGCCTCAGCAAAGCTTGGCTTCAGACGGGTTCGCATGCTCAGGGAGGTGTCGGTGTTGCACGAAAGTTGGGCACCAAAAAACGGTACTCCAACGTGACAGACTGTATGGATAGGTTCATGCCAGTCAGGGCTTGCAGCTGGGGTCTAACCTTCTTCCATAACAAGGCCAAAGCCAAGTCAAATGCGGGGTGTACCGAGAATCTTGGGCGGCACAACGCCTCTGCATAAACCCAAGAACCCTGAACTTAAACTGCTGGTGCGAACCAGCAGCCTGCACCGGACGACCCAGACATGTCTCACACAAATGAGAATTCACCGTTTAAACACCAAGTGCACTACTCCAGCTTCTCGCAATTCCTGTCCATCTGGGTGGAGATTACTCGGGCTCGTCCTTTGTCCGCTGGAGTTTTTACCAGAACAACAGGAAAACACTCAACCTGAGGGGCATTCAAAGATGTGCGCTCAACTATATTTATTCTCAGAACTAACCCGAAAGCGAACACCAACCCAGCGGGTGGAACCGGCGGGACGCAACCATAATGTGATGCCAGGCCATCTCATCATGGGCACCATGTTGCAGGGCCCCCGCCAAAACATGGGCCATGGGCAGGGTGGCATGTGCGGCATGATGTCTGGGGGAACCTGGGCACTTCTTCTGGGCTCCATGTTCAGCATCCACGCAAGCTCTTCGAAAACTTTGAGCTCGTGGCAGGCGCATCCGCACCAGGAGCTGTGTACACCTGCTGGTAGCTTGGAAGCTACACACGACATCACCCTCAGAGAAACGACACCTCGGTCGCCTCGGTCTCGTTCTCCTCGGTCTCGTTCTCCTTCACGGACGTTGAGGGACAAGGAAAGGTGGCTGCTCAGACTCAATGTGTGGTCAAAGCGGGTGAAGGGCGGGGGAAAGTCCTGAGACAATGTCCCCCCCTCCCTTCTCTTGCTCCCTCTCTGCTCCCTCTCTGCTCCCTCTCGCGGCTCCCTTGGCTCCTCCGTGGGGACAGCGCGGTCACCCTGCCAAGAAAACGAAGACGAAGACTAAGTGACAGGGAGAGAGAGGGAGAGAGAGAGAGAGAGAGAGAGAGTCTCAAAGAGTCTCCCTTGAAAAAACCACAAAAAGTGTCTTCCTCTACCTCTTTCTTTAGAAACAACTGCGCTCTCCGTCTCCAACATTATGTCTGAGGGTAGAGGCTGAGGCCGGCTCCAGCGGAAGCTTCAAAGGCTCATCCAACTGCAGAGGCGCAAAGTCTTGGGACTCTTTGAGGGGGTCCTGAAGCTTCGGCATGGCTGGGCGCTCCCCGCGCGCGATCCCAAACGCGGGGAATGGACTTTCACTGAAATGCCCTTCGATGCCAAAGACCTGCCTGGGCCGCGGAGAGGGCGGGCTCCTGCGGATTGGTTCAAGGCTGATCTCCCCCTGCACAATGAACTTCGAGCTTCTTGTCCAAGTGCTACTCATTGCTGCACAAATGTGCAGAGCGATAGAGAGCGATAGAGAGAGACAGAGAGACAGAGAGACAGAGAGACAGAGAGACAGAGAGGCAGAGAGGCAGAGAGGCAGAGAGGCAGAGAGACAGAGAGAGACAAAAGACATGCACACAGAGACACGGGGAGAGAATGTTCTTGTTCTCTGCAATCGCTTGGAGCATGCATACTTGACACAGACACAACTCTCAGAGACCGCAACATGCGAAGGAGTCCTGAGAAAAGTGGGAGATCAGCGCTTCCAGGTCCACTCTTGCAGGCAAAGCCTCCTGCGATCTGCAGGCGGGTCTTCTGCTCTAAAAAAGCTCCGAAGCGGCTTTGCACTTCCGAGCTACAGGACTTGAACACAGACCGAAGAACGACGGTACCTCTTCACGACCTCATAAAATATCCTAAGCTTGCTACAGCGCCACTACATCCACGGCAACGACGAAAAGTGTTGATAGGCGTTGTAGGCCCGTCACAACTTGCACACAGAAGCCGACTCCGACCTCGACCTTCGCCATCTGCGCGACTCTGGTGCACTCTGGTGCACAAAGAGAAGCATCAGGGTGAGGAACGCAGGAACGCTGGCCATACTTCTACTGGGGCTTCTACGTCTGAGGTCGGACGTCATCTGTCAGGGTACGAGTAGGTCCTACTTGTAGGAATTGGTCAGAGAACGAACCGTGAAGGCCTTGAGACAACGGCGGAAGAGAGCGGCGAGGTGAGAAGGCTAGATGCAGCAATCCTCATGCCTCCTTCCAGCAGCGGCTAAACAAGCATTTGCATGCATTGGGAAGTGTGCAGTGTACAGCGCCTGCTCACGCATGTTTTGGCTCGACTCCGCGGTGCTCTCGTCGCCGCTCGAGGTCCTCAGTCGAAAGGGTGGGGATGAAACTTGGAACGAGGCGCGTTGCAGCGGGGCGACTTGCGCTCAACGGTGACTTTAGGCTGGAAGCAAGCTACGAGAGCGCCGGAGGCAGCCCCCAACTGGCGTCCAAGAAGCAGATTTTGGGCTTGGCGATGCTTGTAACTTGTAACATCAACTCTCGAAGTGCAGTAAAGATTTCTTCATGCTTGTTTAGGAGATCTCACAAGAGAAGCTCTGGGAGTTTTCAGACACGTTGGGAATTGACCAAACATTGGGACGCGGCGGACGCGGACTTCGGGCCCGGATTTGAAAGATTTAAGAGGAATTTGCCCAGAGAGTTTATGGAACATAGTGTGGGGGGAAGGACTACACTGATTACACCCAAGAGCACCCTCTTCCCGCAAAAACGTCCGAAATTCACCACCTATCTTTGGAAGGAAAGAGCAGAGTTTTTGCCGGCAGAAACCGGAAAGGCATTCCCAAGCAACCCCGAGAACACTCCAAGAGCGTGCCAAGACCTGCCAGGAGCACCCCAGGATGACCGCGTGGCAGCAAGCAGCAACAAGTTTGCATCCACAGACACAAAGCCCTACAATATACTGCAGGCCCTCCTGTCGCCTTCAATGGCATCTGCATTCTCTGCCACGGCACGCCAGCTCCGTCGGCTCCACCACCTCTGCGGAGGCCAAGAGCCTCCCTAGGCAATCCGAAACCTGGGCTTTTTAGAGAAGGTCCCCAAAATCTTACAGAGGCCCCCCCGGGATCTTCTAAGGGGGCGCTTCTTTCAGTCCCATCGAGGGACTCTGGAGGCTCAAATGGGCTGAGAGAGTGCAAGCGATCCACCCCAACAAGCGCGCGTGGTCACTTCCGTAGCATTCTTCCTAGAGAAGGGGTCAAGTTGCGGTCTCACAAATGTGTCTTGGGGCTTTTCATGTCTCCAGTTGAACACAAGCTGAGTTAACTTGAGGGGCCGAGCCGTCCAAGCGAATGCAGCGGGAACGCCCCGAAGCATCTAAATCTTAAATCCTCAGACAAGATGCCACGAGACATGTAGCTTGATTCGCTTGGCCGCCTCGCACAACAAGTCTGGGATGACGTCTTCAGGAACAATTTCTGGAAACTAAGCCCTGGCTATGGGAGATCTAACGGTGTTGCCCCACAAACAAACCACGCGACGCGCGGTCTTTATTCAAGGCGACAATGAAGCAAAAGACCGCCGACGCAACGTGCGACTCCCGGAGCTGCAGGTCGTTTCAACCCGCCCTGTCTCAATGTTCTACTTTTGAAAAACAAAGCTGCAAAGAGCACTCGCAACGGCCTCGCTGCTCTGCCATTTCGATCGCTGATGCCTTGCATGCCACGCAGATTCCAGGGATTTCTGGTTCGCAAAGCTTCGAAAACGGCCTCTCAAAAGCCGTGGCCTTCTCAAAGTGTCAGGGCATGCCACATGCCCAAAAACTCTCTGTTGCACGTGTGTGGGAGCAGCTGCAGCACGAAAAGAGGTTTTCAGGTACTGTACATCAGTGGGTGCCGCCTGGTCGTTGTTTTGAGTTGAAAGATGTTCACCCCCATGCTGTTTTGCAAGACCGCCGCTGCTGAAGTTGTGAGC
This sequence comes from Symbiodinium natans, assembly GCA_905221605.1. Taxonomy (NCBI): domain Eukaryota; class Dinophyceae; order Suessiales; family Symbiodiniaceae; genus Symbiodinium; species Symbiodinium natans. The sequence continues at coordinate 204,596 of CAJNDS010002574.1, read as the reverse complement.
CTTCGAATTCGAGAGTTCGTTTTCGTCGTCTCAGACTTCTATTTGTGGAGAACCACCATGGCCTCCTCTGAACTGCTGTTTCCGAGTCAGCAAATGGCCCTCCAAACGGCGTTTGGATGTGTATATGGAGATGCCCTTCGTATTCAATGTTGCGTTTATGCTTTCCTGGTGCTTGCTATGAAGGAGGCTCAGGGCCGACTCAAGCCGACATGTACAGATGCACTGAATGTGCTGTGTACACTGTCTTACAGTGTCTTCGGGTGCTCGGCAACTGCAGAAAGACGATCGGGACCAGGTGCGCCTGCAGAGCGGGGAGAGAGCGGGGAGAGAGCGAGGAGAGGGGTAAGGAGAGGGGAGAGAGGGAGGAGGAGACGGGAGGAGAGGGAGGGAGGAGAGTAGGAGGGCGGACGGAGGGAACGGAAAGAGTGAAGAGATTGAGAAGAGTGAAAAGGGTGAAAGGAGGGAAAGACTCAAGTGGAATGGCTCCCTCGAACCTCTTCCAAGTCGCAAAGAAACATACAGACCCACAAGCATACGACACGTGACCACAAAATCTTACCACTTCTGCTGGTCATCACGGTGAGAAAGACACATCACTACGGTATACTAGTAGTACTCACCAGTCGTCTTACGGAAGGAAAACGTCATGAGCAAGCATGCCACGAGCAGCTGCGTGCAGATATTGGGTGAAAACCTAAAGAACACAACCCCCAAAACCTTCAGCCCCAAAAACCCTGCATTGAATAAGACTACGACCTCCTTGAAAGGCTTGTGGCCTTCAGTTGTGCTTCCCGCCTTCATCAGCCAGCCGCACAACGAAGTTCATGTGGCAGGGGGCCTCGGCGCTATTGAATTCCAGCAGCTGGAGCGACAAGAGCTTCATTGAAGTCTTTTCAGGAGCAACGTGGGCACGCAGCAACGCAGCAATGCACCCCTGGGATACAGAGCGCACTGGAACTCACGGAACTGTAAGACATCCAGCTTCGGCTTTTTGCTCGTTCATGCTAAAGCACTCTGCCCTGAGTTTGCATCAAAACGATGCTGGCGGAAGGCAGGCAGACCCAAGTGCCATAGACGCTGCAGACGTTGTATATTGTAGGCTCACCAAGAAACCCAACCAAATCAGCCAGGAGCGTAACATCCCACAGAGAGGATCTGAGCCCCTACTTTTGACCAGGCTCCGTGGCCTCACATCACCGCGAGGCACTAGAGCCTTCTTTTTACAAACTGACGGCAATGCCGTACGGTACTGAATGAATGGTATTTGGAGATAGGGGATGTGTCATCACAAAAAATGTGTACAGTCTGAGTCCATGAATCTATCGGCCTGAACCCTGTTCTGCCGCATTCCGCCCATGTACTGTGGAGAGCGCCTTTTGACGCTGCGGTGCAGAGAAGTGGAGGCTTCCGTTCTCTTCCATGCTTAGCCCCCTGCACCAACTCTCCTGACAAGATGTCCAAGATGTGCAGTCGCAGCCAGCCCAGCACATTACAGAGGAGATAGGCTGCTGCATCAGGTCAAGATCTAACCACCAGACCCGGGCCGCAGCACAATCCCCAATCCGCTGTGCACTGGAAGGGCCACACTTTCGAATTCGACGCCGAACGCGCCCCCGAAGAGATGCGGGAATTCGCTTCTTACTTCCGCGGTACCCCAAAGTCTGGTGTCAGCATTTGTCAACACATGATGCAACACATCATGGAACAGCTCCGGATTGCTAGCACAGCAACTAGGAGCTAGCAGCAACGGCCTGGAAATGCGTCATGCGGTGTCTCAACCCCGGCATCTCCAATCCTCTGAAATGTCTGTAATTATTGCAGAGGCAGCGCGCAGGAAGCAGCAGCGCTCTTGAAATCAAAGCGACACTCAAAACTCGAAGGGTCGAGCGCCTGCTCCGTTGATAAGGACTTTGGAAAACAGAACACCGAAAAATCCAGGAATGTTGCATCTGGAAGGGGTACCTTGTGAATGAAGAAGGGTGCATGGCCTTCATGTGAGGCTTCTACGACCCTCAAGCTTGCGCAGCGACTCTTCAACACATCACTACATGATCACTGATTCTGGAATATCGGAGAATATTGGATATGCTGGCGCCTCCCAATGCTCCCCATGATCGCATCCTATGTCAACATGTCCAGTCGTCAAACATTGAGCTGGATATAGCTGGATGCTTCATGAGCCGGTCTTCTGTTCCGCAGCGCTCTCCCCTTCTGCGGCACCCTTCACTGGTGCTGGACGCCCAGCATTCGAGCAGGCAAATGGCTCAAGCACGGGAGCAGTCCTGAGTGGCAGCACAGCAAAAACAACCTACGAACATCTGCAAACTCAACGTGCACAGACAGGGACTGTGCAATATTGTGCAGGCCTATCGACTGTCACACAATGCCACGTATTGTGCAGCCACTTTCTTCAAAGATGAAGCCTGTGCCAGCTTAGGGCACACAAAATACCGCTCGCTGAAATCGGGCGCCGTTCATGGCCGTGAACAAACCTGACAACCTCACAGGTGTGGGCTTGGGCTGCACAGCCTACACCAAGTGACAAGCGCACAGGAAACACAGAAACACAGGAGCCCTTTTGCGAGCAGCTTCAAACAGCACAGAGCCAAGCTCGGTGCTGGACATGCGGTGTGGCAAGATGCTAAGAGCGTAAGGAGCTTCCTACAAAAAACCAAACATCCCCCCCCCCTTAAAAGAATGAGAGGAGCCGGAGAGACCATTACATGTGCTTAGAGCCATGCGCTTATCCGAGGCCCCTCGATCCTCTGCGGCTAGGCCCGAATTTAGGCAAGTCATGCGCTTAAGAGAAGACCACCAGGCTGCCCCAAGCAGCCCTCCTGGCCCTCTGCCAATCTCATCCCTGTGAGCCCCAGCCAACGCATGCCCAACAACATAGAGCACAGCATTCTTTCAGTGAATTCCATTTGCTTGGACAGGCTCTGCAGGGCTTTCCATGCACCGCCTGCGCTGCATCCCCGGTTCCGTGAATAGGCAAGTGACTCTAAGACTCTAAGTGTATCTGGGGAACCGGGAGTCATGTCACGAGCAAAGGCCCTCAGAAAATAAGGTCTTGAGAGCGAGAAAAGGTTTGCTCGAGCATTTGGCTCGGAGGTCGCCCGGTACCTTTGAGAACTTCTGCAAGCTTCTGAGAGCTTCTGCGAACTGCGGGCCTAAGAAGCTTGTAACCCGAAAGCCGGCGCTGAACATGTGGGGCAGCAGCGACGTGAGGGTTTCACTTGCATACGATTGTGGAGCTGAACTTTTGACAACAAGTAGCATGATAAACAGCATCTAGATGTTGATGAGCTTTGTTTTGGCAATGCACCAAAGGACAGAATGTAATTCACCACACTAGCACGCAGGGGGCTGTTGAAGTCGCCACAAAGACGACAGCTAAGGTGACCATGGCAACAAAAACTCCACAACAGACGTATTGGGGCTGTCAGAGGAATGAAGCCAGAGACAAGGCAACAAGGAGCCAACAGTTGCTCCAAGCTGCTGCAAGCACCAAGAAGCCGAATCTAGCCCAGGCCACAATCAAAATCATGTGCAAGATATCTTACTAGCAAAGACGGCGAGCGCCCCCTGGCCGAAAAATCGTCACACACTCCGGGCGTACCAAGACGAGATGCTCCTTATGGTCCCCATCGAGTTCCGCTACACACTCAGCTCAGCTAGTTGCATATAGTTCCTGGGAGCACTTCTCGTCTTGATAAGACCTACCGACGTCTGCACACGAGAGGCCGGCGCGAAAGGAAAATCGGGATGAATCAAATGGCCAGAGCGAGCCGGGTTAAAGATCTAAAGTGCAAGCTGAACCATGGGCAGGAAGAACCGAAGAAAACTTCACCTTGTCACACATGCACCTGAATTGCGAAAACATGGGCCACTACAACCCTGAAACCTCAACCTCAAAGCTATTTCAGGAGTCCATGTGCTCGCTGGCCACTGTACTGTACCAAAGGCCTCAAGATGCCGCAAAATGAAGCTGTCGCAGGGAGGAGGGCAATTTCTGCGGCTGCTTACGGCTGTTTTGGACGGTCGACAGGAACCGTCAGGAACCTCCTGATGCTTGTTTCGCCAGCGCATCTGCAAGTCCTTTTATCTCCCATCGAACCAACGGTTTTTCAGCATGCAGGCGTGTCACTTGCCAAAGATCTCCGAAATCGGTATGCTCAACCCGTTGGTGATCTTCGGAAAAAACTCATGTGCAAAACGCTTTTTGCTACAAATATCCATATGAGTCTTTGGGGCTTGGGGAGTTTGAGGTGGCTGGGTGCATCAAGCTTACTTCACTTTTCACACAGTCAAGAAGTTAGCAGCGTAGGTATTTTAGCCATCATCAATTATTCTCAGCTGTTCTCAGCAGCTCTCAATTGCTCCCCTCCCACACACGAAAGCCACGCGGTCACGAACTGAGCCGTGACGGCTCCGAGACCACTCTGACCATTACAGCTGCCCAACAGCGTTGTGCAGAAAGGGCTTCTTTTTTTCTGCTAGAGATTTTGGCACATGATGGGACATGAGATATCTGCATAGGTCTGCATGCAACGTCTGCTGGTGCGGTACCTCAGAGCTGCTGAGGCGGCGAAAGTCGAACCTCGGAGATCGGCTAGGTCAGGGGGTGGGGGGGGGCGGGCAAAGGCGGCGAGGTGTTGTCTTCTTTGCTTTTTTCGTTTGATATGTTTCAGAGAGCGGAGCTCCCGCAGCCTACGTATGGGGCACACCGCACACAAGTTCGAGCTCCTGTTCGAGCTCCTCTGCTTCAGAGAGACATGACCGGCCACGAGAATTTGATGCGAAGAAACAGAGGAAACAAAGGAAACTTTGCATGTCAAAAACTCCACGGGTTCTGGCCAGGAGCCTGCTGTGGCGGACAACTTCGGCACTCACGGCGAGGCCCTCGGCGAGGCTTCACGGGTATACCTGGAAAATTCTGCACGTATTATTGTTACTAATACTATGATTTTCCTTGTTCTTCTTCTTATTAGTATGACTAGATGACTATTATTGTTATTAGGTTAACAAGAGCAGGCAGCATGACAACTCACGAGGTCTCTTTCAACATCTCCCGTCCTCCACCTGGCCATCGGTTTCAATCCAAGCCTGCCATTTCGCTCTGACGCGCAAATCCACATGACAATGTCGGGTCCCCATCCCCCATGCCCTCCATCCTCCACCCAGTGCAGGCAGCAATCTGAGCATCTAAATCTCCTAGGACCAGTTCTTGCAGGACGTGGAAATCGTTTGGTGTGGGGGCTTTTCTGGGAAACGGATTGCAGGATGAACAACAACCTGAAGTCCCAAAGCCGGGGCCATACCTCATTGACGGCGCCACAAAAGACTTGAAACCTTCAGCCTGAACTGACGGCCCAGAGAGTCCAAGACTCCAAGATACTCCTACTCACGTATCCCAATTCTAGACCCACACGCAACCCAGTCTCCGACCAATCCAACCAGGACTGTGGGGACATGTTGGGGATGCAAGTGGGTTTTGGCTCTCTTGCTTTTGGGATTGGCATGTGCTTGGCATGTGCTGGCAGAGCGCATTGCAAAATGGGAACTGCAAGAGGAGTCGTGGCGGAAGGAGCATATACTAGCCATTGGTGCAGCACTATCTGAGCAATCCGCAACAGTCCTTGCCTTGGGCCCTCAGAGCGAGAAGCGGGCCGCAGCGTCCAGGGTGTAGGTGGCCGGCCTCGAGAAATTTCGCAACGTGAATGCGACGTTGTCAGCAGTGATCGCGGGACGACCAGCAAACGACACCACAGGCTACGGATTTTCAACTTAACTTAACTTAACTTGCAGTATGCAAGGCATCCACCATCAGCAACAGCAGTTTTTTCAGGAGGCCCAAGGCAATGTCCGCATTCCCGATTAGGTTTTGACCGACTGGACACTGTAGCTGGTTACCGGGGTTGGGGAGAACAACGGGGAAGGACTTCGCAAACTGTGGGAAGCTGTGGGAAATACCAAAGGCTCCTACTTGGGAGATGTTCAAAATGGCTTTTTTTATCTTTTGTTTTAGGGGACCCTTAACCTGGGGACGCCCCAAATCCCGATGCCAGACTTAAATGGTCCAACATCCGGTACCACAACACAAACAAGGGTGTCACAAAACGGGCCCGTTCACGACAAATCCAGGCCAACAAGTTGGAAGCAGGAAAACAAGAAAAGGGCGCAAAAAGGGGGGCAAAAGGGGGACAAAAGGATGCAAAAAAGGGTGCAAAAGAGGGCAAAGGGGGCTCTAGGGCGGCTGCGCGAGCGGCGCGCGGCCGGAGGGGCGTCGCTGCCGGGCCTTGCGAAGCGAAGGAGAGGAGAAGAGTCGAGATGAAAAAGAGAAGAGGAGCCAACGCCCTTCAGAAGAAGAGAGAGAAAGAGAGGGAGGACTGGAAAACAAGAAAAAGAATGAAAAACAGGAGAAACACGCGCAATGGGACAAGGAGAACACCCACTGACAAAAGGCAACGCGGCAACGAAGAAAATTCGGGGCCGCCGCCGGGATTCGGCGCGGCAGTGGCAGCGCAACGCCTGATCTTAGGAGTCTTCAGGAGTCTTAGCTTGGAAATCTCACAGAGGTACAGAGGTCTCTCAACAGAGGTCCTCTCTGAGAGCCTGAGAGGACCTGCAACTTGGGGGTCTCACTGAGTTTCTCATGAAAAGGCGTCTCAGTCAGAGTCTCTTCAGAGAAATCTCTCAGAGAGGGCTCCCAGAGGGGGCTCAGAGGTGGACTTGTTCTCCCCAAAGGCTTAAGAAATGGCTTTTTGTTGTGAGAGCTTGGGGGGATGGCTCTGGGGGATGCAATGGATCTGAGGCCTGTGAGGGAGGGGGTTTTTTGAGGCTGAGGGGGGGAGAAGGGGGGGGGCAGTGATTCTGTTTGCCCTTACGAGCCTTGACATTGAGCCTTTGGAGTCTCAGCTCAAGCGCTGATGACCGCTCCTGAATTTCCCCCTGAGCTGCCTGGAGAACCCTCCTCCTCCGAAGAGTCGCAGGGGGTGTTGCCCTGCCAGTTCGGAAGCGGAACAGATCGGAACATCCAACTGACACGTCACTGACGCATCTGCCAGTTTGCAAACTGCAGGTGCTGGTGGGGGAAAACGTCCAGCCCTCGCTCTGAATATCGAACGCTCGACAAATGCTCTGAGCAGGTTCCGTGACTTGCAAAGTTCCTCACCGACATCTCCACGACATGGTGCTGAAAGTGTGTCAGCCTCTTAACAGCTCATGCCCCCCACCTGGGGTGAGGCACTAGGCGTTGTGCTCAAAGAGTGGAAAGTCTCCTTGCTTGTCAGAAATACTCGCGAAGAGATGTGTAGCAGCTTCCTGCTTATTTCCACCCGGCACAAAACAAAAGGTGCTCTGAAAAGGACACGATCTCGGACGCGTGTTGGAACGGGCTTGATCTCGACAGCTTCTGCACCTGACAGCGCAAAATGCTTCTGCTGGGCCGACTACACCTGGCGCAGCTTCAGCAGCTTCTTATGGTTGCTCGCCGCCGAAGGAAGCTGAGGTTTGTGCGCTTGTGGCAACTTCGACTTCCAGTTGACCTGGGCGAACTTGCATTTGCACTTTTTTAAGTTCCGATGTGGTGTTAGGACCTCTATGCCTCTACGCACTCTGTGAGTGCAAATGTTTCGCTTCTATACATTAACACTTAAGATATTCCACAAAACCATCGATCCCTGTTACAAGAAACATGCTCCTGGCAGCAGAGGGTTTGTTGGGTTGGCTTGTCGGGCGCTGGGTGGCGGCATTTCTTTCAAGACTTCCATGCGGGTATCGGTATCCACCAACAGAAGCTCTCAAAAGCTTTTGCCTGGTGAACTGGGTTGGCGCCCGGAGACGGAATCGCAGGTTTGATGGCACTTGAGGGCTTCGTGCCTGGAGTTCTCCTCCATGCAGCCATGGGGGAGTTGCCCTTCCAGCCCCGCGGTGGAGTTCTTGAGAACTGGTTGACTGCCGCTTTGCTCTTCAACCAGCCAAGTCGGTCTTGGTCATCAAGCCACTCACTTGCACTCACTTGCAATGCCAAGGCCGTGGCGAATGGCCTGTGCCAGCATGGTGTGATCCGACGCGCTGAGCTTGCCTGGAGTGCAGGGGAATGCTTCGGTTGGGGGGGGGGGGCTTTTGGGCCCTCTGTTCTTTCTGGGCTTTCCGGCAGGGGCAATGCCTCAAACACAAGTATCTTCCCGAGTCACTCAGAGCGACTCAGAGTGTCCTGAGGGCGGCTCTCGGCGCTGTTTTTCGTTTGTTCTTTTTGCTCCTTTCTTGCTTCTTTGTAATCCGGGCACCTTCCTCTAGACCTAGACACAACTACAGGATGCTTCCCCTCCTCGACATTTCCCCGTTACTACACCCATCTCCCCCTAAAGCAGGGCTTGCCTCCGCCAGGTGCCAGACTTGTGAGGATTTGGGTCATGCGCGCCTGGGCGTCGTCTTCGTTGGCTAAGAGGGTCAGAAGGGGTTCGAACGGCCTCGAATCCGGCTGTTCATGGCCCTGGCTCCATTAACGTGGCTTTGTTGCATCCACTTCGCTCCTCCTAGAGGAACAAACCTCTGAATTCCTCAGTAGAACCCATGTGCAGCCAACGGCTCCACATCCGCAGTGGGGAGTCGTCCGTAGAGGTCGGTGAGTGCCTTGACGTGATGGCGCTCTTGACTTTGGGAAACGGCTTGAGATGGCTGGGGCTAAGACTGTCATGAGGCAACTGCACCGCATCACACATCACTCAAGTCACTCAAGGTTCGGCAATGGAAGTCGTGCCTTGGCCATGAGCTGAGCATCCTGCCGTCAAAACATTCATTGACAAAGCGAAAAGAGATCACAAGGGGCGGGCACGACTCGGCCCTGCCCTTGCTTCAAAACCCTCTTCTCCCTCTGCAGGGTCATTTTGCCGACCCTGTCCTGACTGCCCTCAACTCGCGGTTTTGGCTGAGACACCTGCAACTGCGCTGATGGCAGCTTGCAGTCATGCAATCCAACGATCCAAGCATTCGCTCCAAACTTGCAGACAGAAGTCCTGGCAAATCATCATGCGTACACATATTGGAACGGTACATGTCTACTTGTCAGGTTTGAGAGCTGTAACGGGGGCATCGTAGGCGGGGCGAGGCCCGCGAGAATTCTTTCGAATTCGACTGCCTTTGAGATTTTCGCAGCGTTTCGCACCTGCTCGAGCCCTGGCGGTGGGGCCACGTATCCAGCAGTCGTGCGTCCTCGGCTCAGCAAAGAACCAGTTCACAAGCTTATTCGAAGGCTATGGGAATCAAGCAAAGAAGTAGCGAAGAGTACTGGCAACGAGTGGCGCACAACGTGCGAAACATGCCAGAGGCATTTACCATCTTGTACCCAAACCCTTGAATCACAAACCGGAGCCAAGACCGAGTACGGAAAGGCTTAACGGCCCCAACAGCACAAGAAATGCAATCTTATTTATATATCTGAAAACCAGCGCCCAGTAGCCAAAATCCATGGTCTTCACAAGAAAGTTGTACTACTGGGGACTTCTAGGCTTGAGATTGTAACACGGCTGCGGCGGCGCAATCTTGGGTCACAGCCGAGAGATTTCACGTCACAATGGAAAGTTCGGCCCTTGATAACAGCCTGAGCGACTACTGTGCTGCCCCAAGTTCGCATATGGCATCAGAATAACCTGACCCTGCCAGACTGGTCCCCCAATCCGCCCTCGAACCGCAGAGGACGCCGAATCCCAAAGGACGGCGCTTGGAGTTGCATCTTTGGCGTCTGGTACGACCTTGGCGCTTGATGCACATGTGGCTGGGGCCTGAGGAGTCTGGTGATTTGTAAACCACCAAACAACCCAAAAGATTCCATGCGTGCAGTTTACGCACACACACACACACAGAGAGGCTAAGTGGTGAAAAGTGCGGGGAGTTCGGGATGCACGGTTGGGTGTCCCTTCCCATCCGGGGAAGCACTTATTTCGGAGCTCCGCCGAGGCGCACGCCGGCGCGGCGGAAGATGGCCAGCGCCCAGGCCAGGTTCTGCAAAACACCCAGGTGCTGCCAAAAAAAGCATTTGGTGAAAAGGAGGAGGAGGAGGAGCAGTCATTTTCTGGCGTCTGAAAGTCACCTCAATCGACATGCCCACCTGCAGATCTTGTGCAGAAAAGCCTCGCAGGGCACTTCGGGGCTCCAGCACTCCGACATCACTTCTTTTGCATCGAGTAAAAGGTAGGCAGAAGTAGCACCCTGCAACTTTCGGAAGGCACCGAAGAGCTGAAATTCACAAATACAGTTCCTTGTGAAGGTGCTGTAAAGTTACTATATGTAAAGTTGCCGAATATGATGTAATGCGCTCGCAAGCACTCGCACATTACCCCCAGCATAATTGCTTTTGGAAAGCCCTGCGGTGCCCAGGGGCACGCGGATGCACAGGTACCATGGATGTGAGTCGCACGTGTCTTGGGAACATGACGTACAGGGGCTGGCCTACGGACGAGGTGCATTTTGGCTCATGCAGGGACCACGCCATGACCGGCCCAGAAAGGCAACACACAAAGCACCCTCTCATCGCAGCCCGCGCCTCGCAATCGCCCGGGCTTCGCCGCCTCCGCGCAGGCGGCGGCGACGAGGCGTGGCCGCGCTGCCTCCGAGAGCTCCACAAAAAACCTCCCTTTTTCTCTTCCTTGGTCTTCTTCTTCTTCTTCTCCTTCTTCTTCCTGCTGGGTCTGAAAAGAAGAAATTCACCCTCTGGCACGCCCTGAGTGTTCAGTCTGAGGTCGGTGTGAGTCATAGGAACAGCGAGGTGTCAACACTGAACAAACAAAAACACCGCGTTACTTCCTTTCGGTTGCTTGGAGGGGTACGACACGAACATGCATTTCAGGCATGGATTGAAGGGCGTGGGTTTCCCGCCCTGTAGTTGCGGTCTTCCCCCTTGAACTTTGTTGTCTTTATCTCTCTCTCTCTCTCTCCCAAGCTCTTCAAGGGGGTGACTCGTCTGCTCTCGTGTGGGTCCACCATCTCCCCGGGCTACACTGCTCCAGGGACAGTTGCACGCTGCAGACGGGTCTGTTGCAACCTGCAATGCAACAAGAATCGGCCTAAAGCCCCGCCTCCAGAGAAGCATAAGCCCAAAGGATGGCAGCAACGTCACGGCCGGCAAAGGTGGACAGCACGCCTTCCCAACACAGCTGCGCCATTCCAAGACACGAAAAAAACCTTCCAGAATTGAGAAATCGAAAATCAAGACCCTCTGAGCTGAAACTTGTCTTGAACATTGGCCATCACACCCTCACTGACACCTTCTTCGAAGGCTCTATGGCCTTACCTGGGCACCTACCCTGGCCTCGTGCTTACAGGATGCTCTAGGCCACGGCTCGGATAAGAATTCACTAAGCATTTCAAGCTGGCGGGATGCCGCACCCCAACCCTTCAGGCCCGGACGAAATGTCAGTTTTCGCTGGCAGGTTCGGCGCAGCACTTTCCAAGTGGCGAACAGTCTCCAAGGTGATTTTGGCCAGCGGCAAGTCTCTGCAAAACCACCACCCAGGCTTTTTGGCGCACAGAGCTGCAGTTTAGAAGCCTTGTCGATGTTGCTGGCAAGCGCAGGACTTTAGCAACATTCCATGCCTGATGGCCGTTTTCGTGTTCTGTGACGACGGGCACTTTTCTGCAAAATCGACCATGGCACCAACCCTACACGGACGTAATCATCGTGCGGGGATGCTCTGGCCATTCGCAGGCACTTGGATGCGCCAGGAAAACGTTAAGTCATGGTTCGGTCATGGCAAAGCCTCAGCTGACAGCTGGGAGGTTTAAACAAGGCTATCACAGTACATCAACCCTGCAGATTGACGTCGCGAAATCACAGACGTGACATGCCTCCACTCTCGCAGAGCTCTTCTTCCAACTTGGCCAAAAGTTCCTCGGACTTCAAGCCCACCCTGCGCACGGCACAGAAGCATAAGGGGAGGGTTCTAAGTTTAGGCTCGGATCTATCGGCGCTACTGTTCTGACTTGACTAGGACTTCTCATCTCACCAACAGCCTCTGACAGATGCCTTGATCACAAGAGCCATGTCCAACCCGCTTGGGGTGCATGCAGGAACGTAGTCAGTTACTTACGTTTGTTCATGTTTAACATCCTTGTTCTGATTATATGCCTTGTATATTTTCCTTCTGTGCAACGCTTGCAACATCGGCTGTTGCATTCATTATTTGGGGCATCCCTTTAGGATATAGAATGCAACATCAAACAGTTAACCTTCATGTCCATGTGTGCACCTTGTAATTTCTTTGTATGGGAATATCTGACAGATTGCTAGACCATGCGAGTTGTTCGCATCTCTTTTGCGAGTATCTGACGCTTCCTTTGTTTCATTGTGTCGTTCTCCCATATGGGGGGGGTGTTTGCTTCGCTCTTTCTTGTGCAGCACTGGCACATCCCTCCACAAAGTCTGTTTTCAACCGTCTTGCAGATATTTTCATCATGAATCAGTCCTAATTCAACGCCCGTTTTAAGTAGCGTAGCATCCCAAGCTCAATTCGGTAGTGTTATATAATGAGCGGGTCTACACCAGAATCTGCTTTGAACAGTCTTCAAAGACGTTGGCTGATAATAAAACATCAGTTAGGTTTTTGGATCCTAAAATGCTCCCATGCCTTGCTTGCCCTATCGTACTCTGACTGTATAATCCCTTCGTCTGTTAACTTGTTGCAGAAGTCTTCACTGCTAGGTGCAGTGACACCGTAGTGACGCTTCTTTAAATAGTTCACAATCAGCAAAATCCTCATAAGGATAAACGCCCTTATCTGCTAAATCTCTCGTCGTTTGCATATATGCTTTCCTTTACTATGCATAAATCCTTTCTGCCATTCTGGTCTCTTCTCATTATCTTCATATTTGCCAAGAAGAAAAGAACCAAAACCATGATCGAAATCATGTGAATGTTACAAACATTTCGCTGTTCTTGTGCTGCTACGCTTATCTGGTACTTTTTTCGATGAGCCCGGGGTTTAAAGAATTTGCAGCAATTATATAAACTACATGTTTTCGTGTACTGCCCCGTACATTGGGAGTGGTCGACTCTGCTGGATCTCTCTGAGGTTGAATCTACCACCGCAAGTTGGCAAGGCAAACCATAACAGGCATGCAAATGACAAAAACTAGCTGCACTAGACAACATATCGTTTAAGCAATGACAACCAGCAGAGGAGGCCCTTAAAAGGTCATAAGTATGTAACGAACATGCGTGACCTGGTCCCAAATCAGTGAGAGCCTTTCGGAGTGCACGCGTTCCGCGCCTCGCCAAGCCCCAAAGCAGGTTGGCAACATGGCGCGGCTCCCAGCGGTGCACGGGTGCTCCTGTTTGGGTGACGTTGAGATTAGGGTTCGATTTTCAACAAATGGGGGGGGGAAGTTGGGGTCAACTAGTCAACGAGGAGCCTCCTGCCAGGATGCGCTGCGACACGGCGGCAAACCAGACCTGATGACTGGGTAACTTTGGGCATCAACTTGGCAGAACAAGCACGAGGCTTGGATGGGCAGGGAGTTTGCTTTGGGGGAAGCATGCTGACTCTCCTGCCTGCCCAGTGGTGCCCGTTTGCACTCAGGGGCTGTCAGCAGTGATGCTAGGATCCTCTTCCAAACTGCCGATTTCTACACTCGTGGAATGAATTGAGAGCTTGTGTCACTCTGTCATCACAGAACCGTCTCAGTGGCCATGAACTCTGGGCCTTTGGGCCTTGCTAGGTGGGGCATCAAGTGACGAGTGCGTCTCCACATGGTACGAAGTTATGCTGCCATGTGCCCCAACTCATGCCTGCCAAAAACGAGGTCACCTCGTCACCCATTCAACCTGCCCCTATCTGCCCCTCATGCCTGCTCTCTTGCTGTTCATTGATTCGTCGCAACGTGGATGCAGGGTCAAAGGCAACCTATGCTGTTCTGAAAAAAAAGAATGAATTAGGCCAGCAATGTGTACAGTGACCACGAACTGCATAGCTGCTGCTACGTCACTTACGTCACTGTCACTCATTGTCACTCCAGAAGAAGCGCCTGGCTGGCCAGGCGCAGCGTGCCGTGGGCCCAGGACACGTTGGCCAAGTGCTGGCCTCGAAAACACCACAGGCACAAAGGCACAAAAAGACTTTGCACTTTGAAATTTGTTTCGAGAAAAGAACTTGGGGGACACTGTCACCTCCCTCCAATACAAGCCCATCCAACAGGCGAACAGCAGACTGGAGCCCTTAAAGAGCGGCGCACTCGTCATCTCCTCGGCCCGGGCTGCGCAGCACTGCCCCAGCCTCGCCCTGAGTTGTCAAATCTCTTTCCAAAGAAAATCGTCTTGAACACTCCTCAACCCCTCCTCCAAGCCTCAAAGAAGCCTCAAAGCGGTCTTCTCCGATCCCTCATCGGTCTTCTTCGATCCCTCAGCGCTTGAGCTTGCGGCCACAGAGTCGCTGCCTTGGGGGGCAAGGGAGCCTGACAGGTCTAAGAGGTTGCAAAGGGGGGGGGGGGGGGAACACGTGTCTGGCTCATGTCCGGCTTTTAGCTCCCCGGCTCCACTCTGGCTCCCTGCTTGGCAGAGTCCCCGCCTCGCTGGGTTGCGGTTGCCTGAGTAAGGTGTGACTCAAGACCGGCTCAAGGAAGTTCAAGGGTAGCTCAAGGCTAGTAGGGTGGGGTATAGCCCATGAAGCGGAGGCACGTCAGCGTCGCAAGAGCCCAGGCCACATTCGACAGCTCCTGCGCCATGCTGCGCCAAAATCTGTTTCGGGCTGCTCCGGGCTTGAAAGAAGACAAACAAACAAAAAACAAGGAGCATCTCGATGGTCAGAGGAGCTCCGAATTCACCGGCCCGGCCTGAGCATTGGCTTCGGGGAGCAGCTGCGGCAAGGCCTCCAGCGTGTCACCGGCATCTTTCTGACTCAGGGCTCGCCAGTGCACAAGCGTAAACTTCTTCGTTGCGCTGAAGGCGCTGCATCTAAATGTATAGTCGAGATGTTTGCCCTACGCGCGCACGCGCGCGCGCCTTTCCATGGCAGCGGGAATTAGGGCAGGCTGTGCAAACACAAAGTCCAAAGCTTCCCTTCCAGAGGCACACCTCTGCAATATCCAGCACGCACAGAGTATGTAAACATATCCATATACGTATTTAAGCGTTGAACTTAGAATTAGCATTGTAATTGGTACCCCGCCATGTAAACTCGCCCTGTGCTGCCAGAAACTCCGCTGCAACCCGGCCTGGCGCCTGCATGCATTCTGATACTGAAGTTTATTGTTCGACACAATACAAAAGAATCCAATTGTAGCCGGACCCTCATAAAACAAAAGACGGGATACCCTCAAAACCAACACCAAACAAACAGCACCACAACACAAAAACGACTGGAAGGAATTCCCTCAAAATCAAAACCAAAAAACAGATCCAGAATTGAAAGACAGCATTCTCCCGACAAGAAACTCGTCTTGAACTCCGTCTGCAATGGTGGTTTTCTGGTGTTGTTTGGCTGTGATGTGTGTTGGATTTTGCTCTTGCTTCATGCATCATGCTGGAACTCTGTTTTGCAACGTTGGCCAGCATGGTAACACATGTGTATGGCTACCAGAGCCTTGTGATGAGAAGTGCCGTCAGGTAGCTCTAGATTTGCCTTGTTCGCTGACCATGCCCTGAACGTGACCACAAAAAAAATCAAAACAACGACCACCGAATCTTCGATCACCCTCGACCATTCTCGACCCAAGCACCTCGCGGGAGTGAGCTGCCAACCGGGCGGCACTGGGCACCCTGGCCGGAAGCTGCGACCTCAACTTGAAGTTTTTTAAGCTTGCCAGAGCTTTTGACTGTTGCAGCTGCCACTGTTGATTCCGATGACTTCTAGTGTGGCTCGTTCACTGTAGTACAGCGTTGCAGCTGCAGCTTCTGCAAAAAGATGCTTCCACGCCTTGCATGTTGTACATCATCCGGCATTCTTCTGGCAAGTGTTTTTATCGGTGAAACACGTGGATCTCTTGACACAACCTTCACTGACCTTCACACAGCTTAGCTTAACAGCTCAACACCTGCCGGCCTCACGACGTGCAGTTTCCTCATCCCCACCCCGGCCTTGCTAAAGCCCACAGCATACTGGCCGCCTCGCGTGCCGAGGTTGGAGGAGAGAGCCTGTAAAAAGTTACTTTAGGTGGGGCGGAGCATATGGGGAGCATCGGCGGGGCATGAGCTGGAGCATCTTCAACATCTTGCAGAAGAAGCGTATCGCGGCTGACAATACTGCCGCGTGCTGAACGGCGACCTGCCAAATCGCGAAGAGGACCCAGACATCCACGAGAACCCACAGAAACGGAAACCCACAATCAAACCCAACATCGAACCCATCCCCAGACCTGCGAAGTGCTGCTTGTATCCACGGCGGTACCTCGTAATGAAGCCGGGAGAGAAAAACAAAAAGAGCTAAAGTGTTGCCGGGGGGGCTGCTAAACTTGAGAAGTGAAGGCCCGACAGTTGAGGTTTCGCAGCTCACACCCGATCCGTACATGTTCGCTGCACTCTCTGCCCTCCATCCAGCACACAACAGAGGAGTAGGATTCCGGGGATCTCAGAAGTTTGTAGAAATAATCAGGGAAGTGATCGCTGTCGCGCCCGCTAAGGTCTGCCTCTGGCCTCGCTGTGTTATCGGAGCTGCATCGGAGGCCTGATACGCCGACCGCATTGTCGCCGCTTTGGCGCGCTGTTTAGGTCCTTTTTAGAGGTCACCCTCCCCCAGCAGGCACGCTCACAGACTCGCTGCATGCCCATGAGAACCGATGATGACCACCATGTGCCCTGATTTTTTTGCTGGTAGAACTTTGATCGCTCTGTGCGCGTTTCGTGACGACTTGCATGCTGACAGCAATCGCTAGAAATCTGTAACTATCTGGGACCACTGGCTGCATCAAGGGAAACTTTTGCACACAATGTACACGATTTAGCCCAAACTTTCTTCTGCCATTGAATAGGACCAGGGCACACTCCAGCGAAGAACAAGCACATAAACAAACCGACCTAGAATTCAAACCATAAAACTGCTCCACCTTCCCAAGCTTAAGCGCAAAGACGCTAACAGGGACACAATTGGCACCTCGGCGTCTGGCCGGGGTAGCCTCAAGGCGCCACAACGGTGGAGTAATGCCACCAGGTGCATGCCTCTGCTGCGATGTGTGGAAAGTAGCAGATGAAAGGCAATTAAGCAAATGGCTGTGATGCAAGGCAAGTATGCAAAGCCGCACCAAGTTGTACTGCCATGACAATCTCGGTTGCTGAGGCCAAGCACGGTCCATACGGTTGCCGTGCTCAAAGCTGAGCTTGGCAAGTTCCTGCAAAACGATGAACAGACGACTTTCGTCAGTAACGAGATCTCTGGCAAGCTTTTCCTCCCCGCAACTTACCTTTGCCTTAACCCGAGACTTGCCCAAACTTCAAACATCTCAAGCCCGCCCCCCTCGCCTTGGCACCGGCATGTCGAACCTGTGCAGTCAACTGCCGGGCCGTGAGCTCTCGTGCCATGCCTTGGCGAGTTCATCTGGCTTTGCGGATTCAAGCACTGAGACGGGATTTCAACACATGTTCAGAAGCTGTTCAACAGGACGACGCGACAAAAACCTCAAGGGCTCAACTTCCAGGATCACACGTTCCAGGCGCTCATTTCTTGCAATGCAAAAGTTGTCCCTGAAAAACATCCATACATGCACAAAGCATCTGAACATCGTGAGGAATATTTCGACTCGTGGCTTCACTTTTTATGGGCGAGCATGACAAGTTGGCGGCTGCCGAATGGCTCTTTCGGCGGCTTCTGCGGCCGCTGCAACTGCCGAGGAGACGAGCGGATGCATCTGCCAAATCATGGACATTTCTCAAATTAAGCAGACCCGCATGGCTTTGTTGATATTGACCTTTTCCAACGCATCGCAATGAAAACAGCTTTTGCGGGGGGAGGTTCGATTTTCCAGTACATGCACCACACTCGCCCGAGCACCTGCACTACATCCTACACGTGCCACATCGAGTCACATGTCATGCACTTTCAACCGTTCTTGTAAAGGGTTCTCATGACCGGATCATGTCCTGCAGCCAATACGACTTGCACCATGTACACAAATCTAAACAATGAAAGCCATGATCCTTCACTCCTTTCTATCTGTTCGGAAGTTCGGCAACTAACAACAAATCTCTGTCTGCTTTCCCATGCCCTCACGTAGTCTGGACAAATTGACATGCACTATGCAACTTCCGACAGCTTCACACCTTTACATTCGCATGTACACGATTGAGCTTGACTTGATGTTCGGCGACACATTGGGCAAATATGTATAGACTATTGTCTTCCAAAAATGAGCACAAGAAACAGCCGGCCAGCGCCTACTGCTCTTGCTCTTGCTGTAGTATCGCATGTCAACTGCACCGTGGCCGCGCTCTCCAAACAGATTCCACGTTTGGAATATTCAATCTTCTCCAAACAGATGGTATGTCCTGTGCCTCATCGATTTATGAAGCGGAGGAGAAGTAGAAATTAATCTCAATTCCACACCTTCTTTGTGTGCTTTGTTTCTTAAGTTTATTATTCGAAAAGCAGAGAATAAGTCCGTCATTCGAAAATCAGCAGAGTAAAGACTTCATCCACATTCCAATCTTGTTAATTCTTCGAAATCAGAAGAGAGAGAATTAATCTAAATTTCACCTCCATTATTTCTCGTTTTCTTTCTATTCTCAGAAAAGTAGAATCTGAGGAGAGAAGTGGAGAATTGGTCAAAATTCCACCCCCTCGCTTTTCTTTTGTTTCTTTTGAAAGTCAAATGAGTTGAGAACCAGAGAACGGTTGTTCTGACAGCATTTTTCAAGCCTCGATGAAACCTCGCATCACGCCATCCTGGGCCTCAAAAGTGGGCAACGGTGACTTTCGGGGCCCAAAACTGGGCAACGGTGACTTTCCAGCCTCGAAAGTGGGCAATGGTGATTTTCCGGGCCTCAAAAGTGGGCAACGGTCTTTCCGGGCCTCAAAAGTGGGAACGGTGATTTTCCGCACAAAACAAAACAAGATTGAGGGAGGTGGAATTTAAATTAAAGTCAAACCTGGATCGCAAAGGAGTTCGAACCTGCATTGAACCCAGTCGAAAGGGCTTCGAAACTTCGAAGGCGAGAACGAAGGGTGGCAAAGCTTCGAAGACTTCGAAGGGTGAGAACGAAGCGGGCTTTGCGCCAAATGCAGAAGCGATGGTTTCAAAAAGCTTCGAAGGCTTCAAAGGTGAAAGTTCTTGCCCCCCTCTTCTCTCCCCCTGACCCTGTCTCTCTCTTTCTCTCTATCTCCTCATTTTTCTCTCAAGGTGGTACGGGAATGCTGAATGAGATGAAGGCAGCCCCTGGAGGCACCTGCCCGCACAAACAAACGAGCATCATCTTCTAAAAAATTCGCAGAAGGAGATAGGGAATGAGACAACGCCAGGCATGGAGGGAAGCATAGACCGTGGGCCGTTCGTGGTTTTCCCCTTATCTCTTTTTCTGTTTAGACAAGAACATAGGAGAGAAGGGGGGTTTACACCTGCTTCTCACCATGCTCCTCACTCTTCTCTCTTCCCCACCAGACAGCGAGAGAGAGAAAGAGAGATAGTGTGAGAGAGACCGAGAAAGAAAGAGCGAGAGCACGAGCGACGGGGCGAAGAGAAGAGGGAGGAGCAAGGTAGAAAGCAGGTGTAATCTCCTCCTCTGCCTTGTCTTTTCTGTTTCTCTTTAGCAAGAAAGAAACACGGTCTATGCTTCTCTCAATGTCTCGCCTTGTCTCCTTCCCCCCTCTCCTTCTTCAAATCTCTCTCTTGGTAGTTCTTCCTTTTCATTCCTCTCACCCTCCTCCTCCCCTACCAGTCCTACGAGACATACGAGACAGAGAGAGAGAGAGAGAGAGAGAGAGAGAGAGAGAGAGAGAGAGAGAGAGAGAGAGAGAGAGAGAGAGAGAGAGAGAGAGAGAGAGAGAGAGAGAGAGAGAGAGAGAGAGAGCTTGCAGCGTGGAGGTGGGGGCAGGGAAAACCCTTGCTGTTGCTCTCAACCGCTAAAAAAAAGAGCCCGCGAGGGGTTTCTTTTCTTATCTGAGTGGTATGTCTTGTAAAGTTGGAAGAGGAGGAGGAGGAGGTTGTCAGAATTAACGGAAGAACTGCAAAGAAATACATTTGCTGAAGCAGAGAGAAAGTGAGATTGCTGAAAAGCAAAAGAAAAGAGAGAAAAGGAACTTACATGTTCGCTCTACCTTGGTTCTTATCCCTGAGGCCAGCATAGTAGGACGGACGTGACAGGAGCGTGCCCTCGTGGAAACGTGCATGGCAATAAGAAAACCCGAGTGCCAGCTTCCAAATGAACCCTATGAAGGTCTGAAGGCTTCAAAGGCTTCGAAGGGTGGAGGACGAAGGGGGCTTCGAAGGCTTCGAAGGCAAGGAAGAGGGGGAAGGGGCTTTCGAAGGCTTCGAAGGTAAGGATGAAGAGGGCTTGGAGCGAGGACAAAGAGGGGAAGGGCTTTGAAGGCTTGGAAGGTGAGAGACGGGTCCGGAGTCTTACGGCTGCTCCCCGCTCCAACTCTTGTCTCTACTCCTCTGATCAATAAAACAAAAAAAACAAAAAGAAGATTTTAAGAAGTCCTTCTTCTTAAAGTTTTTCAAGCTTAAAACTTGTCCAAAACGTATTGCCCAAAAAAAACTTTCGCCCGCGCAAAAAAACAAACAAACAACCAAAGCAAAGACGTTCGACAACAAAGTTAAGCTTCTCTTCAGCGTTCGGAACTGTTTACTCAATGAGCATGTGGAGAGGTGAGACAGGAAGACACAAGAAGCATTGACCGTGAGAACAGAAAGAGTCTCTAGCTTCCCTCTTCAGTCCAGCTGAGTTGTTCGTGGAAAGAGAAAAAGAGTTTTTGAAGGCTTTTGAAGGCAACGAGGTCAGACGGCATGCCCAAGAGAGCGCAAGGCAGGCACGTTGCCGCGCATGCCAGGAAGGAAAGCATCAAGTCTCCGCCGCAGCCAAGGAGCACGATCAGGACGTGCATCCTGCCGATGTCTTTTCTCAGGCTTGCAATCAGCAGAAACATGGTGAAACACAGAGCACCGCCGCACCAGCCATTAGGAAGTTCAAAGCTGCAGTCTCAGCTGCAGGCGGGTCACACACATGCTGTTGGCCCCCAGTGTCTTTTGCTTGGTGGAGTGCCTTGCATTCTGCAATTGGCCGGTCGCGGAGACAGGTCTTTTGTACTAGCGGATGCCCAAGACAGGATTGCAGATCCTGGCATGTCCGTACGGAGGGCCTTTTTTTCCGAAGCACATGTTCTTTTGAAGATGCAGTGACTGTTCCACCTGTCTAACCTGAAAGCTCTGAGTTGACTTGGCATCCGAGACTGAAAGGGACACACAGGTGCAGCAAGCACTGACCCGTCAGGACACTGCGATGCGGCAATGTTGCCTGTGACGTGGGTGCCCCTTCACCTTTAAGGAAATCTTCAAGGAAATCTCTTGGTCCAGGGTAGTTCCGATGACGGTCGCCGCCCGCCAGCTGTTCAAGGGGGTTCGGTCTCACGATCACATATCAGCAACAGCTCTCGAAAAATCCTCAGAATTTAAATTCCGGGAATTTTCGGGATCCTCCGGGTTCAGGGTTTTACGCTTTACGGTGTAGGGTTTTCGGGTTGAGGATACGCAAACATGGCGGCTGCACCCCATTCAAGTTGAGGATAAGGACCTGGCCCCCATGCAGGTTGAGGATAAGGACCTGGCCCCCATGCAGGTTGAGGATACGCAAACATGGCGGCTGCACCCCCATTCAGGTTGAGAATAAGGACCTGGCCCCCATGCAGGTTGAGCATAAGGACCTGGCCTCCATTCGGGTTGAGGATACGCAAACATGGCGGCTGCACCCCATTCAAGTTGAGGATAAGGACCTGGCCCCCATGCAGGTTGAGAATAAGGACCTGGCCTCCATTCGGGTTGAGGACACGCAAACATGGCGGCTGCACCCCATTCAAGTTGAGGATAAGGACCTGGCCCCCATGCAGGTTGAGGATAAGGACCTGGCCTCCATTCGGGTTGAGGATACGCAAACATGGCTGCACCCCCATTCAGGTTGAGGATAAGGACCTGGCTCCCATGGCCCCCATTCAGGTTGAGGATAAGCAAGCGGGGCGGCTGCCTGAGCGGTTCTGCACTAACCGAAGCAAAAGCACAAATCTCCGAGGGCGGGAGGGCGCACCTGGCACACGAAAAGCGCAACGATCTTCATGGTGAAGCTGCTTTTTGTCCAGTCTGAGCTGTCTGGCAGCTGCTAAGACCCTTGCATTGATTTGCGCTTGTCTGCACCTGCATTGCAGCCACAAACAAGCGGCCGCTAAGGTATGCAAGCACCTCGGAATTGCTGGCTTGGTGCTTTCTTGAACCTTGCGCGGGCTCAAAGTTAGGATCAGAGCTTCCCGAACCCACCGCGGATGGAATCTTGCCTCTGCGGGCTGCTTCCGCAGCTGCGAGACGCGGAGCACGCGGGTGCCGACGTCTCTTGGTCACGGACAGTTGAATTTTCTGTCCATCCCGCACTTCCCTACCTAACTCCATTGGCATGGTTTGTGCGTCGGAGGATCAACTGGAGGCCAATGGGGGGTTGGTGATCTCTACCCGGATGCCCCTGATGCATCGCGCCCGCAACCTCCTGCCTTCGGCATTCCGCGCACTGCTGTTGAAGCTGTGGACATCGCATCGTGCGTGCGGCATTGGCCCGTGTGTTTACGAGACTTATCCTCCCCAGTGGAGTGCCCACTCCATTGCCTGGCATGCCTGTTGACGTAACCCTGGACAAAGTCCATCATTTGCAGCGCCTTCGGAACACCCCCCCCGAACGCCAACAGGCATTCTGACTTTGTGTTTGCTTGGGCCATGGAAACGGGCCAACCTTGAGGATAGCCGCCCGAGCCACAGATTGCCTTTGGCTCCTCTCCTGTGGGGCAGGTGAAAGAAGTCAAAACCTGGGGACAAGGTTCTTATGAGCAGGGCTTCCTTCCCCTCCTGTTAGGCTATGGCAGTTCACAAACCCGAATGGCGATTTTGCCAGGCGCATTGGCGCCTGGCTTGACGGCAGTGGGCACTGTGGCACGTTTGACGGTTGCTTGCTTCGGGTCGTGATGCTGCTCGAGGGCTCAACTGCTTCTGATGCCATGGCGAAGAACTGGTAGCCAAGCATATCAACAAGGCGCTCGAGCGGCAGGAGGGAAAGCCACATGTCCAGCACAAGTTTCATCGTGGGACCAAGCTCGGGTCGTGGCAAGTCAGTCAAGTGAGGCTTGGCGGCGGGTGCTGATAGGCCGGAAATCCGAAAGCTGCAAGGGCCTGGTGCACTCGCAGCGCTAGGGCGTCATCCCAGTACAGGCTGAGGCCCAGAGACGTGGCCTGCGTGTCGGCAGCGAAAAGTGCCCAAGGCACATCCGCCTGGGCAAAGTACGAGTGCGCTGCAGCAGTCAGAATGGCTAACGGCCCTTTTGGGGTGTTTGGCCGGCTGCGCCACTTGGGCGAGGCTCCACAGGAGGACAAGGCTTCTCTTTTCCAATACATAAGGACCCCAGCAAAAAGCTGGATCCGAACTGGTCCGTTGCCCTTTCCCCCCACAGCGGCCCATAGAGGAACCGCGTCACCGTTTCCCAAATGGCCTCTGGCAGGGTGGGCATCCGGTGCACCTGTCCCATAGCCGCAAAACACTCTTCCTTTTGGCACCATATCCATGAGCAAACGGGGGGCACAGCTTCGGCAAAACGATTCGCCATGAACAGGTCTGGCCTGGCCGATCGGCTTACTTCATCGGGTCTATCCGAGGGCAACTGTCATCTTTCTCACACCAGACTTGGCAGGAGTTCCTGAAAGGCGCCGAATGTGGTTTGCTGTCGCCGGCAAAGTACCCGCCAAGGGCACTGCGCTGCTGGTCACTCTGAGCGAAGGCAGTCGTGACACGACCTACCTGGTGTGTTCATTGAGCTCACCGCCCCTAAAAAGCTTCGTATCAATGCTGGCGAGACCAAGGCAATGCAGCCCGTAAACCTAACAATTGCCCTGCTACTGTCGGATGATCAGCACAACCACTTGGTGAATCAACATACCTTGCCCAGTCTCCCTGGCGGAGCTTCCACCCCGCTTTGGGATGCGTTGCTGCACATGCCTAGGGAGCGACAGCATGTCTCTCTTGGAGTACCGCTGGCGGACTCCCCATTGGAAGCGATTCGCCAGCCGTATTGGCTGCCGAACTTTCTCACGGACCTTGTGCTTGTTCTGCTCACCGGATTGGTTGTCCAAGGGCATTGGCATGACTCCGTGGGCCCATCTTATCCACCCTGTAGTCTGTCAGGTTCTCAGGGGAAGGCATGGCACGCAAGTCAGCCCTGCCTCTCGTCTTAGGGGATAGGCTATGACGATCCTCTAAGTAGCCTCCTAGCAAGCTGGCTAGAGGAGGACAAAGTCTATGCTAAAGAATGGACTCCGCAGTTGCTGACCGGACTTCTAGATACCCTGCCTGTTGCACCGCTGCCCAGCCAAGAGGACGCCCGAACTCCTGCGCTGTGGCATGCGGAACGTTTAAGCCTCAGCCCGAACTCCTTAAGCAATGAGCGAACCGAGCCAGTGTCTTTGCACTTGCGGCGGGGCCGTCCTTCCTCTCGTGTCTTTGTGACACTTTTTGGGGGGCGGACGGGCATCTTGCGGCGTTGATTGGAACCTGCTCTTACGGTTTGGGTGCCAATCGCTCCTCTGTCTTTGTTACTGGTGCCCCCGGCAGCGGCAAAACACGTTCGTGTGCGTTCCTGGGAATACTTGTTGCTTGCCTGACCAACAGACTCACCCTCTACACCGCACATGGCAACGAGTCAGTGCGAGCCTACATCGAAGCCGTTGATCGGTTAACCGCTGCAAGCCATGATTTCGTCCGCAGTCGCTTCATTCGCGTCCCGGCCAGTAAGGAAAAGGATACCTACAAGCTTCCCTTCGACGCACATGATGCGTTCCGGGGATTGCTAGTGGCAGCGACACATGGGACTATAGTTGCTCGGCTCAGCTTCCCATACTCGGTGCTCATTAACAGGTTGAAGGATGTAGAGCTTCTGCTCAGGGACGAAGCACAGCAGCTGGGCACACCCGGCTCCAACACCATTCTAGCTCACATTCGACACGCACTGGATGTCATGATTGGAGATCACAGGCAGCCGGCGGGAGGATCCCGACCGAATTACCACTATGTGACGGAGCTCCTGGAGCAAAAAACCTGCGGCCTCAATGCCGTCCCAGCTGACCTGTATACGCCTGCCACGCTCCCAGCAGCACTGTTAAGGCAAACGCTTAATAGCCCCGGACCGTGGAAAAAAGGACAAGGAGATATGCCTTCCTGGGGCAAACCCAATTTGCACCCTGACTGTACGGAGTCTGGGTTTTTGGCCAATTCCATGCTGGAAGCCATCCTCTGCCTGAGCTGTGTTAAGCCAAAGCAGGCCGAAACGGTCATGCAAGCTGCGGGACTAAAGGCTATTGTGGGTCCAGCCATCAATCTGTCGCTTTGCTCCTCCATGCCCCTCCCCCCGGAAATTTCTGCTGTCTTGTACGCCTGCCGATACTCGGAGGCCTGCACTTTCGAGTTGAGGGGACAGGTTCCCTGTCTTCGCATGCCACCAGGCCCCAATTTGCAACATCTGCTTGCGAGACCGCTACGCAGCCCTGCTGGCAGGTGGATGGAGACGTGTCGATGGGTCCGCGTGCCTGACCAGGACGAGAGTCAAAGCAAACTGGGCAGCAGTTACGACCTCAGCTGGTACATTGTACTCACCTTTGGACACCAGGTTTTCGCCGGAGCGCCCATTGGGCTGGTCTCCCAGTATGCCAAAATCGTGGTCCAAATGAAGTTTCTGTTGCGTTCAGTGTCCCAGAAGACCAGCTGGGTGAAGTTCATATGAGCCTCATGGAGGCATGTCAAACTTCAAAGGACTTTCCTCTGACGGGACAGCCACGCTCATGGAACATGGTAGTCTTTAGGACTTTCCTCTCAAACAAGCTGGGGGCCTCAAAACGTTACTTCATGGCCATCACCACGGCCTGCTCCACTGGCCCCACCTTCAGCGTCTGTGTTTTTGTTACCTGCCGGGCCTCCCTCTTTCTGTTCAATAGCGAGGCTGGTTTCGCCCGAGCCACCTCCTCCTTCACTCGCGGGTTAGGACCGCTGGTCTTTATGGCGCCGTACTACCCCGATGGCATTGGCGCGTGCTTTCAAAGGGCGGCCTGTTCCACAGGAGGGCTGATTGAGTGTGCCGAATACCTACGTACACAGGCCAGCCTTTGGAGCCTTGATGGCCAGGGCATTGCGAAGGAGTCGACTAAGCAGGCCTTTCGGGAGCAAAGGGTGGCGAGCATTGTGCTGCCCACGGATCGCAGGGTCGGGCTGGATCTGTTTGGAACGCCACCCCTTGCCCAGGCGTGGGCGCTGAAGGCTACTTGGGGCGAGGAGCGCGTGGTCATGTACCGCGTGCTCAAGTCTGAAGGCTGGGGCCGTCCCCCCTACTACACATCCAACTCCTACTCAGGCACTGTGACCAGCTTGCAGGCGCGGGGATTTGTTCTGGAACCGCTGCCCAATGCGGTCTACTGCGTCCCCTTTCAATCCGCGCGCGACTGCGACGGTGTTGCTAAGTATCTTACCCACCTGCTGGGGGATGCCAAAATTCTGACGCCGCCACGGAAGGGACCTGCTCCTCGAGTGGATCCGTCCTTTGAGCACAAAGCGGGCATACAGCAAGCTCCACAAGGCCTTCGGGCTGGCCAACTCAATTCTGAAACGGCCATCGAAGTGGACTCTCCCGGAAACAGCCCTGTGCCCGCGGGAAGTGCCAGTACACCCGCCACCTGGCGTCCGCCCCCCGCCTGGCCCCAAAGCTCGACCAGTGCGGGCAGCTTCTTCCGAGCGGGGAGGGACCAGAGATGCGTCGAGATCGCCCTGTGCCAAGCCTCCCAGTGAGCGGACAGGGCCAACCCATGAACCCCCTACGCCCCCCCGTGGCCTGACCCAGCTGGGGCGTCTACTGGTCTCCCCTGGCTGCAAAGAAAGTCGGCCCCTTCTGCATGACAATACCGGCTCCCAGGAGCCGCCCAGGTCCAAGCCAAGGGGGCCTGGCGAACCAAGCAGCGCTCGTGATCGCAGGACTCCGAGCAATGAGTCTCCTCTCCATGAAAGTGAAGATTCTGTTTGCGGGCTCATGTGGCGTGCACTCGAGGCGGGGCATCATTTTGGGAGGAGCGTGAAGCCCAGGCCCTACATGTGCTTGCGTGATTCAACTCATTTGACGACGCATGGGCAGCAACTTCGCGCGTATAGGACCTATGAAGAGTTGCTGCTGCGCCTGCCACACCAGCTCCAGGAACCGGACACCCTATTGGGCATTGCAGACACCCTTCTCCACCTGCCTGAGACCTTCCCGGCGGCTTATCTGAAAGTCTATGACCCCATCATCACGCAATGCTTGCGACTCTCAGGGGCGCTACAGCACATTGATTTGGCGGACATACTATCATTCCAGATACCACAGCTGGATAAAACCAGGCTGTCGGACTCTTTGGTGGGGTACGGATTTCTGACCACTGCCCAGTTGATGAACTTTTACGTTATCCCCTTGTATATTGTAGTGCTTTGACACGTCTTTCATGTTTTGCTACGAGTGCATTGCATGAGCCGAACGACGCGATATTCAGGCCCAAATTTGTGTGGAAAAGACCGTTCGTTTTTACATGGTAGCGGAGCTCTGGAAAGCCAGACTCCGAAACACGTGTCCTCGGCGGTTTGAGTTCAGGGACCACCTTTGCTTTGTTGGCAGGCTTTACGGGAAGAGCCAACCACGACTACTGCTGCAAGCCTTGAGGCTGTCAAAGACAAACTTGGAGAGTTTTACAGAGAGCAGCTGTTTCTTCGGGTGAAGCCTGAAAACCGAAGGCAAGCGAGCTGGGAGAAGCAGTTGTCTGTGGTCGAGGAAGCATTTGAACTTCGCTTGGAAAAGTTTTCGACAGTCGAAGAAGTGCTTGCATTCTTGCATTTGGTGGTAAGTGCTTGAAGAACGAGAACCTTCGCGAATCTTTTACCTGGTTTGGTTTCGAGGCTGCCGAAGAGCAGTCGTTGAGCTGGGCAGCGCAAGTTGCTTTCGTGCACCTGCAGCAGGAGCACGAGAACCTGGATCGAGACCTGTCTGTGGGGTCTATCACTTCAGAGCCCAATACGCCAGGACACTCTCGGGTGTTCAACTGCAGTCGGCAGCGAGCCCCATCGACCTCGATCAGGACGAGCCAGAGTACCCCTTACAAAGCCGAAATCCTGACTGTGTGAGATCGCATCTTTCACTGTTCGAACATGGCAGATCAGCTTCCAGTTATTGATGACGATGATGATGATGAGCTACAAGAGAATGGAGCCGGTCCCTCGCAGCATCAAGGAAATCCTTTTTCGCCGTCAAGCCAAGCTCAAGGATCTCCAGGTGTTTACGTAACTGTGGACGATTTGAGGATGATGATGCAGCAGATGACCGCGGCTACAAAGGCTGCGAGCGATGCTGCAATGGCTGCAGTACAGGCCAGCTCTTCGAAGGCTGCACTTGGGTCGAGTGAGATGAGCAGGATTCTTCCGCGTCCCGATACGTTCAAGCCGACAACAAGAGAGGAGGAGCACTCCCAGTGGTTGCAGTGGGTGTGGTCACTCAAACAATATGTGGTGGCACTGGACACGGCCTACTCCGAGGACCTGAAGAAGATCGAACAGTTTCCGACTGCAGAGATTGGATGGATAAGCGATCCTGAAGCCTTGAAGAGAAGTCAACGCATGTATGCGTTGCTCTCAGGGCTGGTGCGCGGCAGGGGGCTCCAAGTGATCCAGCGTGTTCCATCGCAGAACGGCTACGAGGCTTTGAGACAGCTGATGCAGCTCTTTCAGCCGTCGAGCCGTGCAAGATCGCTTGGAATCCTCACGGCCCTCACTCAGACGCACCCGTTTCGCACCAACGAGCCGTTTCTTGCCCAGCTGCTGGATCTTGAGAGGGTGATGGAGGAATACGAGCGTTCATCTGGCAAGAAGCTGGAGGAGGACCTCAAAACCTCGACCCTCCTCAAGAGCATCTCAGGAGGGATGCGGAACCACCTGTCCACCGTCCTGACGGAGACCTCCTCCTACGACGAGATCAGAGAGGCAGCCCTTCGTTTGAGCGCATGCAGTTCAAGTGGAGCCCTTCGAACCTTTTCAGCACCGAGTCTTCGTATGCGCAAAAGAAGTCCCACGAGCAGGAACCGCAGCCAATGGACATCGGTCAAGTTAAGGGTGGTCCTAAAGGGTACAAAGGTGGCAAAGGTCCTAAGGGTCCTAAGGGTTCAAAAGGTCCAAAAGGCAATGACAGCAAGGGCAAGTGTGGCAAGGCTGGAGGCAAAGAGTCTAAAGGTTATTCTCAGAGCTACAACAATGCCAAAGGCGACAGGAATCCAGGCAAAGGTGGCAAGGGTGATAGGAAAGGCAAGAACAATGCACCGAAGGGGGGCAATCTGTCCTCCAACACCACATGCCACAACTGTGGCCGTCCTGGCCACTATGCAAGAGACTGCTGGCGCCCTCGTGTCAACCAGGTTGAGCAGTCCCAAGGCCAGCCTGGCCCACAGCCTTCCGGAGCTTCTGTGAGCGGCACCTCCACCAGTGCCGGCCCTTCATATAGCAGTGCCCCGAGCCAAGCCTCCACAGCCGTGCGTCGTGTCATTGCCGAGCCTTTTGTGATGGACATGAGCCAGCTTGACCTGTCAGGTGATGACCCTTTCGTGCGAATGATTCATGCACAGCATTTCCGATTGGATGCCACAGATGGCGACTCAGACTGGGAAGTGATTGGGTGTTCGAACACAACCCAAGAACAGCATGTGCGAGCGCTGACCCAAATCAGCAACACCTGTTCAGTGATCATCGACTCTGGAGCTGACGTTTCTTGCATCCCCTTGAGCTTTGCATCTTGTGGAGTCAGTTCCCCTGGAGATTGCGTGATGCATGTGCGTGATGCTCAGGGTGGCAGCATGCAGGTGAGGGATGAGCGCATTGTCGATTTCGTTTTGCAAAGCCCAAGCCATGGACATGTTACCATCCGTGAGAGATGCATAGTCGCAGACGTAATGCAGCCGCTGATAAGCATGGGTCGATTGATCAAGCAAGGTTGGTTTCCGTGCCAAAATGCTCAGGGCTTCTGGCTGAACCACGATGCTTCAGGAGCTGATGTTCCTATGTCATTTCGAGGCATGAGCCTTGGAGTGGATGCTGAAATCCGTCGCGTCGAGAAGGCCGAGGTCCCAGTTTCTCAGGTGCAAGCATGCGATCCACAGAGTTCCCACGTCCAGTCGAAAGGTCCTCAGGTGCAAGCATGCGATCCACAGAGTTCCCACGTCCAGTCGAAAGGTCCTCAGGTGCAAGCATGCGATCCGCAGAGTTCCCACGTCCAGTCGAAAGGTCCACAAATTCTGATCAACATTTTCTCCCGTACCGTGAACCATATTTTGCTTGAACAGAATGTGACTTTTGGACCTTGTAGGAGTAGCATCTTGAAATGAGATCGTGATGCGACATTCAGGCTCAGAATCGAGTTGCAAAAGATCGTGAGTTGGTTCATGGTAGCGGAGCTTGGCCGACCAAGCTTCGAGACACGTTCTTCGGTTGAGTTCAGGGGCCCAGGCGTTGAGCTTGCTTCTGTGGTTTGAGGGTTGTGGTCTAGGATAGGTGCCCGTAGCTTGCAGTTCCCGCAGCCTTGCGGAAGAGCCATATTGTGTTCGAACAGGCAGCTTCGGAGCCACGACCTCTGCACTGGGGGTAGAGCTGCTGCGAGAGCACCTCTTGAGTGTGTATCAGGAACAACTGTTTTCCAGACCTAAGCCAAGCTACAGGAGCGAAGAGTCCTTCTACCGTATCCTTGAAACCAGCTACCGAGCCTGCGAAGCCCGCCTTGCAACTTTGTTTTCCGCAAACGACGTCTTTCAATTTGCCAGCAAGTGTTTGAGAGAGAAAGAGTGGAAAGAGAAGTTCTTGTGTGGTGGTGCTGAGATCTGCACTTCGCATAGCATCCCGTACAGTGTGCAAGCTGCTTTCGTGCATACGGAAGAGGAGGCACCCGACTTCGAGCGCCATCTGTCCCACGCCTTGGGAATTTTCGATAGTTCCTTGAATCCTCAATCGACCCTTGAAGAGCCCATTGATCTGTGTGCCGAACCGAGCAGTGCATCGAGTGCGGCAGCGTGTGCATTTGCCTGTCCCCTGCAAAGTGAGCCTGCGGACACTGCCATCGACCTTGATTGAGCAGTTATGGCAGATGTAGATGATGATGACAGCTTTAGTGATGTAGGAGGTCAAAGGGGAGCCGAGGGTGGTGGAGCACCGTTGGGGAACCCGTTCTCTCCTGTTGCAGCCTCACCTGCTGCAAATGCCAGTCCTAGGGAAATAGTCCTTGGTGCCGGTGAGTTTCAGAAGATGCTTGACACTTTGCAGATGGCCAGCCAGGCCGTTTTGGCCTCAGCTGCGAAGGCTGGTCCTTCGGAGAGCAAGGGTTCATCATCGACTGCAGGTTTCTCAGACGCCAACCGCATACTCAACAGACCATCGTGTTTTGGGAGCTTGTCTCATGACTATGACCTTTCAGCATGGTTTGATTGGGCACATGCATTCAAAGCATGGCTTTTCTTTGCAGATGCCCGATATGAAGGCGATTTGGAAACCATAGAGCGTAACCTGCAGGTTGAGAACCCCGCTATGCCCCCAGATGTCACCGAAAGGTCTCAGAGGCTTTATGCAATCCTCAGCAGTCTTCTACTTCACAAACCAAAGATCCTTCTCCGGCAAGTCCCCAACCGCAACGGACTGGAGACCTGGCGCCAACTAGTCAACATATACTCCCCTAAGTCAAAAGTGAGGGGACTAGCACTTCTCAACACGATCATGAGCTTCCCAGCATTCAGCAAGGATCGGACGATCCGCGAACAGGTCGACGGTCTCGACCGGGTAGCGCAGGAGTACGAGCGGGTATCGGGCCTTGCCGTATCTCCCGACATCATGCTTGGCACTCTTGTCCGGGTTCTGCCTGCGCACCTCAGAAACCACATACAGCTGCAAATGAACCAGGACACCACGTATGAGATGGTCAAGCAGTTTGTGTTGTCGTATGAAGTCACGACGAGCAGCTGGTCCACCAGCAAAATCCAGCAGAGTTTGGGTGTTGGGAGCAGTCCGCAGGGGCCACCGCCTGGTGGTGACACGGGAGGTCCGATGGATGTTGATCGTGTTTCAAAAGGGAAGGGCAAACATGAGAAGAGCGCCGGGAAAGGAAAGGATCGAAAAGGAAAGGGGATTGGCAGCATGAAAGGCAACAGAATCCCAAAGGAAAGCCGGGTGGAAAGGGCCGCGATGGAGGAAAGAAGGGCAAGGGAGGCAATCAACATCCCAATCAGGCAAAGGCTGGGCAGCAGAAAGAAACTCGTTCGTGCCACATTTGCAAGAAGCCAGGACATCTTGCGAAAGACTGTTGGCAGGCGAAGGGCGGAAAGAGCCGAGGCAAACACGTGAATCAGGTTGCCGACACTGCCAGTGCACAGCATGACACAGTTTCAAGCGGTGCCAGCAATGTTGGAGCCTCATCGAGCGTTTCTGGCGCTGTGAGGCAAGTGCAAGTTTTCGAGCTTGGAGGCGAGCCGTGTGACGTCGCCAGCTGGTTCGCAGGAGGACATGTGCGTGCTGTGACATGTGCCGATGCAAGCTTGAAGCCCCGGACGATCCAGTGCCCCACAGGTGTAGAGACCTTAGCAAGCCCGAGCGTTGCCTGTGTAGATGTTGAGTGCTTGAGCAGCCCTGGATTCGAGTGCGTTGCAGCTCTCAGCATAGTGCTGAGCAAGCTTGAAGCCCGGGACGATCCAGTCCCCACAGGTGGTCCTTTATGTGATGTGTGCAGCGTGTCCGAGTGTCATCATAATGACCTGTGCTGCATCGTTGAGTGTCCCCGGCAAGACCTGAAAGGTGAGTCCCAGGGCCCCAGTTCCGCAGAGGCGGAATCTCGGGTTTTTCCTGAAAAACCGACAATTCAGCCTGGGGCGGCGGAATCTCGGGTTTTGCCTGCAAAACCGACAATTCCGCCTGAGGCTCCCCAGCTGAGAGCCCAACAGGAAAGTTTGCACCTGAGTCTGTCCGAGCAAGGAGGACCTGAGACTTTCGACATGTCCCAGAGTGATGCGAAAGGTCTGTGGAGTTACAGCGCCGATGTGCACAGCTTGAGTTGGGATCCATGCATGGAGTCCTCGTGCTTTGTGTGTGCTGTGCAATCGCTTGACACAGTGCCATCGGAAGCTGAGATGACTGATGTCATACTGGACTCAGGAGCCGATGTGAGCTGCCTTCCACTGTCCTATGGGCAATATGGCTCCAGCCATGGTTCAGCCAGTTTGGGTCTGCGTGATGCACAGGGTGAGTCGTTGGCGGTGCAGGATCTCAGAGAGGTCTCGTTCATCGTACATGATGAGACAGGTGAACCTGTCATCTGGAAGGAAGTGTGCGCCATTGCTCCAGTGACTCAGCCCTTGTTGTGCAAAGGCAAGCTTATGCGTTCAGGTTGGTGGCCGAAACGAGAGCCCTACATGTGCATGGAGCATGAGAGTGGAGTGAAAGTCCCAATGAGCTTCCGGGGGAACTCGTTGTGTGTTCGTGCGTCCATCTTTCGTGTTGGTGGGCAAGAGGTCACTCCAGCTCCTCCTCCCGAGAACAATCACGTCAGGTTCGTGCAAGCTCAGGTGGATGCCAGCAGGGCTGAGGCAACATATGGGTGGCAAATGACGGAACAAGGCCAGATGCTGTATCGTGGCCGAGGCAAGCACTTCGTTGACCCTTCGCTTGTTGCACCCGTCGGATGTTGGCCCTGTCGCACCACGCTTGTAAAACCATGCAGAACAGGCCAAACTGAGTGGCTGCTGCTTGAGTTCTGTCGTGCATGGGGGGAACTGGGTGATCCGGTGGCTGAGCTTCCCAATGGTGAGTGCGAAATCATCTGCATGTTGAGCTCTGGACATGAAGCCCCGGAAGACATGAAGTTTGTCCCGAATCGACGCCTTGATCACTTCATCAACTGGAGCGGTTTGCAACCTTATGTCGAGCCAGACCCTGAGGGATCCGACTATGAGATGAGTGAGTTGGGTCCCGATGATGCCGAGCCCGGAGCGGTCTCCGTTGAACCATCGATTGAGCCCATACCTGATGTTGAAGTGATCCCGGTTGAGTCTGAGGAGGCACGCGGTGGCCGAAGCACACTTGTGTTTGATGGTGTCGAGCTGTCGTTGCAGTCAACCTTGTCTGTCATCCGGGCAGCTTGCAAGTCCGCTGGTGTCTCTGTCTCAGGCAGCAAGCAAAGATGCCTCGACCGGTTGCGTGGCTACATCGACAAACAGAACATCGCCTTGAGAAGTGAGGTTGCTCAGACAGTTGAGAGTGAAGGCATGAGAGTGGCTGAAGGCCAGAGGCTCATCAAGGAACCCTCCGAAGCCGAGAGGCGTCTACATGAGCTTACGCACTGGCCATACATGCCTTGGTGCAGCCACTGCTTGAGCATGAGAGGTCTTGAGGACAAGCATGTGAAGATTCCCTTGAGTCCCGATCGTGCAACCCCTGTCGTGAGCTTTGACTACTGCTACACGGGTGTGAGCAGTGAGCAGCCGAGTGGTCATGAACGCAAGTTGACCGTCCTTGTTGCCCATGATACTGGAACAGGTTCGTTGCTAGGTTTGCCGGTTGCCAGCAAAGGAAAGGAGGACTTGAGGTTCACTGCCGTTGAGCTCACGAGGTTCATCCAGAACCTAGGGCACAACTCCGTGTGTCTTCAGACAGACAACGAGCCATCTACCCTGGCCTTGCAAGACCTCATCGTGGGTGTGCGTACCCGTCTTGGATTTCAGACCCTGATCCGAAATGCCCCAGTGGATTCGCACGCAAGCAAAGGACATGTTGAGAAAGCTGTCGACTTAATCAGAGGATTGTCCAATGTCCTGTTGGATCAAGTTCGAGCCCGATATGACCTTGCCGCTGAAGCCATCGGACCTGAGCATCCGTTGATGGCATGGAGCTATGTGCATGCAAGTTACATCCTGAACAGGTTCGGTGTGCATGGCGGGGCAACCGCCTTCGAGCGCTGCACGGGGTACCGGTTTTCGGGTAAGTTAGCCATGTTCGGGGAGCCCGTTTGGGGTTTTAGGCGAGGAAAGGCCAAGGGTGATCGCAAGTGGCACCGCGCAGTGTTCTTGACCAAAACCACCAGCAATGACATGCATGTCCTGATGAGTGCACAGGGAGTGTGGACAACCCGGTCCATTCGCCGAAACGCCAAGCCTTGGGTTGAGGAAAAGAATCTGGTTCTAGAGGGTAAGGGTTTCCCCTGGAATTACCAGTTAGGGGTTTTAGGTAATAAGACCTTTCCCCAACCTAAGCACCGCGTGGCAAAGCCTGCCGAGGAGGCAAAACCTGTGTTCGAGCAGAGTGCATCAGTTGAGCCAATGCCAGATGCACCACGAGCATCAGACATGCCTAGCATGGCGGGGATGCCAGCCTTGAATCCTGTGCCAGCTTCAGTGCCCGAGAGCGCTCCAGCTTCTCGGAAGACCCTCTTGCTTGATCGTCCTGAGCGTGTGCCACAAAGCGTGTTGCCAGATCTTCCACGTCCAGCAAACGCATCCCCCATGGATGTTGCCGGCTCTGACCCGAGCTCCTCATCTTCATCGTCCAGTCCATCCTCGCTTGAAGGGTCTGCCAGACCAGCCGCCGATGCAGAGATGGTGAACGATGTTGCCAAACGTGTTCAGGAGGCAGAGCAGG
Organism: Symbiodinium natans; assembly: GCA_905221605.1. NCBI lineage: Eukaryota > Dinophyceae > Suessiales > Symbiodiniaceae > Symbiodinium > Symbiodinium natans. The sequence goes on along the minus strand of CAJNDS010002574.1, from coordinate 168,724 downwards.
CGAGTGCTGAGGCGCCTGGAGGACAGGCGCACAAGTACCAGCGAGTGGCCCGGATCGGTGCCAGCGAGTACCCGATCAATGACGAGCTTCTTGAGTCAGCCCCCGAATGGGAAGATGCTGCTGTGTACATGGACATGAGCGATGAAGTCAATGCAGAATGGGATGTCCATGGGAAAGACGATGTGGAAGCCCTGGACAGCGAGGCAAGACTGTGGTTCGATGAGATTCCTGATCTGTCCGAGCAGGATTTGAGCGAGCTTGACTTCCTTGCGGACGGCTTTGAGGTGGAGCGGCTGAAGAGAATGAAGGTGATCGAAGAAGTCGCCCTAGACTTCGACACCTCAGATCACAAAGAGCTTTCCTCCAAGTTCGTTCGCACCTGGCGGAAGAAGAAGCGCTGCGGCCGTGAGATGTTCTTCAGAAGAAGCAGACTAGTGGCTAGGGAATACCGGTGGTTGGAAAGGGATAAAGAAGGTTTGTATGCACCTGCTACTTCCTCAATCACCACGAAAGTGCTCCCGTGGCTTTACTGCGAGCTGAAGCGCCGAAGAGATGAGTCCGGTGCTTGCGACTACGAAAGCCAGGTGGGAATCCTAGCGTTGGACATCAAGGATGCTTTCTTGTGTGTCCCGCAAGAGAAGCCGATGTTGGCCAAGCTTCCAGGCTTCGAAGGCACCAAGATGCGATTCCTTCGCATGATCCCTGGCCAGAGGGATGGAACAGCAAGATGGCATGGGTTCATCATGAAGTACATAGGCGAGAGACACAAGCTTGAAGCGTGCGCTGAATGCCCTTCGGTGTACAAGATTCTTGACGGCGCCGGCCGTAGCAACCCGGGAGTGATCCATGTGGATGACTTGTGCCTTGTTGGCTTTGTCAAATGGCTGAAGGAACAGCTTCTGCCGAGCATCGAAGAAAATTTCGAGGTGTCATATGAGCTTGCAGTGAATCCCGGAGACATCTTCAAGTTCCTCAAGCGTGAACATGTGTTGCTTGAAGATGGAGTGCTTGTGAAGCCACTTGCCGACCATGCTGTCAACATGTGCCAGTTGTTGGAGGTCAGGTCAGGTAGGAAGGTGCCCACGCCTAGTGTCAAGGAGTTGCTTGTGCCCGACGATTCCAAAGTGTTGTCCGTTGACAAAGCAGCACGGTTCAGGAGTGCTGTGGGAATCGCAATGTACGTTTCGCAAGACAGAGCAGACATCGCTTTCACTGTGCGCGTGTTGTCTCAACGACTGAAGAATCCCACCGAGAAGAGCTGGGCCGCTGCGCAAAGATTGGCCAGCTACTTGGATTGCACGAGCAACTATGCGAGCAAGGTTCATGCCAGTTCTGACCGCCGAAGCATTCTCGAGCCAACATGCGTCAGCAGCATGCAATCACATGATGTCCTTCTTGAAGTGTATTGCGATGCAGATTGGTCGGGAAACAAGCAGAACAGACGGTCAATGAGCAGCGGTACCTACCTACTCAACACTTGTTGCGTGCATACGTCGTGTCGCAGCCAGCGATGCGTCAGCTTGTCTAGCACGGAATCCGAGTTTTACGCTTTGGTTTCCGCAGCCTGCGATGGGATTTTCCTTAAGCGAATTTTGGAGTTCCTACTGCAGCAGGAGGTAATGCTAGTCATGCGAACAGACAACCAATCTTGCAGACAGATAGCCTTGAAACGCGGAGTGTCAAAAGTGAGACATTTGGACGGCCGTTTCCTATGGGTGCAAGAAAAGGTCAGTGATGGCACGCTCCAAGTAAAATCCGTCGATGGCCGGCGGAACCCTGGAGATCTAGGAACCAAGGTTCCGACAAGTGGAACCAGGCTGAAAGCCCTGCTGCGCATGCATGACTTTGTGGAGTGCATAGGTGACAATGTGGTGCCAGTGGGTGAGGACGAGCACGATGCCCTTGTTCGAACAGTGGACAATGGCATGGAAACTGCACGTGTGCGCAGGCTGGTGTGCAAAACCTTGAAGACGAATGGGTTCAGGAACAGCTTGAATGGTGCCATGATGGTCATGTTGCTCAGTCTTGTTTCCGGTGCCGAAGCAGCTACGAGAGTGAGTGTGGGAATCCAAGCTGAGATGATGGGTGGTGGAATCCGACATGTGTGGATCGTTGCATTTGGGGTTTGCGTCGCGTTGCTACTCACACTTGTGAGCCTTGAGCGGCTACGGAGCCGGTGTGATGGCTGTGCTAGCGAGAACTTCGAAGCTACATGTGCGGTCCCTCTTGATCCGAGCATCACCACTACGACGACTTCGAGCATTGATGTGCCCGAACACGAAACTACATGGGCCGAGTTCTTCAAGCTGAATATCTTGTGGATAATGCTCATGATGTATCTTGGATATGCCCAGTGGATGCTGCAGCGAGCTAATCAGGAAATCAGACGACTGAGAAATGCTCCTCTTGGAGATGTCGTGTCGCAGAAAGATGCGTCGACAACAATGAACATTAACGTGCGTATGCCCACGGAAGTGCCGAGGTTGGCAACCACTGTGCCAAACAGGGTGGTTGTCACGCCCGCTGGACGATGCTATCACCATGCATCGTGCCACACCACCAGAGACAGCAATATCCGAACATTGCATCCTTGTGCCGAGTGCCGCAACCGCTTTGGATGAATGTTTTGATTCACCACTTCAATCCACACTTATGTTTACCAGCCAGCAGAGCTTGTGCATGGGTGCGTGTTTGACAATCCTGTACTATGCAACCCGAAAGCGTTGACTGTGGAGCAGTCATAACTCCGAAGGAATGAGCAATCATTCGGATGGTAACTAGGCCATCCCAATCTCCACAACTACGGGTCCCAGTGACCAAGTGTGCAACACATCTCCCGATGTGTCATGGCGTCCGCTTGCGTCAGTCAAGCAGTCATGCAGCCTGGCATGACATGCGTAGTTCAGTTGGTAGATGTAGGTGTACAGTTTATACTCGCTTGAGCCCAAGGTCCGTCACAAACGTGCATCATGTTGATGTTTGAGGTTGATGCAAACACGTTGCAGCCAAGAGGGCCAGCAGCGTATTTGGGCGGGGTGATCAACATTTTCTCCCGTACCGTGAACCATATTTTGCTTGAACAGAATGTGACTTTTGGACCTTGTAGGAGTAGCATCTTGAAATGAGATCGTGATGCGACATTCAGGCTCAGAATCGAGTTGCAAAAGATCGTGAGTTTGTTCAAATTCAGCCAAGTGTGCCACATGTACGAGTCCTTCAGCGTGCAGTGTTAGGTCAAGAACTGAACAGCTTGCATTTCGGCTGGCAGATCATCACTTCAGGCAATTTGTGCTGGCGGGGCAGGTCGTCACGCATGATAGATCCGTCCTTCATGGTTGATCAAAGTTGGCCGATGCGTTCTACACTGATGAGACGAAGTGAAACCTCAGCTTGGTTCTTGATCGAACACTGCGAAGCTTGGATGGAGCTGGAAGATCTTGAAGATGACATTCCCGGAGGCGGAGAGGCGGAGTTGATCGTTTGCATGCATACCGTCAAAGAGCCCATGAGTGCGCTTGGAGTTGAGAACCTCACTGAGAGTTTGGTTGAGGATGTGATTCCATCTCCTAGAACTCCGGAGAATCCGCTTGATGAAGATGAATTGGTTGATTATGAACCGTCGCCAGTTGATGAGCCCGATGCAGGTGTAATCATTCGTGAAGAACCTGTGTCCCGAGGTGCGTTGCCCGACATGGAAGAGCCTCTTGGCAATCCCGTTGCTGAGCCTGCTGACACGCTCACCCTTGATGGCGTTGTGCTCAACTGTGAGAGTTCGATTGGTGCCCTGAAAGCAGCCTGCACTAAGTTGGGTTTGAGAACTTCCGGTTCTAAGACTAGGCTGTTTCAGAGGATAAAGGGTTAACTTGAGAAGCAAAAGCTTTCACTGGCCTCAGACATCGCTCGAGATGCTTCAGAGGGAGCTGCTCGATTGCCCCACATGCAATCAATCCCCGATGTTCCGTCCAGAGAGCAACAGCTCATCCACGAGCTTACTCACACGCCATACGCGGCGTGGTGCAGCCACTGCATCACCATGCGATCTGTTCCGGACAGATCAGAGGCTACAAATGCCGCACCACGAGACCTCCCGAGCGTCTCTTTCGACTTCTGCCATACCGGGTTCAGTCCTTCCTCGAACGAGCTTGAGCCTGTAGCAGGTGAACCTTCTTCAAGTGCCAAAGACCTACTTTGCTGTCTGATCGCACACGATTCCGCCACTGGTGCCATCACGGCAATACCCTGTGAGAGCAAAGGCAGCACGCGATACCTTGGGGTTGAGCTGATGAGGTTCATTCAATCCTTGGGTCATGCGACCGTGGAGTTGAGGTGTGATGCTGAACCAGCTACACTTTCGTTGCAGCGTGCTGTGGTGAATGCGAGACAGAGGCTGGGATTGAAGACGGTTGAAAGGAATCCTCCTGTTGGCCACCACCAAGCCAACGGGTATGTTGAGAAAGCGGTAGACCTGATCCGAAGGTTGGCGTGCACTCTCTTGGACATGGTAAGAGCCAAAACTGGGTGCATGATCGAAGCTGGGCACCCTCTCTTCGCATGGTCCTTTGTGCATGCTGCATGGATCCGGAACAGGTTCGCTGTGGCAGGAGGACTCACGGCGTATGAACGCACTTGCAACGCTGCTTACACCGGGAAGCTTGTGGCGTATGGAGAGCCAGTGTTTGCACAAGTGCATGCAAAGAAGAAAGGAGACCCAAAATGGCTGAAGGCGATTTTCTTGACCAAGACGAGTTTGAACGACATGTATGTGGTTGCAAGCAAAGGTGGTGTTCGAGTCACTCGATCGGTGAGACGCACAGGTCACGAGTGGAAGCATGATGCTGCTTTGTATGCCGATGTTAAGGGTTTTCCTTGGAACTACAGTAGCGGGGTCATAGGAACTAAGATGGTTCCCCCGGCCAAGACAAGGAAGGCCTTGCCTGCACCAAGCAGCCCACAAGACGTTGCAGCTTCAGATCCACCTGAGACGCCAGTTCCGATGGGGTTGACTCCTGCCATGACGTAGGCCCTAACCTTGGAACCCCTGCCGAAGCATTGCCTCCAACATCCGTGGGAGGTAGTGTGGACCCCGAAACCCCTAAAGTGCCTTTCAGTCGTCCACCACCGCCAAGCTCCAGGGTGCCCGAAAGTGTTCCAACACCGGGACCTGAGCTTCCAAATCCTTCACAAAGGCCACATGTGCCTCCTGCAACACCCGTGGAAGACCTGCTTCCACTCACAAGTCCAGTGGTGCCATCAGGCGCTGCTATGGAGACAGACGAGGCCAGCGATGTTCGTTGAGGAACGTGCTTCGAAAGTCCCAAGAATCCGAACTGTTTCTTTTGGCAACAAAGACTACGATTTGAATGACGAGCCCTTTGAGTTTGTGGATGCAGAATGGTCCGACTTCGAGTTTGTTGATCCGGACTACGACAAAAGCTCGAGCACCGAACCCGACTTGGCAGTGCAGAACGAGGCGGGGCAGAGCGTTGATGCCAGTGCTCTTTGGTTTCCAGACAGTGGATGTGAACCGAGTCTTTCAGAGTCAGAGTTGTTCGAACTTGACAGGATTGCTGATGCTGTGGAAGTGAATAGGCTGATACAGAAGGGTGTGTTGCGCCCATCGTCCGAGAAGGACAACGTTTCATCAATGAAGAGCCTCTCGACCAAAATGGTCAGGACTTGGAGGTCAAAGAAGCGGAATGGGGTGCCTCATGATCTTCGACGTTCCAGGCTAGTGGCAAGAGAGTACCGCTGGTTGGAAGAGAAACAGGGGCTATTTTCTCCAAGTACCACGACAAACATGGTGAAACTCATTCCGATCCTTTTCCTTTTGTGGCGAGCGACGACGCAAGAGCAATACGCAATATGTGCTATAGACGTCAAAGACGCCTAAGGAAGAGCCCGTCGTCGCAGATCTACCCAAAGATTGCATGCTTCAAGGACAATACGTCTTTGAGAAGTGTGTGCCGGGACAGAGAGACGGCGCACAAAGATGGTTTGGATACTACGTACAGTTTCTGAGCAGCAAGTTCAATGCCCTTGAGTCGTGTGTTGAGAATCCGGCAATTATGCGTGTCCCCGAGGGCCCGATGATCATGCATGTTGACGACGGCCTCACGCTTGCTCCTCTGACGTGGCTCAAACAGAAGTACATTCCTACGTTGCAATCACGATTCGAGATTTCGGTAGAGATTGCGTACAAGAATGGAGATGTCTTTTCTTTCTTGAAGAGAAAGCACACTATTTTGGAGTCTGGGATTTTAGTGGAAACTTCGAGCAGCTATATACGACACATGGCCGAAGTACTTGATGTCAAGCATGGATCGAAGTACAACACACCATATTTCCCGGAGCTAATTCGCGAAGATGTTTCCGGTCCTCTTGATCCTGTTCGAGCAGGAAAGTTCAGGAGTGCACTGGGAATTGCGCTCTATTTGTCAAGTGATCGTCTTGACATCTGCTACTCTGTCCGATTGTTGGCAGGATTCATGGCGAATCCCAGCGAACAGGCATGGAAGGGATTGATTCGACTGACGAAGTATTTGCTGAACACGGCTGAGTGTGGCACACTTCTTTCACCCAAGCTTCCTGGGTCTTCAGTCTTTCGCGAGGCGAGCCATGATGATGTGAACCATCGAATGGAAATCTACAGCGACTCTGACTGGAGTGGACACCTGCTTGCGAAGGAATCTGTCTGAGGGCGATTTTCGTCTTCATGGCAGCCGCTGCAGAATGCTCATTGGATCTTAAGATTGACAACTCAGCAGCGAGACAGTTGGCATTGCGTCAGGGTGTGGGAAACAAAACTCGACACGTTGCAGGGCGTCTGCTGTGGCTTCAGCAATCAGTGCGTGAGAAAGTCTTGGATGTTGGAGCAATTGCAAGTGCTTACAACCTTGGCGACTTGTCAACAAAGATGCATAGTGCTAACAGACTCCGAGCTTTGCTATTCTTGCATGGGTTTGTCGATGCTCTGACAGGCGCAGCTGTGGGTGAAGATGATTTTGCTCGAATGGCCTTGCAGGAACAAGCAAAGCTGCAAGTCAAGAGAGTGCGTGTTGAATACGCTCGGCAACATGGTGTGACTGGTTCCTTGAAGGGTGAACTCGGCAAGCTCACAAAGCAGGTAGCGCTTCTTACTCTTCTTTGTTTGCCTACAACATCAGAAGCGGCAGAGGCGGGGATTCCGTACCAGCGTTATGGCATGTCGAACATGACCTGGGCCACCGTCCTGCTATGCTGCTGTTTGTGCATTTACCGGGCCTTGAGCTGGGCTAGGGATCTACATGGCTTTGACATGAACAGTCTTTTGGAGATGAGCTCACAGGACTTTGCGTCAAAAGTGATCATGGGTTGCGTTTTCCTATGTGGACTGATGCCGGAGTGTACCATGGAGCAGTACATGTGTTTCTTTCTGCTTGTGGTGGTGTGGACGATGCATCGCTACATTCTTCGACTGGAATGCGAGCTGAAGGCGACATGCACTGAGCCGGTGAGTCGTGAGCCGATGGGAGCCCGTTCGAGTGTCAATGTGAAAGTTGTGATACCCCAAGAGCTCTTTGTCACGCTTCATGGTGAGTGTTTTCATCACAAAAGCTGTGGAGTCTTGAAGACTTCCAGAAATCCCTCAAAGAGGTTGAGCTTGTGCAGTCACTGCAAGGACATGCTGAAGAATGCAGAGTAGCAGACCTCAGAAAGTTCATGTGAGATGTGCAGTTCGAACACACTGCAATCTCAGGCGGGGTGATGAACTTTTACGTTACCCCCTAGTATACCTCATGTACAGATTTTGTAGTGCTTTGACACGTCTTTCATGTTTTGCCACGAGTGCATTGCATGAGCCGAACGATGCGATAATCAGGCTCAAATTTGTGTGGAAAAGACCGTTCGGTTTTACACCAGTACATCGCCGATCTCTTCTTTGCTGTCGCAGATGTGCCAGGGGTCAAAAATGCCAGTTTTCCGGCTATGTTGTGCTACTCCGACCCAGACTACTGGTTGGGGGCGCTTTTGCTAGCCTTTGAGTCTCATCAAAAGGGCCCCTTGGGACGAGCAGCCGGGCTGCCTGTCGTCTTGGGCTTCCCTGAGACGGACAATCGCATTCTACAGGTCAATGTGCCTCCTGCAGCTATGGTGGCCTTTCTCGCTGGCCGTGCATACCAGCTGCCCACGTGCCCTGCAACCAAATACGTGGTGGACCCCCAAGGACTCCCCCAAGTCCACGGACAAATATCGCAGGAGGCCTTGCAGGCCTGGGCGGAGGCTGCCAAGCACACGAATCTGGAAACTGCCAGGTTAGCACACCAACCTGGCGTTAATGCGTTTGTACGGATTTCGCTTCAAGGCTCGCAAACACTGGGACACCGCCAATATCAAGATTTTAGGCCAGGTATACCACCAGTTCACTTCCTTGATGCCATTCGGCAGGCCCTCGCGGCCTCTTCTGGTCCGTCTACAATTTGGAGTGGCCTGACACAACCGCAAGGGTTGTGGTTTTCCTGCGGCGCGTGCTGCCTTTGGAGAGCCTCCTTGTGACGCCGGCCATCTTGGAGCCCTCTGTGGCCACGACACAGGCCCCGTCGGAGGTGTGTTGCATCTCTTCGGACACTGAGGAAGCTTCGCCTGCAGCTTTTGCAGAGACACCCGAGGCGGCAGACGAGTTAGAAGCTCAGGTGCATGATTGGCGTTTTTCGGAGCTGCGTACCACAGACCTTGCGGCCTTGCGAGAAGTGGATGTCTGTACCCCTTTTCGATTACCAGCCCTTTGAGGATGAGCATTGGCAAGGACTTAGTACAACGCCGAATAGGCATGGGCCCCAACGCGCCCGGCCTGCTTGGTATGATGCTGCCGCCGCCCATTGGGCCGCCCTTAAGGGGCTCACCCGATCCAAGCACCCAACCAAGCAGCGCCTCAACAGCTTCTGGTATAAACTGTACTGCCATGGCAACCCCAAGGAGCCTGAGCCCTCGGCCCTTGCAACTGCCCTCTCCACCTTCCCCTTCCAGACCCTGTGCATTATTGGCAAGTTGTGGCATTCAGCCAAAGCCAACATGGCACGGCGTGTAGGAGTACCCATCCCGACGGGCATCCCTGCGTGGGGGGTCGATGAGGAGGAGTTGTCGCAAGCCTGTCTGTTGTCCCGCAATACAGCCGTCACTGATCCGTCAACAGCGGCTGAGGGAGTCAGCGTGGCAGACCCAAAATCAGGAAAGCGTGCTGACATGCCCTCCTCCTGGTACCGTTCGAGACACCCGGATTGGGAGGGTCCATGGCAATGAAGTGCTGCGGGCCGGATTAAGGTTGGATTGCTGTATTGCTGCTGCCACTCGCTGGCTTCCTTCCTGGGAACTAGGAGGACTCTTCTGACGACGCCCCCAGGCTCTACTTGGATATGTGGCCGGGCTGAGCACAGTGGTGCGCCTGGGTGTTGGGAACTTTTGGTCGGTTTTCCAACTTGGGAACCGTAAAAGTATTGGCTCTGAGTCGGGGTTGCTCCACTGGCTGACCACCATGGGGTGCCCTGGGCTGGTCTTGCAGCTGCTCTTGCTGTCAAGTCCCCACTGGCTGACCACCATGGGGCGCGCGCTGGCTTTCCTTCTGCTGTAGGATATAGTGAGGGTTTGACTGCTGTCGGGTAGTCTTTCCCCTCTGAATCGGTAGCCGCTGCTTCTCGCAGGCTCCCTCTCTGGGAAGTGTTGAAAGCCCTGCTGACCGCGGCCCCTGTTTCTACTTGGGTATGTGGTCAAACTGGGCTCAGTGGCGCACCTCGACCTTGGCGGGCTTCAATAATAAAGCCACACAAGTTGTGTCGGCTGTCGCTCGGGGCTGCCCCACTGGCTGACCACCATGGGGTGCCCTGGGCTGGTCTTGCATCCATTGTTCTTGCCAACAAGTCCCCACTGGCTGACCACCATGGGGCGCGTGCTGGCCTTGCTTTCCCTCTGGGATATTGGGCCATTTTGTACTTTCCCTTTTCGCTACTGTGCGCCTGGTACCTCACCGTGTCGGTCGGTAATTCTGCTGTCGATCTTCGATTTACAGCTTGCCGGCTGACCTTCTTTGCACCAGTGGCTACATGATGGTGGTTTTGATGATCTGGCATACCCTCGCATCTTGCGACCCCCCCGTATGCGCTGCGCTGCTCTCTTGCGGGTTGCTGCTGGTTGGTGGTTGTGTTTTGTGGTTGTTTTGGTGTGTGTTTGCTTGGTTTTCGCACCTGCTCCGTTTCACCTCTCGTGTTGAGATCCCTAAGAACGGCCTACTGCGCTGCTGATGTAGTAAAGAGGCATCGGTCCAAAAAAAAAAAGCTTGAACTGTGGCCGAGCTCTTTTTGACTTGTCTGTGTGTGGGCAAGCCACGACACCCTAAAACCCAGAACCTTAGTGGCGTTTCGTGCTGTACACCTTGTGCAAGACGCAGGGTGCTTTCAAAGCCAGCCTTGCACCGTCACATCCCTGGACAGGACCATGAGATAGTTTGTGTTTTTCCCTTATGGGGTGTTAAGAGGATGTTATAATTTAGAATACTTTTCAAAAGGCTGTAGAGGCCAAGCTGGATCCTGCGCTGGGGAAGTGCGTGCCGCTGCCCTCGACGCCTTGTCATGGTGCCGTCGGCATGTTGCAGTTGGATGGTCTTGCCTTGTTCGAAAATGTAACACAGGCGAAAAGCACTCAGCGAAGCTGCAATTTCTTGAAGGCTGACAAGGTACATCTTTTGAGTTATTGGGCCGCTGTCTTCATAAGTTCCAAATCCTTCTGCAACCTGCTCTACCATTATGATGGCCTACAGTTTTCGCAGCCAGCTTGCAACGACCCGACCAGCATTCTCTCTCAACTAATTGACTTGCATGACGTGCATGACGAGGAAAGATGAAAAAACGAGGTTCCGGCAGTCTGGCATGGTCCTGGAAATCTATCACCCCATTTCATCATGCGATGGAACCGATGGCCAAGTACATTCGGCCCGTGCAAAAGGCGAGAGTGGAAGGAACCTACGACCTGCGTGAGCGCGGCTTAGATGCCCAGGGTGTGTAAGTAGCTCCGGTTTGCAACAACCTGCCTGCTCCCCTTTTCATATCGCTCTCGCAAACAGTGCGTTCAGAAACCTTTTGCAGCCTTCGAAGCTTCGAAGCTCAAGCCTGAAAAGGACCTTCAATCCAGCTGAACCCGGTTTCTGGACAGAAGGCTGCGGCGAAGTAGCCGAAATCACCTCAAAAAACCGGCAGGATGGTTCCCACGTAGCTGTATGGTGGGGCTGATCGAAGTACGTGGCGTCTCTGTTTTGGGTCCCTGTCGTCATAGCCCCCCCGCTTTGTTTTGCAGCACCCAAAAGGAGATGCTGCTTCAGAGACCTGACTTTTTAAAGTCATGTTTCCTGGATCAAGGCTGCCCGCATCTGCAACTCCTGTAGCACTCTCCAGCCATGGCTTTCATGAGTGCTTTCATGCAATCTCGTCTGCCACCTTTGCCACAGACGTTCCTCATCTTCGGTGACGAGTCTTCACCCACCCTAAGCACTTTCCGTCGCTCCAACAGCTTCTCCGGCTTCGCACCCCTCGACTTCAGCGACGCCAGCTTCGAGCATGAAAGTCCAGCTGCAGATCCGTTGTCGGTGACTTGGCCGGACACTGACGACGAGGCTTGGTTTGAGGCGCGATGCGTCGCCAGCGCCCTGGGTCCGCAAGTTCAAGGCACAAACCGCGAGCATATGCCATTGCTGCGAGGCCTGGATGAGCCGATGGACAAGGATCATGCGTCCAAGAAAGTCGAGGCCAAAGCATCCTTGCACAGGATGAATTCCCTGGAGTCCCTTCGCGGGGGGGGGGGGGGGGCGGCGGCGGGGGGGTGGGAGCATGCCAACTGTACAGTTGACAACCCACAGCATCGACGTGACCACGATGATGATCAGGGGTGTTCCACAGTGCATGACCCAGAACGACCTCATGCAGGAGTTGAACATCTCCGGCTTTGCGCAATTCTACAATTTTTGCTACCTGCCACAAGACGTCGGCCGCCGACAACACAAGGGCTACGGCTTTGTGAATTTCGTGAACACTTGGACCGCTCAGCTTTTTCGGAGTGCATGGGCCAACCGGATGCTCGCCACCTCCTCTGGGCGCTCGCAGCCAGTTGACATCGTCCCCTCGTTCGTGCAGGGCCTGCGTGCGAACATGAACAAGTGGTGTGGACCTCGCACGCACAGCATCCGCGACCCGGGCCAGAAGCCATTCCTTTCTCCACAAGCGAGCCCGTCCGCTGACACGTCGATGCAGGTTATGCAAGCACAACGTGCTGGCATGAATGCCTTGCGAAAGGCTAGAGCTATGATGCCCGCTCGGATACCCGCTGTGAAGTTGGACCAGCAAACATACAGAAGATAGAGCTCGTCACGGTGCAGCTGCTTGAACGGAAAAGCTATCATGACGGGACATGACAGGACGAGTTTGTTTAAACTTCTTTGTTGAGGTGTCTTTCGGTTGAGCGAGATGTGCTCCTTTCCAGAACAATCACAAAACTACCTACATAAACATGTTTTCCAATTGCCACCCTGATCGACCAATGCCCTGGCGTCGTTTTTCTAGAGTCACTGGAGCACTGGCATGGCTTCAGAATAGCCCTGAAATTTAAACATCTTTCTGAAGCCCAGACAGGGCGACTCTGAGCCATCTTCCATGATGATGGCTCAGAAAACGAAGCACCTCCTATCGGCCAAAGGGATGTTCGTGGTTGCACAAACTGTAGTCTCGGACACGATGAGCCAAATTAGCCCAGATTGATCTGGCCTAAGCTACTGCGACCGCGGGGCCGCGCACTGTGCGATGTATTGTCGAGACCCTTGGCATGCGTTGTTGGCAACACTTCTTCAACGTTCTTGCCTCGACAGGGCGCAGACACGGGCCGAATGTGGCCTGAAGACGCAATGTCGCTGAGCTGCGTCGCGAGGCTCAAGTCTTTAGAACTCTTTGCTGAGTTTTTTTGGTTGGGGGCGATGTGTTCTGGAAGAAAACGCACACATACTGTGCAGAACCACTGTTTCTCCAAGTGCAAGCACGCCCCCAATCAACTGATGCCCTGGCATGGATGTCCCAGAGTATACGACATTCGGCGGGCGGGTTTCATAAAAGCCCTGAAGCCTACACAGGAATCGACTCTGAGAATGGCGAAGTACCTTGAAGTACCTTCATATCGGCCTGAGGGATGTTCATGGATGTACAAACTGTATGGTCGAGGACGCGATAAGCAAAAGGAGCCCTGATTGATTGGGCCCAGGCTACTTCGACCACTGCGCTGTACAGTAGAAGACAGCTTTGCGCATTGTTGGCAGTCTTTTCATGTCTTTGCCGCCATAGCAGTCGGGTGCTGAAGAAAGGCCCCGAAGTCTCGCTACAACAAGGGCCGGAACTGCACACTTTAAACTCACGGCTTAGGGGATGAGACAGCAAACGCCAACGCGACATCTGGGCGGGTCACGCTTAGCAGGCCTCGTCAGAACCATTTCCTCAATGATGGTCACACGTTCGCCCCATAAATTGACACCTGACAAACCCAGAAAGAGCGATGCTGATCTCACTACACCGTTGATGGCTTGCCAGTGTGGAGCCATTCATGTGGAGGCGCGGGATGTGCGTGCGCACGCCCGGTCTCCTGAAGCCCCGAAACCCTAAAGGCCCCTCAACATCTAGACTTTCAAAGCGCTCTCATCCACAGCTCCACCATGTCAGCAGCCAGGCTTGATCCCATCGTGACCCAAAAGTCCTCGTGTTCAGATGGCTACTAGATACTTTTTTTGGGGTTCATCTACTCTATGGGTACACACGCGTGCATTGCAAGATATGGCGTCATATTGTGAGAGTCTTGGCCTGACAGCTAGGGCCGACAAGAAACACAGCCTGGCCGTCGTATCAAGAATCAGGACCATGGGTTTACACATTTCCCGTATTGTCTGTTAAGAGGATCTTGCAATATAGAATGCTTTTCAAAAGGGCTTTACGGGCCAAGCTGGATCCTGTGCTGGGGAAGTGCGTGCCGCTGCCCTCGATGCGTTGTCATGGTGCCGTCGGCACGTTGCAGTTGGATGTTCTTGCCTTGTTCGAAAGTGCAACTCAGCGCAGTTGAAGTTTCTTTAAGGCTGACAAGGTACATTTATAGACTAGAGTTGTTGGGCCGCTGCCTTCATAAGTTCCAAAACCTTCTGCAACCTGCTCCAGCACCTATGGTGCAGGGCCTGAAGTTTTCGCAGCCCGATCCGACGACCCGACCAGCACTCTCTCTCAACTAATTGACTTGCATGACGTGCATGACGAGGAAAGATGAAAAAGGAGGTTCCGGCAGTCTGAGTACATTCGGCAAAAGGCGAAGCCTTCGACAAACCTGAAAGGGACCTTCAATCTAGCTGAGCCCGGGCTTCCCTGAACATCCCGAAACCCCAAATCTCCTGAGCATCCCTAAACATTTAAACCCTAAACGGAGACTTTCTACAGCCTTTGTGGAGTTCAAGGGTTCGTATTTATGAAGCAGAGGGTTCGGGCAAGTTTAGGGTTTAGGGTTGATGTAGTGTGGAATTGGCTTTCAAGCGTTTTGGTCTGGAGTTTTTTGTAGATTGTTCGTTGGGATTAGGGTATTAGGGTTAAGGTAGTGCTCAGGGAAGTCTGGGGCTTATATAGAGGTCAGGTTTAGGAGTTTAGGTTGGGGTGTCTTTCTTGCAGTGGTGGCAGACGCTATGAGCCGCGGCCATTGGCTTAGAGGGAAAGCGCTAGGGGCAGTGGAACACAGCTTTGGCAGAGATGTATGCGCCGCCAGGCCTTGCGCACGCAGACTCAGTGGCCACCATGGCAGATCGCATTCATGAACGAATCTGTGAGCTGCGGAACTGGGCCAACGTGATCAACCTGGCCATCGGATATCACTTGTCCAAGCTGCAAGGACGAGGCCTTTGGGGGTTTGCCGCCACTCGAGATTCCAGTGCTCCAGAGCATGTCCTATGCGACCTTGAACCCTAAGGGCCCTACACCTCTTTGAAAGCCTCTTTGTGTGCAGGCTTCTGCAGCACAACGGCTCCACCGACACCGTGGCGGGCGTCACAGAAGAACGGCTCAAAGGTTTTGGAAAGTTTTGGAAATGGATTCTGGTTTCTATGGGCCCTAGAACACCGATCTATCATGATATATACAAAACCCTGGCATACCCCTAGAACTCCCATCTCGATTGTTTTGTCCCCTTTTTCCCCTAAGCCACAGGAGCGGGACCATACCAGAGGAGCTGCTAGCGGGGCACCGACACGTCCTTGAACTCTCGCGGCGATTCTAGGATGCTCAGTACCCTCACTTTAGGGTTGAAAATTTCTGGTTTAGCAGAGTTTAGAGGGTTTAGGGCTTTAGGGTTTCAGGTTTCGCATTAGGGTTTAGGACCCTGCTTAGGGGTTATGTTCCCTGACAAGCCGCTTTTGCCAAAGAAGTTCACTTAACTTTCCTTAGTTCCTTGACAACCGAGAACTTCACAGTGACGTCGAGAGCTTCATGGCGATAGCCTGCCAGCTGATCGCGAATCGCGAGATGCTCGACCCAGCGTCCGGGGCTGTGCCATGCGGTCCGAGCAGAGCACCCTTTGGCGTGCCATTTTCAAGTTAGTGCTGGCTCATGTCGGCCCCCCCCCCCCATAGCGCATGTCCCCAACCCGGGCAGTAAGCGTCGTGTTCGGTTCAATGTTTTTTAGGATTGCTGAGTGACGTCACCAAGTGACGAGATCAGATGCACAAGAACGTGCATGCCGGCTCATTCAAAACGAAAGCTGGCAATTGGCTCTAATTCATTGTCCAGGCCACGTGATGTAACGGGGTGAGTCTGAGGTCCGAGAAATCTGGGAACATGCTTGCTGGGAACTTGCTTGCCTACATGAGCTGCCGGCCATGATTTCACAATGGATGTCCCGCAGATCGTCAGACCATGTCCCTGTTTGTTGGCTGCTGTGCAATGGGCCATGGGTCTTTTTGTCTGTTGCTGAACAGGCCGCTGCCCAGTCCCCTTTTATACTGGGAACACCCAAAGACATCCTGCAAGTAAAGGCTTGTGCAAGGTGGGCATGTAGTTCATGAAGCCGCGATGCCATAAACCCTAAACCCTAGACCCTTAGCGGGGCGTTTCGTGCTGTACACCTTGTGCAAGATGCAGGGTGCTTTCAAAGCCAGCCCTGCACCGTCACATCCCTGGACAGGACCATGAGATAGTTTGTGTATTTCCCTTATGGAGTGTTAAGAGGATGTTATAATTTGGAATACTTTTCCAAAGGCTGTAGAGGCCAAGCTGGATCCTGTGCTGGGGAAGTGCGTGCCGCTGCCCTCGACGCCTTGTCATGGTGTTCGTCGGCGTGTTGCAGTTGGATGGTCTTCTTGCCTTGTTCGAAAGTGTAACACAGGCGTAAAGTACTCAGCGCAGCTGAAGGCTGACAAGGTGCATCTACAGAGTTATTGGGCCGCTGTCTCAGAAGTTCCAAATCCTTCTGCAACCTGCTCTACCATTATGATGCAGGGCCTAAAGTTTTCGCAGCCCGCTTGCGACGACCCGACCAGCATTCTCTCTCAACTAATTGACTTGCAGGACTTGCATGACGAGGCAAGATGAAAAAAGAGGTTGCGGCAGTCTGGCATAGTCATGGAAGGCGGTCACCCAATTTCATGATGCGATGGAACCGATGGCCAAGTACATTCGGCAAAAGGCGAGAGTGGAAGGAAGCTACGACTTGCGTGAGCGCGGCTTATATGCCCAGGGTGTGTAAGCAGCTCCGGTTTGCAAAACCCCCCCTCCGCCCCTTTTCATATCGCTCTTGCAAACAGTGATTCAGAAACCCTTTGCAGCCGTCGAAGCTCAAACATGAAAGGGACGATTCTGCCTGTGTTTAAAGAGAACGTGCATCTCGTGGCATCGCATCAGCGCCCCGACTCTCGAAAGCATCTGCAAAAAGCCCGTTTGGCTCAGGTCCAAAGCCCATCAGCCCTGAGTTCGCCATCCGCGCATCTCGTCTGCTCGTGACACTGTGGTGGGTGGAGTGGGACCACACAGAATGAGTCTCATCCAGCGAGAAATGCATCAGCCGGGATTGCTGAGGAGATGATTCGCGAAACCCCAAGAAGCCTGGATTTTACTGGAGGGCCGGGATGCTACCCGACGAGTAGCCGCCCTTGAGTCCCTCAACCACACGGGTGTTGAGGCGACCAACGGGAATGAGACTTCGTGCTGAGAAATGTGGGGGATGCCGAGGGCTACTGCCAGCAAATATGGACCGGTCGACAGCTCAGGCTGCGTTGAGTTTGAGTCATCAAGGACGACTTCTCGAGTTTCTTGACGCAAGCTTCAAGGGCAACCGAAGCAGGACGGGCGAGCATTGAAGTGCGCGCGCCGTACTTGTTCGACGATGAAGAGATCGTGCTCGCTGCAGTCGCCCAGACCGAATCAGCGGTTCAGAAGATCATTGCGAGACATGTGGGTCTCCGCGCACTGCATGAGGGACGAAGAGGCTGCTTGCATCGGTTCGGGTGCCTTCGGCGAGGTCAGAAAGCTGAGTGCATGAGCACCAAGCGTCGCGCATTTAGGATTTAGGGTTTAAGGGGTTAGGTTTGCCTTGGATTCAAGCAAAAGTGCTGACCTCAACCCACATCCCGAACTATCCTCCATTCCAGAGCTTGCATGTCTATTGCTCAGGGATTTAGGCTCATTGAAGAAGGCATTTGGGCTGCCTTTTGGTTCATGAGTGTACGGTTTAGGGGCAGTACGTCCATCTTTGAACCCCGAACCCCAGTCTGCTAGGGCCAAAACCATAAACCCCAAAGCCTTAATAACCGAACCCTCAATAAAAACTTGATGGAAACCGTGTAGTACCCTTGAAGGAACCCTGTAGAAACCCATGGAAGAGCCCCCCAGCCTTTAATTTTTTACAATCATTTAGACTGTGCCCTTCCCACACCGAGCCCCAAGCACCGAACCTGACAAGAAACGATTCGTGTTCGTCTTCAACCTTTGGGTTTGGGTTCTCTGTTTGGGTTGTTTTCGGCTGGGCCTTCATCGGCACTGTCGACATGCTTATTTTCCCTCCTATTTTACGCCACCGCGCGTGAACCTGCTTAAAGCCATAAAGCTGACAAATATTCCTCGTAAAGTAGCAGACCGAGGCGTCTACAAGGTCTGCCGGCCCCTGAAGCCGCTGTTTCCCGGAAGCACAACTTAGAGATGTATTATTCTATAGTGTGTCGGGTTTAGGGTTTGCGGGGGGGGGGGGGGGGGGGGGGGGGAGGATTCAGGGCTTAGGGTTTACGGCTCCCGTCAGTTGTAATGAGAGTGTTGGTTGGAACATAACAAATCAAGAGCAGTGCTAGTCCTGGTAATGACAGTAGCTACAAGGATGTCACTTTGAATTCGGAGCGTCGTCATCGTTAGCGTCATCATCGTGTTCGGCTTCATAGTCATCACTGTCACCGTTATGATCGAGACACGATTGTTGTGCGTCATCCTCCTGCTACTACGACTGCTGCTCCTGCTGCTGCCG
The DNA here is from genome assembly GCA_905221605.1 of Symbiodinium natans. Lineage (NCBI taxonomy): Eukaryota > Dinophyceae > Suessiales > Symbiodiniaceae > Symbiodinium > Symbiodinium natans. The sequence goes on along the minus strand of CAJNDS010002574.1, from coordinate 150,193 downwards.
CTGCTACGCTACCACTACGACGACCACTTAGCAGCAATCGCAGCTTCACGGGTGAGCCTCAAATCTGAAGCCTTTGAGTTGCAAGCAAATCATGTTTGAAAATCCGGTGTACTACCGTATGTATCAGGATACCTGATAGCATGATAGGATACACTTCAGTTTTGTTCATCATTTTAATGTTTCACTCGGTGGTAATTCAATGTGACGTCTTTTTTCCAAATCTGAAATCTGTGTTCAGTATGAGTATTATTGAAGATATGCTTCAAGACGTTGGTACACCCTGATGGTTCGGTCCCAACCATGAATCAGTGAACTCTGCCCCGAAAGGGTTGCAAGACTTCTCTGTCAGAAGTTCCCGAAAATGACAGACCAGGAATCTGTTTGGCAAGCATTCGAAACTGAAAGCTGGAGGGCGCGCTTATACAAACGGAAGTTGTGCTAGACAAGAGGACAGAACGCATGAACATCTTTACGGCAGAGGCATGTTTTTGCTGTTTGGCTACAGCTAAGCATGTTGTTGAGATTCAAGTTTTTCGTAGCACATGACGATTCACACGCACGAGCCTGTCGCATGAGCCTTTCGTGGTGCTTTAGTCTTCTTCCCTAAAGCCGAAACCGTTTCTTTGGCTTGACCGTGGCGCCGTGCCGGACATGACCATGCTTCGGGCCATCCTCCTTTTCGGAGGGCTTTTCATGACGAGCGGAGAAGACTCTCCGTGCACGTGGAATGCGACAGAGACGGAGCCTTGCTACTTGCAGATCGGGGGCATCTTTGAGTATCATGACGGATTGTATGATGAAGATGACAATGTGCTTAACCGGCTTAACCTTCCCGAGTACGATTGTTCCGGCCACGACCCAATGCCGTACATCGAAGCAGTCAACAGGCTGAATGGTGGGAGAGGTTTCATGGTACATTCCAGTGGGCTCGAGGTTGCACAGTCCAGACCTTATCCAAAGTACTACTACCGGTTGAACTTCACCCGTCGGTCCTTTCGAAAAGGGAATTGGACGCATGGTGATGTCCAAAGCTCAGTTGTTGCACCGCCAGCCCTAAACCCAAAACAGTCCTTCTTGATTCAAGTTTGCTTCTTCTGTCCAGCCCCGAGGCTTTAGGACGACAGCTCTTTCCTGGTTGGTCATTCATTGTTGGCATGGGCAGCGGCTGCAGGGATGATTTCATCACAGAGCAAGCAAAGCTTGCCAACCAACTGGGCCGGATATGGATGACAGCTAGGGGCCCATGGAGTCAAATCTCTGAGGCCACCCACAAAGCCACGGGCGACGTGCCAAAAATATTTGAAGGGGAGTTGGTCGTGGAATTATTGCCTTAATCTTCTCTGTTTGGCAAGTCTCGCAACAAGGTATACCCCTGAAGTGGGGTTTCAGCTCGCACGTCGATTCCCGAAATTATGCCGCGGGCGCCATTCGACAGTTTGCCTTGCGCGGCGCGAAGACGGCAGCTGTGATTTACTTCGCTGACGCTTGGTTGGTTTTACCTAAACCTATCCTAAACCTTAAGCCCTGAACCCCAAGCCTAAAAACCCTAAACTCTCAACCTGAAATCCTGAACTCGAAACCTGAAAACTCTCAGTGACTGTCGCTGCAGCTTCGGACCCAGGGTGAGAACCTCTTTTTCAGTGGAGTCGGTGAGGGAGCCGTGCAGCTGTTGCAAGACAATGAGATCACAGTCAAGGCGCCCCTGTGCATTCTGCCTGCCTTTTCTTCTAGGTGGAACGGGAGACGGGGTGCGTTTAGTACGAAGTAGCCCTTTCGCGACCTCTTATGAAGACCATTTCGTTCACATCAAGAAGAGTTTAAGCATGACTCGGGGGCTCCAGACCAACCCCAAGTAGTAGTGAGTGGCAGTGAGCAGTCGTCGTTGTGGTGGTGGTGGTGGCGGCGGTAGTAGTAGATGCGTAGTGCATGAGTGACGTCACGTTCTCGTGAGAGTGGGAAGGATTTGCCATGATTCCAAACCGAGTCCTATGTACGCGCGGGGGCACGCTCGTGACAGTGTACTTTTTGTGAGATTGTAGCTGAAAACCATGGTCTTTACGATGAAATCAATGCGCACAACAGTCAGGGTTGCATTTCGTTGATGGTTCAACAAGCTTTTTGGTTGTTTGCGTTTGCAAAGATTTGTGGCGGTGTCTTGTACGTTGTAGACAGAAGCAAGAAACGCTGCAAAAATAGCAGTGTTTGCGGCATGTTCACAAGAGGCATGAGGGCTGTCGCCGTGGTCGTCGTGGTGGTCGTCTCGTCACGTCGTCGTCACGTCGTCGCGTCGACACGTCGTCACGTCGTCACGTCGTCACGTTGTCACGTCGTCACGTCGTATCACGTCGTCACGTCGTATCACGTCGTCACGTCGTATCACGTCGTCACGTCCTCACGTCCTCACGTCGTCCCGTCGTGTCCTGTCGTGTCCTGTCGTGTCCTGTCGTGTCCTGTAGTGTCTCGTCGTGTCTCGTCACGTCTCCTCATGTCTTGTCATGTCTCGTCATGTCTTGTCATGTCTCGTCATGTCTCGTCATGTCTCGTCATGTCCCGTCATGTCTCGTCATGTCTCGTCGTCCTCGTCGTCCTCCTCCTCGTCGTCGTCGTTCGTGAAGGCTTTCCATCGCTCCAAGGCTTGTTTTTCGGAAAGCTAATTTCAGAGGCACGTCTTTCCTGTGAAAACATGTTGATTATCCTTTTGGTAGGGCCCTTCCACACCCGCAAGTTCTCGGACCTGGGGCAGGGTCTTTAATCGAGGATTGAATTCCGGGCTGCTACTGAAGCGCGGCGAGCAATATTTGAATAAGGAGACTAAGGAATCTGAACAAGCTTCGGGTCAAGCCCTGCTAGACGCAGAATCTTTCCGAATGCATGTAATTCAGCATTCAACGTTCACAAGTGTTTCATGCGTCTTTAGACAAGCGACTCTGGCCGTAGCCCCTATGAGGAGTTTAAAATGGATCAGCTCGGCGCCATCAGCAGCGCAGAAGAGCAGAGGGTTTGGGAACGTGCAATTGACGAGGCCATCGACGAGAAGGTGGACGGCCCTCGATTGAATCCTAAACATTCTTAAACACCATTAAAAGCACTGCGCCCGAAGCACCTCTCAACCCCCAGGTGGATGTGATCATAACATCATCGGGCAAAGCTGGTCTCGAGCTCATCCTTCACAAGCTAGAGTCGCGGCGCCAGGAGCATGTGCCAAGCGGAATGTGGCTTGGTAGCTCAGTAGGTAACCTGTATGGCTTTATCATGGCTTTATCCATAATCCTATACCCTAGTCGAAAAGGGCTAACCAGGGCACTCAGCAACTAAGGTGGTCTGTGAACCTGGTTTGGGGAACAAAGGGCATCTTTTGCTTGGGCATGGGGGAGCTTTGCGCTCATGTCCTTTCAAGCACGCAGCCTGGTGCATTGTACCATGTTGCAAGCGAGCTGAAAGACGGGGTGCTGAACCTCACCGCTGGTGAATTCAGAAAAGCCGAGGATGAGAAGGACACCGAAAATGCAGTGGAAAAGAACTACGAAATGGATACGGCCGTGTCTGCATTCATTCAGGTCGGGGTGTGAAATGAGGCGGTTCTTGCCGCTGCAAGCCCTGTTGTTTTTTGGGTTTGGGGTTTGGGCGGATCAATCCCAATGGAAACCTGTCAGGCAGTGCAAGGCGTCTACCGATTCCGCGAAATTCAAGATCCCAGCAACTTGCTGCACTCTGAAGCGGACAGAAGCGTGTACGTCGCAGTTCGAGACTTTATGCTGTCCGGCGAAATATTTGGCGAGACCTTTCAAGGGCCAGCCCGTTTCAGCCCTCTTGGACAGATCAATGGGATGGAGTCGCCCACAACAAGACTTTTCGACAACGCGACATTATCTATCCTCTTACCCACAGAATACGCGCAAGTTGGGTTTGAATATCCGGTTCCCGCAGCACTGCGATGCCCAGCCAACTTTTACAAGTGGTGGAGCGATGACGCAGACACCTGGCCTTTGGACCAAGCGGAATGCTTGCCCTGTCCAGCAAACAGCGAGAGAGTTGACGAGAACGTATCATCCTGCAGCTGCAGCAAAGGACTCGCACATAAAGCACTCCTGAACTGCCCTGAACCCTAAACATCCCTAAACATCCCTAAACCCTCCACCCTTGAGAGGCCTCGTGACAACCCTGAAGCCCAGAGGATACTATGCCGATGGCCTTGGGTGCCAGCCCTGTCCGGAGGGTGCCGTTTGCGACGAGAGGGGCTCTGAGCTTGAGGTGCCCATCGGTGCCCATCGCCAATAAGAGGGCTTAGGGAGAAGCAGACTATGAGATACAACAAAAGCCCACAAAGCCTCTCAAACACACGCTGCAACCGTATGACGCATAGATAATCACCTTGCTACAAGCAAAAATAGATGCTCAGAGACGCGAGATAGACCATAATTGACTAAATCAAGCACAATCGTCCGTAATAATGAACTATGATTATGTACTATCGTGTACTCTAAATTGCAATATACCATTTGCAGCCTGTGTTTCAGGACTTGATCCTGAAACCAGGGTACTGGCGCTATGGGAATACTACCTCTGATGTGTACGAGTGCAAGAGCAACGCTTCTTGCCTTGGTGGAGTGCTGTTTGGCGATGATAGCTGCAATTTGGGCCATGAAGGACCTCGTTGCGAAGTTTGCTCTCAAGGATTTTACAAGGACTTCAGCAGTTCAGAGTGCCAAGCTTGCCCGGACGTGGCAGCTCAAATTGGGCTTGCCCAAGTTCTTGCCATAGTTCTTGCCATTGCCTTCCTGTGTTTGGTGCCCGTCTTGATCTTTTTCCGCAAGCACATCCGCGAGCTCGCAGACCGAACGGTGCAAAATTGGAAGGCAAAGAAAAAGGATCTAAAGACCCAGGCCGGCATGGGTTGAAGAATGGTTGACATGGATTCCTGCTACGGCTTACATGGGCGTTTCAGCAAGTAAGAGGGACTTTGAATGTGACCTTCAATAGTTCGATCCCGTGACGACCCTTAAGGTGCCAGCCCTTAAAAACCACAGCTGAGCTCCCGGACCAAAGAGAGCGCCAACTTTTGCAGGCGAAGATCTTCGTCTCTCTCTTGCAAGTACTGAACATGCTCCCGGGGATTTTTTCTGACATCGTCTGGCCGGAGTCTTTCCGAGACTTCGCACATGGCGTGGGCATTTTCAACCTTTCGTTGGAGATCGTCCCGTTGAATTGCATTCGGGCCACAACCTTCTACGACCGACTGCTGGTGACCACATGTCTGCCTATTGCCCTCGTCCTTGTCTTGGCAGTCACCTGGGTCATCCACGGCCGTGTTGCTGGGGGTCGGGCCAAGCTGCAGTCCTCCTACTTTGGTGCCTGCCTGCTGTTGACCTACCTTGTGTTTCCCTTTGCGGTCGCGGCCCGAGCTTGCGCAGCTACTGTGTATCGTTTGTGGTGGGCCTGATTACATAGCAGGTTTCCCGTTCTCAAACTGCGTAGTGCGCACAAGTGCAGACCGCTCACTATAATAGTCGGATCCTTGTCAAAATCCTTGGGGGGTTTGCGCATGACGGGCATGCAGCATGTGACTCTTTCGGGTTTCTGGTTGTGTTCTGATGGTGGCCAAGTTAGTTAAAGGGGACAGCAAGAACCTTCGGCCACACTTGACAAACCAGACATCAAGATGTTAAGATTGCTGAACATGGTGTCTGCCGCGTGCATGTGCATGTAAACACATACATGTACACACAGACATTCGCATGCCAATTCGTCATGTCAAACAGGATCAGAAAAAGTGCTTGAAAAGACTTGAACAATGTAAACGACAAACATGATGACATGTATTTGTTGCAATCAGTACTGTTTGGCTTCCTGTCCACACGTATCTACCTATCTATCTACCTGTCTATCTATCTATCCATTTATCATGTTTTTTTCAGACAGGACAATACATACATACATGTATATGTATGTATGTATACAATATACCATATATATATATATGATATGATATGGTATGACATGATATATGATATTTGATATATATATATATATGTATATGTATATGTATATTTAGATATGAGAGAAGGACCTTTATGTGCTATGTTGCTACCTGTTTTTCTTTATATATGGAGAACCTATTGAAGAATGAAATTGAAATTATTTAAATTCCCGGGCCTCGAAAAGAATCTCTAAATAATTTAATTACGGATTTGAATTTTTTAAATTCTCGGACTCCGAAAATAATTTAAATAATTTAAATCAGGAATTAATTTTTTTTACATTATTTGAAGTCTCGGGCCTCGAAACTAATTTAAATAATTTAAATCCCGATTTAAATTTTTTATATTATTTTCCGGACCCGAGAATTTAAATAATTTAAATAGACCCCGGATTTCTCCGAGCCCAGACCATTTAAATAGTTTGAAGAATTTAAAAAATTTAAATAGTTCAAATATTTTAAATGATTTTAAATAGTTTAAATATTTTAAATTCTTTAAAGAATTTAAATCGTGATTTATTATTTAAATTTTTTACAGGCCGGAGAATTTGAATAATTTAAATCGGGATCTAAATTATTTAAATTGGAGGGCCTATTTTTTTGAGTATTTTTTTGTGGGCATATTTTTTTTGGTCGATTTTCTTGGTTTTTCCTAAGAAAACCACCATTCCCTCCATATATTTTGAAGGATTTGATGCATTTTCGTGGTTTTTCGTACGAAAAACAGAAATTTCTCTGTGGTTTCATAGGAAAGCGTTATTTCTGGTACGTTTTAGAAGGAAAGAAGGAAAGAAAGGAAGGAAGGAAGGATGAACGAAAGGAAGAAAACAAGGAAGGAAGGAAGGAAGGAAGGAAGGAAGAAAGGAGGGAAGGAAGAAAGGAAGGAAACAAGGAAGGAAGAAAGGAAGAAAGGAAGGAAGCAAGGAAGGAAGAAAGGAAACGTGCTTCGAAGCCCAAGAAACTAGTTGAAAAACATCGTGTGAGCATTGTGTTTGCAAATGGGGGGGGCTGCGCCCCCCCCAACCCCCCGCTCTTTTTTTTAAAGCCGTGCAGAGCGTGCTTCAACGCCCAAGAAACTTGTTGACACCCATCATGTGAGCAGGGTGTTTGCAAATGGGGGGGGGGGCTGCGCCCCCCCCAACCCCCCCCGCTTCTTTTAAGCCGTACCAAGCGTGCTTCAAAGCCCAAGAAACTAGTTGAAAAACATCGTGTGAGCATTGTGTTTGCAAATTGGGGGGGGGCTGTGCCCCCCGCTTTTTTTAAGCTGTGCAGAGCGTGCTTCAAAGCCCAAGAAACTTGTTGACACCCATCATGTGAGCATGGTGTTTGCAAATGGGGGGGGGCTGCGCCCCCCCCAACCCCCCCCGCTTCTTTTAAGCCGTACCAAGCGTGCTTCAAAGCCCAAGAAACTAGTTGAAAAACATCGTGTGAGCATTGTGTTTGCGAATTTGGGGGGGCTGCGCCCCCCCCAACCCCCCCGCTTTTTTTTTAAAGCCGTGCAGAGCGCGCTTCAAAGCCCAAGAAACTTGTTGACACCCATCATGTGAGCAGGGTGTTTGCAAATGGGGGGCGCAGACCCCCCAACCCCCCCCCGCTTCTTTTAAGCCGTTCAAAGCCCAAGAAACTAGTTGAAAAACATCGTGTGAGCATTGTGTTTGCAAATGGGGGGGGCTGCTCCCCCCCCAACCCCCCCGCTTTTTTTCAGCCGAAGCCCAAGAAACTAGTTGAAACCCATCATGTGAGCAGGGTGTTTGCAGATGGGGGGCACAGCCCCCCCAACCCCCCCCCCCGCTTCTTTTAAGCCGTACCAAGCGTGCTTCAAAGCCCGAGAAACTAATTGAAAAGCATCGTGTGAGCATTGTGTTTGCAAATGGGGGGGGGGCTGCGCCCCCCCCAACCCCCCCGCTTTCCTTGTTTTTTTTTAAAGCCGTGCAGAGCGCGCTTCAAAGCCCAAGAAAACTTGTTGACACCCATAACGGGGGGGGGGGCTGCGCCCCCCCCCAACCCCCCCCCTTCTTTTAAGCCGTACAAAGCGTGCTTCAAAGCCCAAGAAACTAGTTGAAAAACATCGTGTGTGCATTGTGTTTGCAAATGGGGGGGGCTGCGCCCCCCCCAACCCTCCCGCTTTTTTTAAGCCGTGCAGAGCGTGCTTCAAAGCCCAAGAAATTTGTTGACACCCATCATGTGAGCAGGGTGTTTGCAAATGGGGGGGGGGGCTGCGCCCCCCCCAACCCCCCCCGCTTCTTTTAAGCCGTACCAAGCGTGCTTCAAAGCCCAAGAAACTAGTTGAAAAACATCGTGTGAGCATTGTGTTTGCAAATGGGGGGGGGCTGCGCCCCCCCCAACCCCCCCGCTTTTTTTAAGCCGTGCAGAGCGTGCTTCAAAGCCCACGAGGTGTTTGCAAGTGGGGGGCCTGCGCCCCCCAACCCCCCCCCGCTTCTTTTAAGCCGTACCAAGCGTGCTTCAAAGCCCAAGAAACGAAGGAAATGACAGGATATCTGTCCAAAATGTAAGCAAAATAGGGTTTTCCCCCTAGGAAAAACCAAGGAAAACCTAAGGGAAATTACAGGAAATCCGTCCAAAATGTAAAAAGATAGGTTTTTCCCTATGAAAAACCAACGAAAACCTAATGACAGAAAATCCGTCCAAAATGTAAGGAAAGTAGGACCAAGAAAAAAAAAACCCCCCCCCCAAAAAAAAAAGACCAAAAAAAAACTCCACCCATTTAAATTCTCGGGCCTCGAAAATAGTTTAAATAATTGAAATCCCAATTTTAAAAAATTCAAATTCTCGGGCCTCGAAAATAGTTTAAATAATGTCAATCAGGATTTAGATTCTTTAAATTGTTTAAATGATTTAAATTATTTAAATGGTCTGGGCTCGGAGAAATCGGGAATCAATTAAAACTATTTAAAGTATTTAAATTCTCGGGCGCGGAAAATAGTGCAAATAATTTAATTCCGGAATTAAATTATTTAAATTATTTTCGAGGCCCGAGAATTTAAATAACGTAAATAATTTAATTCCGGATTTAAATTATTTAAATTATTTTCCGGGCTGGAAAATTTAAATAATTTAAATAATCTAATCCTCAACCTCAACTTGGCAGAAGGTCAACACCATTTTCGCCACGTTCCGTTGTGAAAGCTTCGACTTGGGTAGCGGCCAGACAGGTGCTTGGGCAGGGTTCAAGGTCCAGGGGTGAAGGGTTCAGGTTTAGGGTCTAGAGCCCAAGGGTCCAGGGCTGTTTAGGGCTTCTCGCCATCTAGGCTATCGATGATGTCGGGTTCCATGGGTTCTGCGAAGTTCTAGCGTTTATGATCTTGGATGGCTGTTTGGAATGTTTTTTCTCTTGTCTAGTTCGCCAACAGTCTGGATTGTGTGTCTTTCCAGGCAGATTCTTGGCCGTGGATTTGAGTCTAGACTGTGATGCCGAAACTTACGGTCACTACCACGCCTTCGCTCTCTTCATGGTGCTGGTCTATCCTGTAGGAATTCCGGCCTGGATTGCAGCGAGTGTCTGGAGGCACCGGAGCGCGATCTGCCCCGCTGTCAGCCCGGAGGAGGTTTCGCAAGCGCAGAAAGTCCTCGAAGCTGAGAAGAAAGGCTGCAAGCTTGAAATCCCCGTATAGAACCCTTTGAATGTTAAACTTGGGTTAGAGGGTATAGTAGTACAGTATGATTGTACAGGCATAAGGGACCCGTAGATTAAGCCCTGAACCCTGAACCTTGATCAATCGTAAAACCTTGAAGGCTTGGCAGGAAGTTTGTCCCCCAGTCGGCTCCTATCCAAGCTTGGAAAGACAGGCGACCTAGAGGGACCTACAGGGCTTTTTTCGCAAGAGGAAGTTCTTTGGGCTCGGATCGTGAAGCGGGACGACGACCCAGAGGTTGAACACCTCAAGTTCATCTTTGAGGACTACAGGCCCCACGCCATGTACTACGAGGTCTTTGAATGCTTCCGCAAGGTCTTCCTGACTGCCGTTCTGGTCTTCTGTGCCCCAGGATCCTGGCTACAGATTGTGGTTGGCATCTGTTTCTGTCTGATCAGCTTGAAGGTGTTGTTCTACTTCCAGCCTTACTCAAATCCGGGCGCGGCAGTCTCCGCAGAGCTGTCCCAGTGGATTCTGCTGCTCTCGCTTCTCTTGGCCCTGCTACTCTTCACAGCCGAGAACGTCAGCCTCGACGTCGTAGGTCTGGACCCAGTTCTTTTCAGCCAGGCTTCATCCATTGTTCTCATTGTTGGAACAGTGCTCACCATCATGGCGGGGATTGGCCACGTAGTGATGGAGCTCCAGTTCCGAAAGAGAAGCAAAGAAAGCCGGCAACTTGCATCGAAGGCTCAAACTGGACCAGAGGCCGATGTGGTAGTTGGGGAAGATCTGTTGCAGTGCTGAAGTCTCCGTGATGATCGTACTTCGTGCAAGGCTGTTTGACTTCATGGTGGAGCACGCGTTCTGGCGTCTCCCAGCAATAAATAAGTGCACCAGGATAGTTGCAACTGGATTTTCGTCTGCATTGTCGCAAACTACATGAATGCGTGTTTGTATTTACATACGTATGTAAGCAAATATGCATGTTATGTATGCAGGTACGTGTGCATGTCTGTATGCATGTACAAATTTGTATACATACATACATGAAAAAGACGTATACGTATACATACATTCATACATACATGCATAGACATCGTGCTGGCTTTGAGACTGAGAGGGTATAGGTAGATCAACTCGGAAGGATAGTACAACGTGTCTGATTTAGACTGGACGTGATACCGAAAAGTTCCGATGGCAGCGTAACGCTGCGACCTGCAGGCTGAATTTTGGAGCACGCACGCAGTGCTGCAACACTAGACGTCAAGGTCCAGCCTCTGCCTTTTTTCTATATTCGAGGTCCTTGATGGCTGCTACTTGCTCAAGTAAATCATGCAGGATGTCACGGGCACCTGTGCAGTTAGATGCCGGTGCTTGAATGTACAGAGGGACAACCTGTCGTGTTCTGTGCTGCTCCTTACGGTTCAAAGCCAGAGGACAACCAGCCTTCTTTTTGCACGGTGTTTTCCATAGCTTCAGCTCGACAAAACAGAGTTCAGCAGAGCACTTGAGCGGCTGCGCGGGCCAAGAGTCCTAGTTGTATGTGGATTTACACAACCTATTGGTTTTCTGGGTCTTTTTGGACTCTTTCCGCAAGATCCGCGGTCAGATCGTCAATACTGAGACCCTCTGACTGTAAGATGTCCCAGGGACTGCCAAGCGTAATTACTTGAAGCAACACGAAGGCGGCCCAGCGCATTGACGAAATGCACAGGAAACGTGATGTCACTGCTCGTTGCATTCCGCCGCCTTGTGCTTGAACTCGCTGACGATGCTTCATAAGTCATAACATCCGTAAGTGAAGCAATCTTCAAAAAGGCATGAGCTGGTACAGCACGGCACGCCACACGATGGTCGTCGTCTTTTTGAGAGGACTTTTGCACATGGATGCATCAAAACAAGTGGTGTCACAGCAAAAGATTGGCTTATGGCGATGGACTTTCAGATGGTGATCTGGCATGATGTGGTTGCTGTCAGATGTTGTTGACAGGCAACTTGGCACTAGTAGGCACTGTGCGCAATGTAGCTTGAACTGAAAATGGCTTCAGAAGTCGATTACGTGACTTTCGTTGGTCGCCTAGACGCGTTGGATTCGCAAACCTGTTGGGGCTGGCGTTCAGGCCCTCCGTCTACGCTTTGAAGGAACGCTTTCCCGCTGGAGATTTCAGCGCTCTGGCTTGGCTTGAATCAAAGAATTCTTGGCGTTTGTTACCTTGTATCAAGAAGCATCTTGTTGAGGGGGTCAGAGGGCCGCTTGTTGCATCCTCAGTCATTTGCTGACTTGACACATGGATGCACCGGCCTCCCTGTGTGGGGATGCCACAAGTATGTTTGCCGATTCTTTACCGTGGGCTGAAGCGGAAGTTTGGCACTTCAGAACACTCTCACGTCATTTGCGGGCTTTGTGGCCTTCGTTGCCCCAACTTCTAAGCCCATTCCCCTGCAGCTCAGGTTCTTTTGAATAGTCCAACAGATGTTTCCTTTGTTTCTGGGAAAAAGGCGATGCTGGGGGTGCTGCGCGCTTCTGGAAGCAACTTGGAGCCTCATACCGGCCACCTGGCCTAGTGAGGTCTGAGAACAGCCATGTGTACTGAACTTGTCAGTCGATTATTGAACGAGTACATGCTCTCAGCTGTTGTTCTGTTTTTGTTGTGGGCACAAGTTTTGCGCACGAATTCGAAGACTGCTTGCACTGCACTGCACCTGTAAGATCGTCAGCATCCCCAGGTACCTTTCGCAACGGGATCCTTTCGTTTTGTGTGCGGAGCACAGGCGATGCTTGACAGAGTTGCGCCTCGAAGTTGACTGTGGAAAGCCCCACAAGTGAAGTACGTAGGGAGACAGGCCGTGCTGATAGGCTCTGTTACTCAGCATGAAGTCCTCGAAGCAAAGCCAGGAGATGTCGGGTGACCCACTGTTCTGTGAACCTGCATAAGGACCGGTGGAATCAGACAAAAGTCGGAAAGCGGGTGTTGCCAGGGTCCTTTCGAAATCTGAGTCGTGCCAGGTGGTCCAATCAGTCCAATGCCTCCGACTGCATGCCTGACCTTGTTTGGCAGCGCTACCAGGCGAAACCCCCAAAAGACCGCACGCTTCTTTTGCTTCGTGTGGTTTCGAATGCCTGAAATTGTTCGTGTTTGCCAGCCCTGAGGAATGATTAAGGCTTGAAATTTAACGAAAGTTCTAAGAAGTTCTAAGAAGGGCAGCCCGCGTTTCAGGAACCTGGTGGGGTCAGAACTAAGGCCGTGCGTCTTATGCCGTAGGAACGATTGGGGCCGATTTGGTGCGGCATCTTCAACGGGCGTGCAAAGAGCGAAGTCAATCTGTGCGTAGGTTGAACGCAGGTCAGTCGTTCTGCGCAGCATTCAGTCATCCAGGCGTCAGAGGCCACGTGGCGTCGTTGGAAGTATTTGTGCCCCCAGGCGCATTGGCAGCACGTGCTCCAGGAGGAGCTGGGCACCGCTTAAAGGGCTTCTCCCTCCGGGTTTCTTTTCTGGCTTTTACATATGATGTTCTCGTGGCTTCGGCCTAAAGCCTTTGCTTTTTGTTGGTGCTTCGGCTTTGCGTCAGATCATGAAGCATCCCCCGAACCATCTGAGCCCATCTGAACCCTGAAAAGGCTCGAGGCAGCGCCCTGAAGGCTCTGAAGAAATTACTATGCGCAGAATTCAGAGGAGTATGAAGCCTGTTGCAACCCCATCACGCCAGATCGCTGCCGCGAGTCCTGGCCTGCGTCCTTTGAAGGCTTTGGATTGACATGGGCTTACAGGTGAGCGTGAGAGAACCTGAGATCCAAGATAAATGGTCAGGGCCAGGTCAGGTATGGTTTCAAGGTTTCGCACGGGCTGATGTTAGTGCTGAGGTTAGTGCGCTCACATGAACCACATGAACCACATGATTTCAGGCCCGCTAGCTAAAAGGCCCAAACCGATTCCAAGCAGCTACTTAGCCGAACCAAAGGAAGCGCAACCTTCAAGTGAGGACCCATTGCAGACTCTGCCTCTTTGTGGATTTCCATTTGGCGCCTTGCCAATGACAGGGGGACGTAGGAACTTCAGTGGCTTTGCTGGTGGGATCTATGTTTCAACCATCGAGACGAGACTAGGAGTCACTGTGTTTCGACGGAAACCGCTCTTCCGAGGGAGGAAGCCAACATGATTTTCGTTCTCTTGAATCTTCGCTGTCCGCGGCCAAGGCAACTTCGACAGAACCTTTTCCATCTCACGTAGTGTCGCATAGTCCTTTCTTCTTTGCCTCGTGTCCTCTCTTTGACCCTTGCACCTGAGAAGTTCTTGCAGCTCTTTGGCTTTCCAGCCCATCCTCCTGGTGGACCGGCGCTGCCGTACCGTCGTGCGTCGTGCGGATGCGAGCCGGAGCTTGGACTGCCCCTGCGGAGGAATCGGATCCTGCCCCCTTTTCAGGTCTCTTCTTGCGTGTTTTCTACTTTTTTTGGGGTTGCGCGGTTGCATGCCCTTGAATAGTGCCCGGAATGTGAGCGGAACGCCAGGCTTTGTAAGCAGCTGCTGAATCAGAGGCGTGTGGGGTCAGCACTCAAAGCTGAAGTGGAGCAACGCGGCACTCGAGCTGCTGAGCATCCGTGTGCAGCATGGCGCACGAATCAAAAGCGTGTTTATCGCAACTCATGAAATGGCTTGAAACCCCTGTTCGAGAACGCGTCGCCCCTGTCGCGCTTCAAGAGGTTTGCCAAAGACACCCAAAGTCCAGTGCATGCCGCAGTGCCAAATGCTCGCTGGGTTTTTGTAACGTTTGTACTCTGGCAGCTCAGTGTTTGCCCCATGGCAGACTGCCACCCTACATTCCTTATCCCAACCTATCCCTCTCTCCTGTCTTGAACCAAAAGCCTTCCGTGGGCCATGTTCTGTGCGCCAGAGCAAATCTAGTGTGCTATTAGGACCTGTAGAAAATTCCCCGCCCCCGAAGCCCCAAATCCCCAACTCCCCAACCCCTATGGCTGCAGAGGTAGTTAGGTCGCTGAATGTTGCGTGTCAGTGGCTGCACAGGTTCCGTGGACCACTTGCCCGCTTTCCTGCCGAGTCTGTGGCTGGACCTTCCATCAGGCGCGGTGCTGAGCTGTGCTGAGCTTTGGCTTTTTTTCACCGCCGAATCGAAACCACCATAGCACGCACATGCAGCCAGACGAGCAATCCGCATTTTGACATACTGTCCATAGCTGCTATAGTTGTAGCATTTGTAGCTTCCAAGACCTGAGGAGCACGTGACTCGTTTCATGTGTTATGAGAAGTCTTGCACGCACGTACTCCGTTCAAGCGTGTGAACCTTTGCATAGCTTTGCTGGAGCACTGTGGTGTGGTGCTCAGAATGAGCCACGAGGGCCACGTTTTCCCTTTGAAGATCCGAGGGCCCTTGCGCCTTTTGCAGGGCATCACGGACGAGGCACTGAAGGGTGCAAAGAGAAGATTGCAGGGTATCAGGATCCTGGCAGTCTTCAGGCTTCAGATTTGATTCCGGAGGAGTGAGGTTTCTTGTGGTTCTTTGGCTGTTGCGGGAGCTTGTGCTTTGCAAGTCGCAGGGTTCGGTTGAGAAGCATCTCCTGACAGCGCAAGACTCGTAGGCCCATTGTGCATCCGAAAACGGAGACATTTTCTGTGCAGGACCTTGTTTGCGATCTGCGGGGATGTCGGTTGCGACCTTTTTTCGTACACGACCTGGAGACGACGTGCATTGGTGGCAGATGCGCATCGTGATCCTGAATTCCCATACTGGGTGTATTCATGAAACTTTCCCACAACAGCTTGCAAGTTTTAAACTCATGTGAACTCCCTCAACCCAAATAGCCACATGCATGCGCAGCTCACGAACCGTGCCAGCAGTCCTTTGAGGGACTCGTCAGCAAGCATAAATGACCGAGAAGAGCAGCCGACCCAAACCATCACCCAGGCTGCTGTGGTCTACAGCCCTGGCCTCTCGACATGCTTTAGGTTGTTATTAGGGGGTCGGAGTTTCAGTGACCATTTGTAGCGCAAGAAGTTCCAGGCGTTACCATGGCAGCACGACATGTCAAAGCACGAAGGGATCTTGGAGAATCTCCAAAAACGTCGTCGAACAGCCTAGACTCCTAGACTCTGGTTTTGCTTCGACATGGCCCACAGCGTTGCGTAGGCTGTGTACCTGGATCTACAGCCTGGGCTTCGAGGTCTGTGCCAAATACCAAGCAAGAGGGCCCTGCTTTGAGAAGGTTGGAGCAGGAAGTGCAGAGCTCGATTTTTTGTTTTCAATTCTTCTTCGGCTTGTTGTTGGACTGTGCGCGAATGGAGGTGCAAAAAAGCGCATGTGAATCATGACTTGTTCTGCTCGGTTGATTTGGGCTACTCGTAGGCTCGGCCCTGGACCTGGGCGCAGGCATGGAACCTTCTTGAACATGATTGAACTGTCCGGGGTGGGTTTGGATGACGCTGCGATTGTACCGGCTGGCGCCAAAGCTGGCCTTGGCAAAGCTGGCCTCGAATGTGTGCTGTTGAGTCCCTTAGCATCATAGCTGCCCACCCCGCCCACCCCGCCCATGACGTGCTGCCGGTTTAGGTGGGGTTGAGTCTCAGGGTCAAGGGTTTTAGACTTGAGTTCGGGGTTTAGGGTTGCAGGGCTTAGGCTTTGGGCCTAGGGCAGCTTAGGGCCAGCTGGGTATCGACACGGGACACGGAACCACGTAAATGTTGGGGCCCAGACCGAAGTTCCGAAGCCTGAAAACGTCGCAGTGTTCTTCGCTAGGCGTCGGCCTCACGTGCCTGGTCCTGATGAGGAGTACAGAGGGATGCAAGGGTGTTAATACGATGTGTTGGGGGGGCCCAACACGTCCGGAGCACAATCTTAAGCGAAGCCGGTTTAGGATGTACAGGGTAGAGAGGCTTGGAGCGAAGCTGCGCGAAGCTGCTCGAATTCTGGGGTGGGGAGCTGTGCCCCGATTATGCAAAGACTGTGTGGAAATGAGCCGCGCTCATGCCTCAAGCCGAAAGCTGAAACCCAACTTCAATCCAACTTCAATTGAACATCAAAACACACAGACAACCTTACTTGAAGTCGAACAAGCAGAAAAGTGCCCGGAGGAAGGGCCTGGACGTCACCTGCACGGACGTGGACAACCTGGCTCTTGAGGCTAAGAGGGTCGGAAACGGGTTAGGAATTGAGAATAGTTGAGAGGCCCAGTTCAGAGTGCCGGGCTTGCCTTTGGGGGGGGGGGGGGCACACTTTCGAGCGAAGAGAGTGGCTTCTTGCAGACCGCCGCAAGGTGGCCGCCCGGAACACGCAGCTGCTGGCACAGGACACGGGTGGCCGAGCCATGGGGCTCCTCTGATCCTCTTTAGCGAAATCGTTTTTTGTCCCCTTTTTTCCGCGCGCTTCGGAGCCAGTAAGTTCAAAGCGGCTTTTTGCCCTCTTGCACCAGCTGTACGGGTAGGCCTCAATCGACCAACACGGAAATGAAGCGGCTTAGGTACGGGAGCTTGACCGTCCTCCGTTTCAACTACACTACCGATCCGCGTACCTGGAGACAGCAAGGCTGGCACATGCGAGTTTGTCCTCTTTGTTGTTTCGTTTTGGGGTGTGTTTGTGTTGTGTGGGATCCAGGTGCGGATTCCAAGTACATGCAGAACCAGTTGTGGGATCTCGCTTTCCGAAACAGAGTTTTGAAAGTCTGCGACACAACTTGGACCGGGCAGCGGCAGCGTGTACTGTAGTATTTCAACATTGTGAACCAATAGCAACAAGGACTTATCGTCAGGGGAGGCCAATGGTCGTCATTTTCAGCATCGTTGAGCTGGGCTTTGTTATCGGTCCGTTTGCTACCTGCTCCAACAGTTTGATAGAACAATATCCACGTAGTGTGGGCCAATTCACTCAAGATGGCCAGGGTGATTCAGTCAATTCAGTGATGATCCTGGAAATCGTGGCAATCGGTTTGGGGCTTTCGGATGGCCTTCTCGTCGTTCCCTGGAGTCTGTGGAATGGGCCACCGTGTGGCGAACTATCTATGCAGTCTTTTTTTGTTAGGACGACGAGATACGAAGAGAGTCTCCATACACTGTTCTGCCGAGTGAAGCTTTGCCAAGTTCTACGTCCTAGCCCATAGATTGGACCTTGGGAGTTTCCGCTGGAGAGGTGTGTTCCCCCCTTACGACATTCTGGTCATGGCCTCGGCGCCCCAGGCGGACTGACGTGAGAGCCTACGTCTCCCCAAAGTCACTTCACTTCAAACAACCCTGAAAGGTGCCTGAAGAGTTGAAAGTAGTTGAGGTTAGGTCCGTAGCTTCTGTAGCTTGAGCAATGTTGAAGAGGTAATTGTCAACCCTTGAGCGCGCCGCCTCGGCAGCCCAACACGGGTAGCGTGCGCAGACGAAGGAAAGCCAAGTCCTATGTCACCTGGTGCAGCACCATGCACATCGTTAAATGCTTGGACGGGTTGGAAAAGGTTTTGGAAACCCGCGGCATCGGATGGCGGCCTCGCGGTTTGGGGGATGGCGGGGGGGTCGCGGTTGGGCGGTTGGCCACATGTTCTAGATGCCTCTCGGCTTGAAGCCGAGGCGAACTGCACACACGCTGACAGGGCGAGTTGAAGAAGCATCTCGGCGAATTCGCGAGGCCTGTTGTGGAGCGTGCCGAAGTTGTCCCCAAGAGCCCAAGAGTATGCCCCAAACGTTGCACCCTGTAGAAAGTGGCAGCTTCGCGGATTTCTTCGTTGTATTCGCACAGTGTAAATTCTGCCTGTCAAGTTTGTCAGACTCCGGGTGTGCCTTGTGGATCAAAAGGCATTGGGTCTGCGTAACGCCGTCATCTTGTCCTTAAGCCATCGTCGAGTCTTCGAGGCGCAGTCCGGGGCATCTGATCTCCGAACATGCAAGGAG
This sequence comes from Symbiodinium natans, assembly GCA_905221605.1. Lineage (NCBI taxonomy): Eukaryota > Dinophyceae > Suessiales > Symbiodiniaceae > Symbiodinium > Symbiodinium natans. The sequence continues at coordinate 131,747 of CAJNDS010002574.1, read as the reverse complement.
CTTTTCCCCCAAAGTCAGACAAGTGCAGAGATTTGATGCCCCAAGTTATGCCTTCAAAAACCTCCTATTAAGCACAAAGCGAGGACGCGTGCCGCGTTTCAGCGCGAATTCTTATGCCTCGCTAAAACCAGGTGGTGCTTGTTTCAGGGTTGTTTCAGGAATCCCCAGCAGCGGAGGCTCTTCCGGCGCTTGGGGCGGCCCGGGAGCCGCGTCTTCCTGGAGGCCGCTTGGCCTTCGTATATGCTTCTATGAGTTTCTATGAGTTTCTATGAGTTTCTACGAGTTTCTATGAGTTTCTATGAGTTTCTATGAGTTTCTATGAGTTTCTGTGAGTTTCTATGGGTTTCTATGTGTTTCTATGTGTTTCATGTCCTGGAGTTTCACCTCGCGCTCTGAGATTCTAGAAGGCTGAGCCTAGGAGGCTGAGACTTTTTCGCCGGGTTGGCTTCGGTGACTTTAGTGCCGAGTGGTGGATGTACCCGGTTTTGCGGTGGCCCGCAATCTTCCTCTGAAGCTCTCAGGACCAGGGTCACCGCAAGGCAACCCGTGCTGCGCCCGCGGATGGAGAAGCTCTTCAGGGCTTTGCCGAGGCTACGGAGGGGCAAACTGGAGTCTGTTTTCTTTGTTGTTTGTTAATTTTACCTTTTTTCTTTTGTTTTTGTCAGGTTGGATGTTGCTTTTCTGCTAGCCCTGGCCGGTTCGAGCGTTCATCGTCGTCGGATCCTTCTCGGTTGAGGTGTCGAGGTTCCTGTAGGCACCAAAAAGAGCAGGCTGGTGCGCACATGTACGCTTACTAGTCGCTCTTATACCAGCAACATGTAACATGCGCTGCAGAAGACATGGCTATGCAAGTAGCAATAGGTAGCAAAGAGCCTCAATCCGCCTCATCTTGGTTTGAAGAATGTGGGAGAGAAGTCTGCAGCAACCTCGCTTGCTTTGCCAGTGCACTGCAGGAGGGCATCCATCTGGTCGACATTTTGGACCCCTTCGATCGTGGCACCTGTGCTTCTCTGTATGATGCATGCTCAGGCAGCTATTTGTGACGCTGACACTTCAGCAGACTGATAAGGCCTCTGGCCGCTCCCCCGCGGTCGCATCTACTCCCTGCTGCTGCAGTGAGCGCATGGAGATGCCTCGAGATGCATCGAGATTTCATCGAGATGCCGAAGGTGAAGGTTTGGACCTCAGGGGCACTTTCTCTCTCTGGAAAGTCTGAGGTGCAGTGCCAGGATTCAGGTCAGAATTTCAGAGGTTTTCTTGCTCCTTTGGAGCAGAGCAGACTCACAGCATCCTCCGAGGCTCCGAAGACTCCACTGAAGCGCACGAACTGGACGATGCCTGCGATGCCTACGATGCCTGCACTGGGTTTGATTCGGATCTCAGATCGTTCTCCTCTCACACGGTGTGGGGCAAGTCGAACCGCTTGGATGGATGACCGGGTCTCAGTCCGGCAGGGCCACACGGCCACACATGCGAACTCGGACGCTTCAACTGCATGACTAGTGCCAAGACCCTGCCAAGTCCCCGGTCTCGCAGCAATTTGGCAGCTTGGTAAGTTCGGGCAACTTGGGCAAGCTCACTTGGTTGGAGAAGTCTGCTCACCACGGCATGCCGAGAGCATTGAGTCTAAACATTCGTTGAACATTGAGCTTGTGCTTCTTGGGGACGACAGGAGGAGGGCCCGCGAAGCACCGTCGTGACAAAAAGGGAGGGTGTGCCCATGTGTGCTGCATCTGAAAGTAATCAGGCTGCGTCGGTCTTCGGGTCACAACCATTAGCCACAATCATTGGCCACATTTGGCCACAATCACTGACGCTTCCGTTGAGCGGCTGCTTTCTGTGTGGCATGTGCTGGCTCAGGGAATGCATATCAGAAGGAGGTGTCATCCCATCGACAGCTTCCAAAAACATCAATGCGAGACATGCGTGCAGAGGTAGGACCTATCAGTGCCTTATCAGACCTCAGGACTCAGACGCAAGCCCTTCAGCTTCAGTAGATGCGCACACCGCAGAGCAAACAGGTTCCAAATCCTTCACAGGCTCTTTGAGTTAGCCCCCTTAGAGTCCGGTCACGGATGATGCCCGGGGTGTGTGGTGGGGCCTTACGGAGCAGCTGCAGTAGCTGCGGCAGCCTCAAGGACAGATCATTCAGAGAGTCCAGCTTCTTTCCGGCCAGCTGTTCTTTCCATTTCTTTCCGCTTTTGGATCAGCATGCCCTGTGCAGGACTGGATCAAGGTCAGAGGTGGAGGCAGAGCTGCGGGGCTTCCGAAGCACGAAGTGTTTCTAGCAACCTACGTATTGCAACACCCTGCGGGCGAATGGATGTCTCGGAGCCAGAGCAGGTGAGTAGCTGGTCTGCTGAAGAGCTGAGCTTCCCAGCCGTAGCTTCCTAGCGCCGAAGAGCCTCCGAAGCCTCCGAAACCGAACGGTTGCCCTCAGGCTGCTCGGGAGGAGCTTTGGCTCGGCAAAGCTCGGGAAGCTGGGGGGAAGTTGGGGGGAAGTTGGGGGGAAGTTGCAGAAGGTTGACAGTCCGGGCTTGCAGCCTGCCTCTGTTGCTCTTTCACTTTCGGGTCAGTAGTTCAGACGTCCAGCATCTTTTGCGGTTTTGTTTTGGGAGTTGTCAATGTTCAGGCTTTTCCCAGGCTTGAGATTGTGTCCGTTGTGCTGCGCAAAGTGAAGCAAGGATGCTGCTTGGACCCGAGCCTCTTGGCCTTGGCGCAAGGCAAACGATCACTCTTTGGAGCACTTTCTTTGTGAACCATTGCTCTGACTTGTTGCTTGCGCTTGTGCGTTATGGGTTATCATGTTCGTTGAAGTGGCATTCAAGTAACACGTCGTTTTCGGACTCAAGCGAATAATGTTTTAGTGGTTGAAGCTCAGGTACGGGCTCCTTGCAGAGTATGCTCCTTTGTTGATTCTGGTGGCCGTCGTCTTGGCGTACTATGCCTCCCGACTGGGTTGGGGGGGCGAGGACTCCGCCAAAACAATGGACTGAGAGGGGATGGTTGCGAGGGTGGTTTCGAGGGTGGTTTCGGCGTACGTTTCCAGGTCGGAGATGTGCCACACTTGTTTGCAACACAGTGAAGTTTTCCTAGCGCAGCATATGTCAAGGTGTAACCTCCGAGAAAGGCTGTGTTGCAGATCCTCAAACACGGCTCTGGACTTGCAACGCCTGCGTTCTGAAGAGTTCTGCAGGTTCAGGTACATGGGATGAGGCGATTCTAAGAGTGCCCCCTTATGATTGCGAGAGCTGAATTGAAGGCCCTGATGACTGGCTGCATCCTGTGCATGCGTCGGATCAGGCCAGAAGTACAGTGCAGATGTTGGGGCCACATTGCTCTTGCGAAGTGTCGCAGATCTTAGGGGTTGCTGAGGATCCCCTGAGGATCCCCTGAGGATCCCCCGAGTGGTCAGCAGTTGCCCTGCTTCAGGCTCACAAAGCGGACGCCGCTGGTCATCACTCCCCGCCAGAGACTGCTGATTTTCCTAAATAGTTGCTTGGCTGCAGATGCAGCATCTCAAGATTCTCAAGTTGCTTCAGCTCTGCTTCGTCGAGCTCTCCTTGTCTCTTTGTCTCTGAGGACTGCAGGTGTTGGAGCGCATCGATATCGTGCAAACTGTGCTTTCGTTGGTGCTATGCAGCCTCTACGCGCCTTAGATGCGTGTTGTCCCCGCTCTCTCCCGCTCTCTCCCGCTCTCCCTTGCACAGACGCTGCCAACCGTGCGCCAGAATGTCGTGCAAAAGCGCAAAGCTGAAAAAACAAACGTAGACCAAGCCTCGAAGCTTGAAGCATTGGTGCCTTTCACTCCTCTCCCATCGCCAAGGTCGTGGCCCCCTAGCTGCACTTCGTATTTCAGATATTTCATTTCAGAGCTGGAGTAGCTTCGTGGTGACAGGCCGTGTGTGCGTATGGTTATGCCAGTCTGGTTCGATTCGAGCTGACAGTTGGAGAGGTTGTGCTCCTGTCGGGCGTTTTAGGCTTAGGGTTTATGTGGTGACCTCTGGTTGGGGGGTGGGGGTGTACATTGCAACTATTTCGACGCAGTTGAACAAAGTGGTTGGCGTTGGCTGGGTTCCACCCAGCGATGTTCTGTTTCGGTGTAAGGAAAGGACTGAGGCAGATTGGGTGCATTCGCCTCACTCCGGGGCAGGTTCCAGCATGGCGGCAGTAACACACCTTAGGTCCCACCTGACCCTTGACCCTTTATCCGCGGAACGGAAGCAAAGGAAACGAGAGATGGAGAGAATGGGGGCAAGGGTGACCAAGGGTAGGCCCATGGGCGAGAAGCGGAGCGCGGGCGCATGTCCGGGTTCTGCTTGTCTCTCTCTCATTGTCTCTCTGTGTTGGTTCACAATTATCCTCCCTGCTTGGCTTGCGTCTTCTTTGCAAGAGAAACGAGTGTCAGTTCAAGACGAAGACAGGTTTTTGTATTCACCGAAGCATTGGAGCTTCGATTGCTGGGAACTGGTTTCGTGTTTCTGCAATGCATTGTGGAGTCGTTTCATAGGAGAAAAAAGCAACAGGTGAAATGGCAATAATGACGAGTGACGAGGTCTCTCAGTCGTCCTCGGTGTCACATGCCCAGGAGACCTATGGCATCAGCGGCAACTGGTTTTCGATGTTGGAGCGAATCGTCAATGCGACCCGGGTGTGAAGCAGAAAGGAAGCTCAAGAGGCCCAAAAATCTCTCAAACCCACAAAAATCGGCTCTAAACTGCCCCAAGGCCTTCTTTGGGGTGGACTATATCTTCCAGTTCTTCATCAGCAGGAACAAGCTTGAGTTCCTGTATTCCCTGATGGCCTTCGTGGATGTGGTGACCTTGGCGCCCTTCTTGGTCTTCAACCAAGTGCGGGGGAACCCAGAAGCCAAGGGCTTCAAGGTAGTGTCGTAGCCGTGAGAAAGGAGGCATATTGGTTTTTGTATGTTTTTGTGTTGCCTTAAGGCGCAAGGAGACGAAGATGTCCTAAGCCCGAAGATGTCGGGGGAACCCGACACACTCTAACACAACTTGACACAAACTTGACACGCTTTCAGGTTCGGCATCGACCATGACACGTCGGTTGTTCTTCGCGTCGTGCGAATCACCAAGTGCCTTGGACTCGGTTCTTGGCGAGGCCCACAACGACCCGAGCCGCCAAAGAACCCAGCTCTCTGAGAGGCAGTGGTCTGGTTGGTCTCGTCTATTTTCGTCCATTTTCTTGGTTTTTTTCGAGATGTTCAGCTTGTGTGATCCATGTGAGCCTTAAAGCCATGTGAGACATCTACGTTTCTCGACAGGCTGAGCGGCAAGCAGCTAGTAGTGTGGTCATGTGTGGTCATGCGTGGTCATGTGCGGTCATTGTGGTCCGTGCGGTGCGTGATTTGTTGTGAACCGGAGTCCAACACCGAGCACCTGTTTGGGAAACCAACGCCGGCTTTTCAGCCCGGTTGTGTTCGGCATCGGATAGAGGCTACCGAAACTCCAAGTGCGAGAGCCTTCTTCTTCCTTCTTCTTAAGTTGGAGCCTCCTTGTCTGCCTTTTCCACCCCCAGGCTCTTCCGGATTTTGCGATCCTTCCGCTTCCTCCGCAATCGACCGGAGGACTGCACGTTGTGATTTCAAATCTTGGGCTTGGGCCTGGTCGTTTGGGGTTCTGTTTGGGGGCTAGACGTGGTCCATCCTATGGTTGAAGTCAGGGGCATGGCTCTTCTGGAGTGTCCAGTCGCTGCGCTGCCATTCATGGTACGTGGGTGCGTGGGTGCGTAAGTGCGTGGGTGCGTGGGCGCGTGGGCCCGTGGGCGCTGCATGTTGCAAGTGAACAGTGTGGCAGTGTACGCGGTGGCTCGGAGCGCAAGCTGAAGGCTACACGTGAGCAGTGTGGTGGTGCATCAGGGGAGGAAGGGCGGCAGGCTGCAAATGAGCACCGTTGTGGTGCAAACCGTGAGCGCGGCACTGTGGAGTACAAGCTGCGCGCTGCAAGTCAACAAAAGCGGCGGCGCGAGCCGCGAGCGTGTCATTGTGGTGCATGAGCCGCATATTGCAGTCTGCTGGTGAACCCGTGGTGACATGGTCCCACGCACCCACGCGCCCACGCGCCCACGTTTACTGCGGAGCTCACCTACTGCTTGCCAGACCCCCCCACCACAGTGCCACGCTCACAGCTTGCGCCGCTTGCAGCCTGCAGCTTGCACTCGACAGTGCGAAATCGAGCCTCGCTCATTGCTTGCTATCTTGCACATGCTGCATCCACACCGCTTACATCACCGCACTTGCGCCCTGCACTCCACTGTGTACCCCCTCACATCCACGGTGCTGTCTCTGTGTCTCTGAGTGTGTCTCTGTGTGTGTGTGAGAGAGTTTGGGGGGTCACATGCATGCGTCATCGTGTATCTTTCTACCATCATGAAAAATGGTTTGGAGGACGTGAGTCGCGAGGTCGCGATGAAGCTCGGCCGCAGGGCTTGGGCTTTCTGATTCGCTGTGTTGCCAGAGTTCCTGGTGCTGACTTGGTGTCTTTTGCGTTGATCAGAAGCCGCTCATTGGCCAAGCTGCCTTTGCCCAGGCTGGCCTTCGGCCTTTTCTGCTTGATCTTCACGGCTGCTGGCTTCTACCAGCTCCTTGACCACTCTGAAGCTGAAGAAATGCTGAAGCAGCTGAAGCCCCGCCTGGGCGACAGCAATGTGTGGGCTGAACAGACTCCTGTGGAAATGTCTTCCAAGCTTAAAACAAAGACAGCGACAACGATGAAAATTGCAGAGTCTCGGAGGCTGATCGAAAACGACATGAAGGTGCTGCCGGAAGAGGCATCCAGTGTCCCATTCCACGCAGCCCGGCCATCAGTCCAGAGTTTACAGTGCACAGTGTACCGTGCGCAACCGTCTGGTTCCTTTGCACTCCCTTTTTGAGGAAGCCTTTTACTTCACGACCATTGAAATCCTGGGGCGGCCTCGACCCTCGGTGTGGAAGTGTGGAAGTGTGCAGCAGCTGAAGGAGTCATATGTCACCCATGTCCTGCATCTCAACATGCAGCGCTCAGTTTTTGTTGCCCTGCAAGCGCACTTTTCATTCAGAAGGTGTAAGAAGCTCCAAGCTGCCGGAGTCCAACCGTCTTCAGGTATCGAGCCAGAAAGTCCTGGAGGGCACCTGCTGCTGATCTTGGTCGTGTTACTCGCGCTGCACCTCCTGAGAGGTTTTGACTCCCTGTTTGACTCTCCTTTCCGCGTTGTCCTTTCTTCTGTCATGGAGTTAGTTGACCCCAAACGATGGCCATCAACGGGCTCTGGGTCATCCTCGCAGAGCAAAGCAAAGGACCGTGGCTTTCATCATCATCCCCTGGCAGGCGGCATCGATCTTGAAGGCCAAGCCATCGTATCTTTGGAATGCTGGTGGGGAGTTGGGACTAATTTTGTGACAGCTGTAGAAGTGGCATGTATTGTAGCTCTCGTTGCTATGCAGCTTGTTGCCAGCGTTCCCGGAGTTGAGATTTGACTACAAGGCAAGGCACTCCATTTGCCAGTTCTCGGCAGCAGCTTGTAGCAGGCTCTGCAGCGAGATCCGTGGGCTCGGAGGCTGGTTACATTCTGTACATTCTGTACATTCTGTAGCGAGTGCACGACTCCATGATGGCTCTGTTTAGGCCTGGGGAGCATGAGTCCGTTCAACTCGGTAACACCAGCCAAGAGCAAATCAAGACCGGTGCAAAGCTCTTCCCTCCTTGGCCCTCAGAGGACGAAGTACAAGCGAATGAGCGACGCACACATCGCAGAAACCTCAGCTGGAGCAGTAGTTTCTCCGGTGCTGCATGGTGTTTCTGTTTCCTTCGTAGTTCCTGGCAAATCGAGCTCTTCTGCCGCTGGCAACGATCATGCCCAAAAGGTCATCATGGGCCACGTGGAGTTCCCCGTGCTCAACTTGCTCCTGTACGAGGCAAGGTGGAAGATGAACTCATGTCAACTCTCTTCGGTGTATTCTTCTGTCTTTTTTTGACATCCTCTTCTCTTTTTTTGGAACACTTTTCAGCCCCTTGTCATGTCTGTACACGTAGGGGCTCTGGAGTCGGCATATCTCGCCAATGCCAGCCTTGAATCTACGCAGCGACAATTCAAAGAAAGATCGGGAGTCGGGTGGTTCTGAAGGATTCTGAAAGCGCCCTGGGGGCTGAGGCCTTTTGAGGGTTCTGTGGGGTTCTGAGGGTTGAGCCGGTTCATGGCGCGGCAGGGTCTCAAGAGTTTTGGTTTCGCAGGGGTTATTGTAAGGTCGAGGGTTGGAGGTTTGGGGTTCAAAGTTTAGGTTTGTGTGTTGTGGGGCTGGGGGGGGGGGTCGTGTTTTTTTCTTGACTTGTCTTTGAATCGTCTCCTTGTCGCCATGAGAGGCCTACCACCCTGACCGCGGGCCAGCGCGGCCCTGCGACATCGTGATCCTGCTACTCGGCGGCTTCCCACAGAATGAACACATGTTCATTCCACAGAAGGTAAGGGCCTCCACGCCCACAACCAGAGCGTGAGCCTTTCATGCCATGCAAACTCTTGAATCCGAAAGTGATGGTTCCATCTGTTTCCACGGTTCCTTTTCCTGTACGAGAGGATGGGGGCACCGAGTTTTTCAAAATACATTTTAAGAACTACGTTCCCCATGGCCGTGGGTTGGTTTGGTAGCATAAACACCTTGGCTTGCTTTGATGTCATACGACCCCATCGCAGTGCCGAGCTCTTTAGCCGTCCGCCGCTTCCTAGTTTTTTTTGCTGAATTGGCTTGCTTCGCTGGCTGCCCAGTGCACGTTTGAGTCGTGGTCGCCCTTCTTTGGAGTTCTCTGGCCGATACTTCTTGACACTGGGCACTCGAAAACATCGTGAGTAATGTTGACGCCTTCCTGCTGTTCGCTGACAAGCACTCCTCCTCAAGCATGGCAAGATGACATCAAGTATTCTGCAACGCCTCAGAGTCTCATTCTGAACGCCACTTTGCTTCCTCGGGCCCTTGCTTGGGGCTGAACCCTGCAGCCCTGGACCAGAAAGCTGCCCAGTAAGGCATAGGACTGTCCGCGCAGCGAGTATACGTGCATGTGTGGCAGCGCGATTCAGTGCTGCAGGGCGCACATCTGGGCAAGAAGCTGTAAAAAACTAAGAGTGGCACTGAAAGGTCGCCCATGGAAGCAGATCACCAGAGCCGCAGCTGCACCTTGAGAAGCACGACGGGAGAGCTCCCGGACCTTTGAAGTGCTCGCTGATCCTGCTGTGCCGTGCCCCCAAGGATCCTTGACCTTCTGGGCCACCCCGCTTACACCGGGCATGTGCAGTACATCCAGGCGCCTGGGCCAGAGAGAGTCCCAGAAAGAGTGGGTGTGGGCTCAAACAGAGAAGTAGGTTTTTATTGAAGCGAGTAGGAGTTTACAGAGTTTATCGGTGGGGTTTATAGCTCCGAAGTTTTCTTCGGTGCATCCAAGGGCTCCTCTCAAGTGGAGAAGGATCTGCACAGGGCCAAGGCCGGGAGAACGCAGCTGCGGTTCGCTTCCATTGCTTCCTCTTTTTTGGGCTGAGAACCCTTGGACCCTCGGTTTTACGGAGGTAAGTGGGCCTTGCAGGTCCATGAAGCAATGGCAGTGCTGGTTTTGGCTTGCTACTCGGCCAAGAGGGTGCATGAGTCGGCAGGCTATTGGAGGATTTTGGAGGTTGAGGCTGCGAAGTGAGGCGTTCGCAGGACGGGGATCAGGGTGATTGCAATCGGATGCACCATTCTCCAGACCCGTTTAGAGATGGAGGTTTGCAGCCATGGTGATTACAGGCTAGGCTAGGCCTCTGACCCGAAGCTTCAGGCAAGTATCCTCAAGATCCACAGTGGGAAGACACACAGGCACGCAACAGGGCGTCAGGAGGGGTGCCAATGTGAAGGGCTAGTGGATGGTACGGTGTTGGTTGGTGCTCTGGTCGTAAATTCCTTGAGCCGACCAGAACAAGATTCGTCGGGTCCTTTTGGGATCGGTTCCACAGGTTTGGGGATCGCCATCTTATGCGACTGCGTCAGGTGGCTTCGATGGTGCTTGCCTGCAAGGCCTTCAAGAATGCGCTGCTCAGTTGACAGAGTTTTTTCCGCTTCGGCAAAGGCTTCTCGATGTCTCACTCCGCATGGCATCAGATGCAGAGATGCTCTTTCTTTCTATTTCATCCGCGGTCGCACCTCTTTGCCATCGCCCTTGCTCTCCACACCTGTGAGCTGTCGGAATTTGAGGGTGGTGCGTGTGCGTGCAGTGTGTGCCCACACCTCGCGCTTTCTCTCTCTCTCTCTCTCTCTCTCTCTCTCTCTCTCTGTGTTGGAAAAAGCCAAGGGTTGCATTACGGTTGCAGTCATATCGGCCTTAGGCAGCTGCACCGGCAGAAAGCCTTCGAAGGCCGGCGGCGCCTTCGAGTTCTTGCTCAGGCGGCTCCACTTTTCCAGATGTTGTATTTAGACTTGACGGCTTCCACAACACACCTTCCCAACTTCCCCCTTGAAGTCCCTGGACATGGCAAGAGCGTGACGATGACGTCTTGAGATCATGCAGCTCTGCCTTTTTGACATCCTACGGAATTCTATGGAGGTGCTATCTGCAGACACCCGGGACCGCATCGTGAACATGTCTCTTGGCCTTGGGACAAATCATTGAGCCTTCACTGAGCCTTGCAGCCAGAAGGCGCTTAACTTCTTCTGTCAAAAGTGTGTTTTTGATGCAACGAGATTTCCACAGGCCTGGCTGGGACAAGCTCCACGACCTCTGTCTGGTGCGCGTGGCAGCAGTAGAGAGTGTTTCTGCAAAGGTTTTGGTGGTACCAAGGCTTTTTGGGATATGCAGAGCACTTCTTACACGATCTTGCCCTGCTTGCAGTCTGCTCGCTTTTCTTGCATTCTTACATTCAGTAAATAGCCCAAGGTCATCGGGGAGCTCACTGCAGCGATGATCGCTGGGTCGGCGCTCCACCGTGGGCTCTCCACCATGGCGCCTCCACAGAACTTGTTGCACTTGAGAATACGTCAGTGTCAGGGTCTTGTTGCAGAACTGCGGCAATCTCTGGAACTGGCACTTACGCGTTTTGGGGATTTGCGGGCATCTGAGGTTCTGAACTTGGTGAGCCACACCACGAGCCACGCCTATGACACCAGCACCGAGCGCCGAAGCAAGAAAGGGAGGGTAAGTTCGGACTTGGCATTCTCTTCTGAGTGGCCTGAATTCGTGCGATGTTTGTGGAAGTTTAGATTGCCTAAGGACACCATTTCATCATTTTCAATCTGTGATCACTGTGCTGAAACTCCTGAATCCTTAGTCGTTGTGGCGGTCTGCCGTGCTCCATAGGTCATCCGAGAACCGGATACACTGAAACTTGTGACGCGCCTGAAGCTACGAAGATCCCAGGCACTGGTTCGACCTTTACCACAAAGGCTCTCGCCAGGCGAGGCACACAAGTGGCACGCAAGTGGCACGGAAGTCGCACGCAAGTGGCACGCAAGTGGCACGCAAGTGGCACACGAGTCTCCCACATTAAGCCTTGAGCCCCTCTCTGCAGTATTTTTGAACGTTTGCGGCATCCCACGCTAGGACGAGCCGCGAGTAAAATCCAGCAAGGGGCAGACCGATTCGGTATGGAAGAGTCGATATGGTGAGTTGTGCTAACATGGGATGGCAGAAAGTGTCAGGAAGCCCAAAGTGTCGTCATGTTCCTGCAGTATTCACGTTGCCGCCACTGCTGCGTATCCCCATGTCAGTGTCTCCTTCTGTGTTGGTACGAGTCGCTGTCCACGAATTTCATTGGAAGACTGCTGACCTGCAGGAGATCTACCACTGCAGTGTCACAGCGTGCCTTGGAGATACGGGAACAAAGGGTGGGTGGACAGATGTGATTGTATGTTGTCCGAATGATCGAGCACTTTCCGAATGTGCTTTTCTGCTATCTATCGGGTTTGTGGACTGAGGAAGAGTGGCATCCACGGGCTCAATCTCGTGGAAGCCGCCTACCACCTCTACGAGCCCCTCGGTGCTTGTGTGAGAATCCCACAGTGGCAAACCTCCCCGGTTCGACAGATTTCATCACCGCCTCGAAAGATGTGGACTGGTAGGAGTGGATCATGGGGTCGGGAGCATGCCCCTGGGCCACAAAGGAACCACAACATGCTGCTCATCGCAGTCAAACGCTATGGCACCGCTGACGGTGAGACCGGTGAGACGCCGACTAGCTCCGTTTCCAAGCAGAGGCGCGGAAGTGGAGGGCCCGATCCCACTTGTCGTAAACATACATGTGACATCTTGTCAGACTTGTCATGTCGTCCCGGTCACTTTCGCTCGATGGAGGGGTGCGTGTTTCGCCTTGCAAGGAAGCGTCGGCTGCTCCTGTTCCCTGGCGGCCACGACACCAGATTGCAGGCCGGAGAGTAAGAGCCACACGCCGTGGGAGTGAGTATTTGTGGTGGCGGGCCGGATGGCTGGCCGGATGGCGGGCCGGATGGCGGGCCGGATGGCGTGCCAGGACTAACTTAATATTTCACAGATGCACTGGCCACCCTGGCTTTGGTAACAATGACCGACCATTGCGCAAGTCGCTCAGCACTGCCCTTCTCGGCTTCGATTTCGCTTTGGCAAGTCTTCGCCCCCCCCTGCCCCACCACATCCACCACCCTGTCCACCCTCCAATTCCTGCTTTGGGACGACTTCGGAAATTAATGGCTTCAGAGCACAACTTGTTCCACTCGCCTTCAAGTCAAACTTTGGGACGTAATAGGGCTCTGGGGCTGGGTGTGCTCAGCACCAGGTCTCGCCTGGTCTTTCTTTGACTAGAAGGTTCATGGACGTCTGCTCTGAAACAGAAGTTTCTCAAACCTTAGATGATTCGGCTGTGGCTCCTGCCGCAAGCTCATCAACTTTTCATGCTTCTCTGTGGCAGCTGACGGGAAGTCCAGGATGGCGATCGCGTCTACGTCATCGCCAGCAGCCTCCCCGAAGCCGTGGTGGCCATCAAACGCCATGGGCCTAGGAAATTTGTTGTTTCGTTTAGTTTGGGTTTTGAAGTTTTTGTGAGCATCACCATTGTTGCAGTAGTACCACTACCAGCCATTTTAGTGGAACCCATTACCATCCCAGCATCGCCAGAAAAGTCGTACTTCTCTGAGAGCCCAGCCGACCCATCGGCTTAGATGGCGGCTCAAGAGGCGTTTGGAGTGCCTTGCTGCCGACCTTCGGAGTTGACTCCTCCGCTACCAAGTTGGGATGTAACCTGTGTGTTACCGACGACGGGGAGAGGGGCTGGTGCATGTTTGCTCAATCCAACTGCATGTTGCCCCACGTCTTAAGATTCTGGATGCTTCTCTTCACCACGCCCCCCCCCCCCCCCCCCCCCCCCCGAGGGGCATGTGAGGAGACAAGAGCGCAAAAGACATTGCAAGCCTAGATGTGCAGACTTCTGGAGCTGTCGGCAGAGCATCCACACGAAAGACGTAAGAGCAGAAGGTGGGGCGAATTTCCGTCATTAACATCGCCACAAAGGAAAATCTCGCCATTCCTTGAGCCCAGGTGGCCGGGCCTCCCGGCGGCCGGTGCTGCGATCCTCCGGGGCGCGCACCTGCAAGGAGGAGGAGAGCTGAGCAGCTCGAAGGGTTCAAAAGGTTCGAAGCCTTGTCTGAAGCCTCGCAAAGCAAATCGAAGGCCAAGTTTAGGTCAATCTTTTGAGGTTGTTGTTACAGGGACTAGGCCCCCTGAGCCAGGGTTGCCCGATGCCAGCCAAAGAAAGGACTCACGCGAGATGGCCCAGGGCACGACGCTCGTGCGAAAAGGCGAGGGCGACCAACACACCTGGGAGGCTGGGGGATTGCAAAAGACTGCAGAGGGGAGATGAGGGAAGAATAGGAGGATTCCAGGTGATGTGTGAGATGAAGTGATCAAGCGAGCGTCAGCATTCTGAGTCAAAACTTACAAGCCCAAAAGCTTTTTGTGCTGAAGTACTCATTTGCTTTGGTCAAGTGGCCAGCACGCAGAGACTGGCAAAGCTTTGGCAAGGCTTTCTGAGTGACTTGGGGCTTACGTAAGGATTTGGCAAGGCTTTGCCGCGTGGAGCGCTGTGGAGCACACACACACAAAGGTGGAGATCACCGTGCATGTTTCCCCATGTTGCCCGATGCTTCGCCGTGTTTTGCAGGAAGACAGCAACCCGGACTTCTTCTCCCGTTTGAAGGCGCATTCCGACTGGAATGTGCCGGGTGCCCAGGCGAATCCGGAGACTTCCCATGTCTCCGACCTTCCCCGACATTTTCCAAGAACGATCTCCTTGAACCCTAAGCCTAAGATAAGGACGCGTGGGCTGTCGACCCGTCTGCGGAGCTACTGGTGGAGGCTGAGGTGGACCGAATGGTTTGGCAATGTTTGACCATCATCGTTGCGTGCAAGTTAGGGGGCAGCACTGGAGTTGATTGAGGCAGCCGTGCGCGTTCTATTTTTCGTGGGTTGTAATGGCACGCAAAAAGCCAAGGCGCGGGCACGTGAAGAAAGAAGAAATCATGGGTGCGGTGTTTGCCAGGAGTAGAACTGATTCGAAAGAGTGGTTTCCTCAACAGAATGCTTTCTTCGTGATGCCTACTATTGCAAGGAAGCAGTACTACATGAAGCGTGACTTCTTCAGACTATGCCACAATCCTGACAAGAATTGCAAACTGTATGGTCCTCAAACGTTATCTACAGTGCACATTTCCTGTGAATGGCAAATCTTGTTTGCGAGGCGGCGCTGTTACCAACGCCACTTCAGTGTCTCCAAAGCTAACCCTACATGCTGCGCACATATTTTGTTTGGGGGGGGGGGGGTGACCCGGGCGTGATAGGTCTGATAGGGAGGGATATGGAGGCGCTGGCCAGCTTTAGTGTCTTGCAGATCGCATCGGTGCAAATGGCATGCGCGCCATTTTCTGCCACTGCCCCCCTATTGATTCCCAGAGTTGTAGCTGCATGTGACCCGAAGGTGGCCAGGGGAATTGTACGATCCCAAGGACGAGCAAGTTGGAGTGGGGAGCTTCGGCCGCTGGGACAAAAATCAAACCCTTTCCTGGCTGCCCACATTCCAAGCCCTTCACAGACATCACAGACCCTAGTGTTTTTTGAACGTCCGAGCTAGTTCCGATGTTGTGATACCGTGGGATCAGAGTTTGTCAGTCAAGACTAGACAGCGAATGCAGTTAATGTATCGCACAGAATCACACCTTCGGCTTGGCCAGGCTTGGGCGAAGAAAGCCCGATAAAGCTGTCCAAGGGCTTCAACTTCCGAGAGCTGGAGCGGATCCAGTGCCCCGGCACAGCAATTGGAAAAGCTGTTAAGGATGTTGAGAAAGGCGCAGATCAAGTCGAGAGCTTGACCCTGGCCCAACTTGGCCCAACTTGCCCCAACTTGGCAGCTAAGGAGCGAGGAGATGTCATCAGCGCGGACGGATGCCTGGGACCGCGTCAGCCACCCAACGCAAACGAAGCGAGAGAGAAGCGACAAATGTATGTACAACCCGACCATGAGAGGCAGGCATGCGTTTTGAGCAGGCATTTCGTGACGTTTTCACAAATCCTAGGATCCCAGAATGCTGATGTCTGTTCATGTCTGTTCATGTCTGTTCATGTCTGTTCATGTCTGTTCATGTCTGTTCAGGTCTGTTCAGGTCTGTTCAGGCATGTTTCACGCATGTTTCATTCTCTGATCTCCGAGGATCAGGGAGCATCAACTTTGGCCGCGTGGAGTCTTGGACGTCGGAGCGCTCCTTCGCCCCGCTCCCGGCTGTGGGCCACCTGAAGCGGCCCGGCTGCAGAGCAGATTCTGGCGTAGGCATGGGCTTGCTCGAAGCTACTTGCAAGTCATGTGCGATTTGTGCAGTATGCTCTTTTGAACTTTTGTCAGGACCGGCAAAGCAGGAACTGTACCGGCGGTGCGTTTGCAACGGCTGGCGTCGCTGCTGCTGGACTACGGCGCCCCGTTCCATTAAAATCTATTTAGCAAGTATCGAGGGGGCTGGTGTGGGCTGTTGCACCGGGTGCACAAGTTGACCCTACACTCTTTCATCTCTTCCCTTCTGTTGGTGTAGTGTTGGTGTTGTACAGAGTTGTGCATGGCGGATGTCGGGAAGGTGGCGACCTCCTCACGCTGGAGCAGGCAAAGTTTGTGAACTTGCTGGGAAAAGCAGGGAAGTTGAGTTTGTCGGCAGGTTGTGGAGTAAAGAGTGTTGGGATCGCGCTTGCAAGTCACCACATGCGACCACCTCCTGACCAATTCCTCTTCTTACCTCACACTCAGTCACTGTTTTTAGTCTGCTTGCTCTGCTGATTCGTGACGCCAAAGACTGGCTGTTGGGCACCTTTTTGTCTGTTCAAATTGGGCCTTTCGGGGCATTCTGTTTGGGCCCGCAGGACCTGGCTTCGCTGGGTCTACGCGGTGAGCTTCGACAGTCGTTCTTGGGACTCTAAAGTGCTCGAGATCCCTCTACGCAGTTTAGGACGAGCTTCACACGAGCTGCTTCTTACCGCGCCTGGGCTACGTCTCAGCTCGCTTGAAGCCTGAGGCTTGTGGAAGACCAATCACAGGGGCAGGTGACGAAGCCGCTGGTCCTACAAGCAGTGTTGTCATGGGTTCGTGTGTTCGAGCTCTTGTGTGCGTGAAATCCCCGTGCCCGTGACTCCCGCGTCCCATGGTGTACCGCATGGTAGGGAGCTCATCCAAGGCTTTCGGCCTAATTGGTGTCTTGTTGCACCAAGCCAACCCACACCACGGCGCAGGGGGGGGGGGGGGGGGGGGGGCGGGGGCTACGAGCCACTGGCTCAGGACGCTGACCCAGTCCCTGCTGAGCATGGGCATGACCACAGACTACCTCAACGAGATCCGGGAGCACATGTCAAAAACCCTGCTTTGGCTGGGCATGTGGGGTTGCCACTACTTTTTTCGGAATGCACCCGAAACAAGGATATCGGCTTTTGTCAAGAATACAGCGGGGGATTTCCGGGGCGATTGCCTCGTGTTTCCTCAGGAGCACATCGTGATTTATGGGGGTGATGAGATGACCATCGCGGCGACCGTACAGATGTTGCTCCTTCGGGATCCTGGCACGGAGGCAGGTGCAGGTGAGGCTTTGGGATCTTGTGCTAGGCGGGTATAAAATCGCAGGTAGGTCAAAGTTTAGGCAAGGGTTTTAGTTTTTTGGGAACTGTCAGGTGTTTCATGACCAGGGGTTGATTGGGGCTGTGGCGATGTACAGCGGTTTCGGGTTCTCTTGAGCAAAGCTGACCGCAGATCGTCGTGCTCAGCATGGCGTCCCACGAGGCCACTTGCTGGGAGGGGGGGGAGCGGGGGGCCTAAAACGAAGTTTTGATTCGGTGCTCTGTCTCTGTTTTTTGTCTCTGCGTTGTACCCGTATGTTTCCTTTTGCGTCTGAGTGTTCACTCAAGGTGGGCATTGTCGACCACACGTCTCGGTTGGAAACCCAAGCGTGTGTAATTATGAGTGGACAAGAAGTCATGGCCATTCCACCACCTCATTGGCATAGCCGGTGCTGTCCAAGCCAAGCTCTAGTCGCACGTTGCCTTTCTCTCTGGGGTCGTCAGTCTCCCTATGCTTCCTTGTGAGGAGCGCCACCCCAAGATTTGGCAGCACATCTCGCTGGACTCGGCACCTTGGCACGGAAAACAGGCAAAAATTGGGTTGAGTCAGGTTTCCGTCTGGAGGGCAGGCTGGGCGACATGGAACCCTCATCCCTCGACCCGAGCGTTGGCTGTGGTGTTGCAGGTGTACTTCGTTAAGGAGCTGGTGCCCAACCAGAAGGATTTGCGCGGCGCCTACTTGGCCGCGCGGCCGACACCTCAAACCTTTCCCATCTTTCAAAGCCCAATCTTCTCTCGTCTTCTCTCTCGTCTTCTCTCTCGTCTTCTCTCTCGTCTTCTCTCTCGTCTTCTCTCTCGTCTTCTCTCTCGTCTTCTCTCTCGTCTTCTCTCTCGTCTTCTCTCTCGTCTTCTCTCTCGTCTTCTCTCTCGTCTTCTCTCTCGTCTTCTCTCTCGTCTTCTCTCTCGTCTTCTCTCTCGTCTTCTCTCTCGTCTTTTCTTCTTCTCTCTCGTCTTCTCTCTCGTATTCGCTCTCGTCTTCTCTCGCCTCCAGCGTACTCCATAGCACAACATCGGACGGGCAAATGAGGGTGTCTATGTGTGCACTCGGGTTGTTGTTCGGTGCCATCGTGGTGTTGAGATGTTTTGTCGAAGTACCGAGATATGGGCACTTTGCCTTCTTGTTCGTGTGAGATGTTCTGCAAAAGACTCTGAGGAGCGTGCGAAGGCCGCTCGGCTGAAACATCGCCCCATCCTTTAAACGAAACGGAGAGAAGCGGAGGGAAGCGGAGGGAAGCGGAGAGAGACGAGATAGTCCAGGCAGTGGTGATCCTGCCGTGGATCGACAAGGACTTCGCTCGAGCTTGGCATCTAATTCCGGTTGTCTCCATTCCGACCTCAGACTTTCGGGTTGGGCTTGCAAGATCCCAGACCAGGGCAAGTTCTTTCCCCAGAGTCCCCCCATATCCCACCTCTCAACCCTCATAATCCCTCACAAACCTTATAACATCTCGAGTCAGCGAAACAGCGAGCACAGGACGTAGCCAAAGCGCCGGTGCAGGGCTGGGAACTCCGTCGCATGGTGGCCTTGCACAAAAGCAGTGGGCGCAGCCTCTTCGGATGTACGGCAGTAAGCTTCAAGACAGTTGATGACAGTTTCGATGCACTTGCAGCACATTGCACATTGTTCTACCACAATGGCTTCTCTGGAAGTGCTCAAGACGCGAACATCTCCATATTTCGACTGAGGTGGACTCAGATACGATCCTGACGACCAACATCATCGCCACGCGCAAGCCCCGCGCCTAAGGTCCCAGCCCGGCCCCATCTGCCTTGTGCAATCTGGTGCATTCTCTCGTGCGCGGTGTGCTTGCGATACGCATTTTTCGAAGACCTTGTAAACTTTGTAACGCCTTGGCTTTCGACGGGCATGAGGGGTCGGATGTTGGTGTGGCTCTGCGCGGGTCAAGCCGAGAGATCGAATGACCGAATGGTCGCAGAGTGCCCGAAACTATATCCCGGATGTTCTCCATGCCAAGCGCGGCCGGGGGATCTTTTGGCGATGCCAACTCGACTACTTCACCCAAGCTCCAAGACCATAAGGCATCCAAAGCCATGAAACTCAAGTTTCAAGAGAATAGCTGTGAAGTAAAGCACTTCGTGCACTTTGGCATTTTACTCGGTGGAAAGCTTCGATTTGGGGCAGCAGTGGGTGGACGAGGTCATGACTCTGAACATGCATAGTGACCCCAGTAGGGTGTTCTGCCACTGCCTTGGTGCCATGCCAGCGCAACACGTGAAGGCCTCTGAGCAAGCTCATGAAGACACTTCCCCAGCAAAAACTGATGATGTGACAAGCAAGTCTCCAGTTTGGAGACATATCAGTTGTCACACTGATAAGAACGGATACTACACTTGATCATAGCCAAAGGGCCGAGAAGGTATGCTCTGTACCGGGCAGCCAGAGTACCTGCAAGCTTGATGCAAGCAAACTGTGTGCACTAGTTTGAAAGCCCATCGACATCCCTACCAATCCAGATTGCTCGTAGCGAGCGAAACACCGGAGTATATTCAACATATTTTACTGATCAAGTCTTGTTTCAAAGTTTTTCATATTTGTTCTTATGTTTTCAGAAATCGAAATAATGAACCTTTCCACCTTTTTCTTGTTTGTTTCGAAATCAGAAAAAGGGATCTGCCTCTCTTCGTTTCTTGGTTTCTGGTTTGTTCGAAAGAAGAAGTAGTCCAAATCCAGCCTCGTTTCTTTGTTTCTTGTGTTCATTCGAAAACAGAGGAGTGGAAACTAAATTGATCCAATTCCACTTTTTGCTCTGATGTTCATTGTCGAAAACAGAGAAATTTTTTGAGATGTTTTTGCCATTGTTTTCTGCTTGTGCCACTACATCTCGAAAAAGATAGGTCGAGCACTGTGCAGAAGATCCGTGCAGAAGATCCTGTCTCTGAATGGCGAAGGGCGGCTTTTGATCCCTAAGGCTTGACAGTTGAATCGTGTGACAAAGAGGGGGGTGGGCTCACCGTTTCTTGGTTTTCCAGACTCGTACCCACCAGGTGTGGGACCAGGCGAGGGGGAGTTATTCTGGTTGGGCTGGGCCTTTTTCAGGCCTTTGCACTTAGACTCCGATCTCGAAGCTCCCCGCTCGTGCGCTTGAGAAGGCTGACAGCTTATGCGCTTGAAAGCTCATGCGCTGTGCCGAGTATTTCTTTCAGGTTCACCCCAGGGGAAGAACTGCGAGATGTTTGGACAGTGACACAGATGTTCCAGGAGTCAGCTGTTGTTTTTTACATTTTTTCGCCACCATCCAGATTCACATGTTTTGTGTCACGGATGTCGCATCTCCGGAAGGTCAGTTTTCAGGCGGCCTTGGTGGTTTTTGGGTAGTTTTTTGAGCGAGTTTCCACTGGGAGGAAGGCTCCTTGAACCGCTTCTTCGGCATGCGCCTTGGCTCAAAACGGCGCTTGCAGCACGGAAATGGGGGGATGGAGCTGCACCCGTTGCCGCAGTCAGAAAGAATTTGAAAGCACAGGGAGAAGGTGCAAGGGTGCCAAGCTCTGAGTCTGTTTTGAGGAACCCGGAGGCGCAGGGCGCTACGTCCCTCTTCGAGGACCGCTGGATGGCCTCGGCGCCGTTGAACATGCTTCTTGGATTTGCATGCATCATGGATCTGGGGGGGGGGGCTTTTGCGTTGGAGACTATTCGATGGTGTGCGGATCGTGTTTTGTGCCGCACCGCGCCCTTGCAATGTCTTTTTGTCCACAGGTCGCCCCTGTTTGCAGCTGGTCACATCATCGCAACGACGACAGTAGACCGGTTTCTCATGGCTCCTCGGCATCAGGGGAACAGGGGGCCCAACAAGGCTAAGCAACTAAGGGACGTTTGAAGCTTTGCATGGCCCTGGATCCAAAAGCCACGCTCAAAAGCCACGCCGAAGACGCTGGAAAGGAGAGCTTCTTCAACCCAGATGCCATGGTCATCGTGGAGCGCCTTTTCGGCCTCGCTGGGCGCCTCTGCTGTAGACGAAGTCAGAGTCTCATGATCGGTTTTTGAGAACTTTTGGGGATGTTTGAGTCGCCTTGCGAGATGTGACGCTGGGGGCACTTTTGGAGGCAAAGACGTGCCCTTTTGTTTCGAGGGCTTTGGGTTGCAATTTCGTACACAGCCTGCTCTTGAACCTCACGCGAGAGGGAACCTGGGCACGACTTGATGCGAGACACTTTGAGACACGAGAGACGAGAGCCCGAGAGCCAACTGGGGCCAACTCCCTCCCAGGCTCACTGTGGGCTCCAAGGCCGGGTCACAAGTGCTTTCTTTGCTTTCTGGGCTCCTGCGCGAAGAGGTGTTAGAGAAGGGTGATTTCTTTCGTTCTCTTTCCTTTTTTCTGGGGGGGGGGAGGGGCGGGAGGGGCGGCGGTTTCAGACTTTCAGAGACGGTTTCAAAGAGGCGCAGCATGGGCTTGGCAGCCCGAGCTTCGCCAACCAGCCTTGTGTCTTCCAACTGCCTGCCACGATCAAGACTATCTCCTCCTGCAGGAGAGGGGGGGAAACATGATTCAACAGTGAAGTCACCAGAGGTTATCACACATCAGTTTCTCGCATATCTTCTGTGCTTGCAGGCATCGAGGGCGAAAGGCCAGTAGCGAGAGAAAGAGCAACAAAGGTTGCCCTGCTCCTTGATGCAGGACTTTTGGGGAAGCGGCGAACATGCTTATCTCGCATCGCGCTTTGCCTGAGCAAGGAGTCAATGTGGCCAACTGGCATGTTCACTTCGCCTGTTTGTTCGATCGGTTCTCGAAAGGGGGCGCGCACGTCGGCCAAGTGTATCCCCATCACCCGAACGAGTTTCTGCGGCTCCTTTTTTTTCGCCGGATTTGTGACCTGGAGCATGGTCCTAATAGTGTTGAAGGCAGTGCTGAGCCCAGGCGAGCCGATGCTTCCTTTGGGCGTCTTCCGCTATCCGAAGGCTCAGAAGCTTGAGCAGTTGAACAGTTTTGTAGTCAGGAGTTCTTCCCTTTGGATGGCAGTGCAGGTGGAGTCTGCGGCAAGTGCACACGTCGGCAACATTACTTTCAGCAATTCACAGCTGGTGTAGCTGGTCAGGGTTCACGGGCACAGGCTGTGGCATCGGCGTCCCTTGTCACTGTGTGGTTGTGCATCAAAGACTTGGCACTCGTAGTTCTCAGCACTGGCAACAGCAGCATCGATCGGCTTGGCAGCATCAAGAAGTGTAGGCAATGAACCAGTAGTGCAAAGAGCTGCAAAATAGCTGAAAACCTCTGCTCGTCGCAATGTTTCAGATGCTTCAAAAGTTACCTAGCTTTTGCAAGTCCCTGAAGTTGAGCGTCAAGAAAGCTTTCAACATCCCGCAAATACTGGCAGGGCAATCCGTCGTCTTACTCTATGTTGGTGAGCCCTGCACTCAGTGGAAGCCCAGTGGAAGGGCACTTCCATCCTTGGAGGAGATGTATGCAAGGTTGTTTTTTTGGCATTTTTTGGTCGGGGGGGGGGGGGGGGGGGGGGGGGGTCGAGAGTCTTTGGCTTGAGCACAGTCCTGCCTTCATCGGAAAGGAGAGGTCCATTTCACATGTCAGCAGCTTCCTCACCTCACATTTCACCCGACTTGCGCCCTGACCATGCACTCCCCGGTAGCCTTAGTTACTGCAGCGCTCAACATGCGTCAGTGCAGACAAGCACAAGAAGCCCTGAGCGCTGCAAGCTCCTACGAGGCCTCCATGCAGCCGAGGAGCTGGACTTCCGATCCCCGTGCCTTGGGTCTTAAGAGGCTTAAACTTAACTCTCATCGAAAAAGAAACGGCTGTTTGGAGCAGTACGACCAGCCGGTCCGGACTAGAGAAGTTGCACTTGGATCGGTAGCTTGGGGAGAAGGGGCCCGCACAAGGGAAAAAGGGGAACTCGAGGCAGTACGGTGTCAACGAGACCGGTGTGGAGGACAAAGGCAGCCCCACGGATTGACAGTCTCGAGATTGCCAACTTGCCAATCACCCCAAGCCGGTTTCGGCAACAGTGGCCCTAAGGCCTCAAGGCCCTAAGAATCTCAAGGCAACGAGAAAGCGTTCTTCCTGTCGGGTGCAGGCGACCACATGTCCAACCGCCTTCCGTTCGTGATCACCAACCCTCCCAAGGAGCCGGAGACAGGTCCCTAGCAGGGCTGTGCGTCTTGTGTGGTTCTGGTTCCGAGCTTCACCTGAAAACTCAGCAGGAGCTCGAACTCCTCCCGACCGACCTTATCTTCGTGCTCGGGCGCCCCCGCCAACAGCCGGAGGGCGCTCCCGAGGGTGCAGTCCCTGCAGT
Organism: Symbiodinium natans; assembly: GCA_905221605.1. Lineage (NCBI taxonomy): Eukaryota > Dinophyceae > Suessiales > Symbiodiniaceae > Symbiodinium > Symbiodinium natans. The sequence continues at coordinate 108,366 of CAJNDS010002574.1, read as the reverse complement.
CCCTGCAGGCCGGGTCTGGGACCCTGGGAGCCAACGCTAAGGCCGCTAAGTGGTGCAGGGCAAGGAACCGCAGCTGCTGCGGCTACTGCGGGTCAGTTGTGTCATGGTCACTTCTGCGATTTCCCTAGGTGCCTTCTAGCATTACCCACGACTGTTGGCCGCTTTGCCTGACTTGCGAAAGGAAGTGTGTGTATTCTGTGCGCCTGTGTGCCTGTTTGGGCACATTGGGCACGCCTACAGCAGTGGGCAGCAGCGGCAGTAGAGAGTCCACAGCTCTGCTGCCAACGAAGATAGCGACTCCATGAAGTAAGTTGGGATGCCAATCTGTGTGCCAGTTGCGGGTGTGTTCGAATGCATCACGGGGCACCAGACGGGCCGGAACCGCACAGTGGGACGGGGACGATCAAAGTGCTTTGCAGCACAGATATCATATGAGCTTGGTGCTGAATATGTTTCTTCGTCTGCAACCCATGGTTCGATGGCACCCTCCCCGCTCTCGTGTCACGCCCAGGCTTGGGTCTTGTCTGGGAGCCGGTGCTTCGGCCCCGTCCGTCCTCACACAGTCGCAAGACCTGCCCGTTCCCTTCCCCACTTGCGGATTCAGGTCCCTGACCCCCTTCACGCCCATGCCCTGACTCCGTGTATCTCCGTGCGAGTTCTCTGTTAAGGCTATCGGGCACAGACCTCGGTTCCCCCTCGGTTCCCTGATGCTTCATTTCCCGAGCAAGAGCAGAGCATTTGCTGTTTTTACCTGCATTTGTTTTGTCCAGAACACGTTCACTTCCCGATCACTTATCTGTCTCCTTGCTTCCCCACGGATGCCTCTTGGTTGCAGCTCTTGGCCTCACTTCCGGCTCTCCCTTCGGCCGTGCCGTGCACGTTGGGTGTGGAGGACTGTCTTCTTGCTCCAGTCGCATAGGTAACGGGCTAGTGACTAGTGATTACTTGAGATGAGCTTACAAATTCAACACGGTCTGAGCCTGCAAGAGCCCCTTAGCAGCTGGTTTTTCCACAGGAAAGCAGCATTTTTAGGGAACCGCTATCAAAGTTCATGGTCGATGATCACGTCGATTTTTAGACTGGAGGACTAGAGCCGATTTCATTGTCTCTCCGTTGGAGAAGTTCAGGAGTGTCAGCTTCATTTCAACTTGCCCTCTAACTTTAAGCCCGTTTTGTTTTTGTTGCAGGTGATGAGGTAGCCATGGATGTCGACGAGTCGGACTCGGACCACGAGGACTGCAGCCAGAGAACCGTGTGAGACTTGCTTTGCCCTAGGCTCTCGCAAGACTTGGTTCGGTTTTCGGCACCAAAAACGCCCCAGAGGTAAATAATGTAAATAAGGGTGCAGTGTCCTGGCTTATGACAATGTAAAAAAACATGCCTGGACTTGCGTCAGCCGCCAGCCTGGGCAGGTGGTGTCCCGGCTTTGACAGCTCAGCTGTCGCTCCGCCTCTTGCCGTCAAAGTCTTCGAAACCGTTTGAAATCTGTTGAAAGGATATTGTTGTTCAGAAGTTTTTGGGTTCGGCATTGTCTTGCCCGACTTCCTGGTGCAGATCTTCAAGAGGAATCGGACAACTTTAGTTTACCCCCAAGAGGCCCTAGACTTGCACTCCCTGAACACAAGGTCCACCTCATGGGCTGACCACCTCGCCAAAAAAGTGAAGTGGTTTGGTGAAGTATTGGGAATGAAGGCCCATGTACAATCTCAACGTCGTCATTTCCAGATTTTCGATAGGAATAGAGCCCCAGTGGCTGTGAAGAACGCAGCCGCAGCCGGTAGCCTTCGGTAGGCGCCTCGGATAGTCTGATGCCCGGGAATGCTTTCGACCTGCTGAAGACACACAGGGTTCTGCCCAGAGGCGCTCATCGAAGTAGAGTGTTTGGAAGCCCTTTCCAGCACACAAATATACACAAATCACTAAACAAAAGGCCGTGGGGTGGCTTTTAGCCATGGCCTCCATGGTCCTCAGCTGCCGGGTGCCTTTTGCGGCGTCGGTTGGCCGGCAAAGCCGGCGCAGGATCGCGCAGCTCTTCGCCCAGCTGGCAGCGTGGATTTCCGGCTTTCCGGCTTTCGAGCTCCCCAGCTGGGAGGCGATGGGGGAGCCGAAACCCAAGGTGGCAAATGTCGTGATTTAGTCTGTTGGGTTGAAGTTGGTTTTTTGAATCCACCTGCCTGGCAGCGGCAGTGGCTTCAGACGAAAAGATCTGCAAGCCTCGACAAACCCATCCGAATCAGGATGGGCGACGCGACGCTCTACAGAGATCCAAGGTGATCCTCTTCTTGTGCACAGCTCACGTGTTCACACCGTGTCCACACCGTGTCCACACCGTGTCCACACCGTGTCCACACCGTGTATGCACCGTGTTCACGCGGGTTTCCCATCCTGGAGGAGCTTGGAGCGCGTGGCCTCGCTTGAAAAGGGCTTGCAACGGTTTTCTGAGAGCCTTGGCCTGGCACATTGGGGTTCTTGGGCACTTTGCTTTTCTTGGGATTTGAGGTGTACTTGTGAGCCCAATGCTACATGCTACTCGTACACTCCGAGCAGATCAGTTCCAAGATAAAGTCCAACTGGAAACTAGGAGCACTCGACGCATAATTAAGGGGTCGCTGCAGGCTGACGGTTTCATCCGCATGCGATTCTCGCTTCGACGGTCGGCATCATGAAAATGCAAGCTACATTTTGATTTGGGACTGCGATGCTTGGGGAACAGGCCCAGGCCGTCGCAAGCTGGGCAAGTTGAGTTGTCAAGCTTTGGGGCTTAGAGGCCCTGGGTTAAGCCCACGATGAAAACGCAGACCTCGCTGATTTTGCGCAGCAATGCCCAGCCATGTGCAGGAATGGAGAGTCCCAAATTGAAGGCCCAAAAGTGCCCCCAAGTGCCCCAAGCTGTTTCACAACCTCAAAAGGATTATTTTCGAGAGCTTTCGCTAAGAGAATGGCAGCCCCTGGCGATGGGAGCTCGGCGGCCTCAGGCTGCCTGGGGGGTTGAAGCGTGGAGACGTGGGATTCGGCGACATAGCGCAGGTATCAGCTCGGAGGCCACGAGCTCAGGCTCAAGTCTATAGGATTGAAGACTCGGGGCGCAATTGGACAACTGCGAGTTTCAATCTATTCCTTCATCCTTAAACCACATTAAGCCCCTCTGAGAGTCTAGCAATGCCAACCCCACAAGCTGTCTCAAACTCGAAATCGAGTTTGACTTGCAGTTTCTTGGGCATGCCAGGCCGACCACCGGTGAACTTGACCCTAGAGGTGCCTGAGTGAGGGGTTTGTGAGGGGTGTGCTTCTCTTTCTTTGAAGCTTCAGGTAGCGCTACGTGTTTCTGATGCAAGGTGCAAGAAACTTCGGGCTTAGGTTTTGGTTTGGAGTGTGGCCATTGGTTCATTGCATAAGATTTGAGGGTCAGGAAATTCGTCCGGGACTTTCACTACAAGCGGCCAGCGCATTGGGCTTGCATCTCGGAAACCTGGGCCTCACACTCTTGTGGAGTCAACGTCAATGACGTGCGCCGAGCAGAGTTTAGGTGGTCTAGGTTGATGGTGGAAGCAGTACTGCATTCTACATCAGTGTACTGCAACTCGGGATTTCAATTTCTGCAGGACAAGGCTTTCCTGGACGAGCGCAGAGCCCAGCAGAGATTGTTTGGGTGAGATAGGCATGATCTGCAAGATCTAAGTGTAGTTTGGCACAGTTAGGCTTGATTTCATGGAGGGGATCGACGTTGTCGGTTTCAGGTGGTTCGTTTGTGGCTTGGTTCTGGTGCTTCGGTATCAGTTGAAAGGAGCTCCCTGATTGCTTTTTTCCTCTCGCGGAGGTCTCAGCTGCAGCCCTATCTGATGCGCACATGATTCGGTGGAATATGGTGGAATATCCATTTTAACGTCACCTAGCCATAATTTTCAATCGATTTTGGAGAAACAGCCGACTTAGCTTTTTCCCCGAGGTTCGGGCGGCGGATCTCCCTGGCGATGGGCTCCTCGGCCCTTCTGGGCGGCACCGGCTTCTATGCCTTCGCAAGGCTCTGTTTCAAGAGTGGGCTCCGTGCTGAACTTGAGGGAAGAAAGTTCCCAAACAAAGAATGAACTCCAAAGAAGGGTGAGAAGTACGTCTTTAAGCCACGTTTGCACAAACAGAGCACCTTTCCACAATCCAGTCAGCAAGTTCTCCAGGCACGATGGCCACCCACGCAACAGGAATTGCATCTGTTTAAAAGCTGCAGTTACTGCAGGTCTTCTCTAAGGATCGAGGTTCTCCAAAGCTTTGCCTTTGGCAGGCAGCTCGGCTTCCGTCGGCGTGGGCTGTGGACCACCCTCGGAGCCACGTTGCGCGGGGACCCAGACATCACACTTCGGGGAGCTCTTCAAGGGGTGGTTTACCCGAGCTGCCTGCTGCGACATGAGCTCTTCAACTTTTATCTGTGGTTTCCGAGTAGGTTCGGCGACAGTTGAAGTTGAAACTTGCTTTGTGATGGCCTTGGACATGGCTTTAAGGTGTTGGGGAGAGAGAGAGAGAGAGAGAGAGAGAGAGAGAGAGAGAGAGAGAGAGAGAGAGAGAGAGAGAGCGAGGGAGGGACGGAGGGAGGGAGGGAGGGAAGGGATTCGAAGAAAAAGAAGAAGAAGAAGAGAGCAGGTTGTCGGGATAGGTCGTGAACGGAAAAGCCAGCTGGAAAGGTGCCCTGCCATCGCCTGGTATACCGTCATCGTAAATGCTGCCTGGCTGTGTGCTCAAAGCATCAAAAGACCAACCCTTTGACATCAAAAGGACCTCAAATCGACGAAGCAAATCTCAGAGCGCTTTCCCAAGGAGCGCTCCAGGGTGATGGAGCTGGGCCGGAAACTGCAGGCCCGAAGTTGCGTGTGATGCCATTCAGGTCATGGTGCCATTCGGTGTTCGACTCTCAGACACTTTGCCCTCACACGCCAATATGTGGAGTTAGCCAAAATCAACGTCTTTGTGATTCTGAAGATCCTATTTGTCTTCTTTCTCTTTCACACGATCAAAGGATCCACGCCCGTGCCCAACGATGGGCAGCACGAAGGTCCCAGACAGCATGCGAAAAGGATGCGTCGGTGCAAGACACCGAGCAAAGCACTCCAACAAACCGACCAGTCCACTTCTGTCGCACAGCACGCGTGAGCAAATCGACCTGTTGCATCAGGAACAGCACGTGAGCTTGGGTGCTCATAAACTTCGTGCCAGTGAGTACTAGGGCCAGCGAGTGGCACCGCAGTGACGTCCTGGCAGTCTCCTAAAAAGCATGCTCCAATGTCCAAATTGCGTGCCACCGATTTGTCGAGGGCTTCCAAGCCTGTGGATGGAGGCCTCTGCCCCATCGGCTGGTTAAGCGCATCATCTTTCTTGAGCCTTGTCGCAGTCTGCGGGCTTTCACACACGGCAAGTGCTTCAAGACCATGTGGCATTGAAGCAGCCGTCATCCTCGAGCTGCCGCAGTTACCGGAAGATCAAGTCCCCACGTGCACTGTTCACCGTCCATGTGGTCGAGACATGTCAAGTCTCCACACTCAGCCAACGTTTTGACATGGAGATATCCGAGCCTTCCCGAATCCGGCGTTGTCGGCATTGATTGCGATAGGGAACGGCAGCTGAACGTGCTGGTGTCTCCCACCCAACAATCAACAAGCAGGTTTCAGTCAAGAGTAGCCGTACAACAGACTCGGACCACATGATCTTCCGGGCACTGGCGGCATCCCGTCAGGACCGGAGTCGCTTGATTTCGCTCACAAAAACCCTCAGACCAAGGCCAATGCTGGGCTGCTAGGGCTCAATCGAGCTCGACTGCGCAAGAAATGAAAGCCCCAGGAACCTCATCTCGGCCGGACTTGGGCCCGTCGTAAACATGTATGTCAATTAATTTAAGGTAGCTAGCATGCGGTGAACGTCGCAACTCGGGCAAAGGTCCCCACAATGTGTTAGCCTGTTGCCGGCGTATGGGTTGCACAGAGAGTGATTAAAGATGTTAGGCATGGCGATCGCAACCCAGCGCGCGAGCCATTAAAAAAGGAATCGCATGTCGCGTGCAGTCACCGAAAACTGAGAATCACTCTTCATGCAGAGCTCGGAGTGTTTTGTATGTGGCAGCTGGATGCCGTGCCCAGCGATTTTCAGCCAGGAGCTCGGATTTTCTCAGAAAGGTGGCACGAGGGACACGGGCGCGATTGCTACGAATCTCGGGAATCCGATGCTAGGCCTTCTTCGACTACATCTCACGGCGCTGGTGACGAGGTCCCAATTGCATTGAGCGGCGCTTTTGGGGTGTTGGTAGCTCGAAGGTCAAGATTGGGTTCAGTAGCCCTGAATGAACTTGAGAGATGTACCGCAACCAGCCGGGGCCGGAAAATTCAGGAGCAGGATAATACGGGGGGTGCAAGGAATCAACCTTTAAAAAGAATGTCATTTTTCCCGGTCTTTTGCCGAGAGGCGGAAACAGACGCAGAGCGGGATAGTCAGAGAGGGCCGCGCTGTGTCCAGGCATACATGCTTCACAGCAACAAAGTCGGTGAAGAGCCTTTGTCGGGGCGGCCCACTCCGTCGGGCTGCGTGCGCAACATCGGCATCCCAGAGCGCATGTTGGCTTTTGAAGCTTTTCTCTGGCTTTCGGAAGGCCTTGGCCAAGCTCTTCCCACCGCCGCCCACAGCCGGGATGGCAGCTACCAGCCTCCCGCAGGCGCATTTCGCCGTTCTTTTCGACGGGCTTCGGATTCGAAGTGTGCTTCGAAGGGCTTCGAAGTGATGGCGCTCGTGGTGTTCGACGTTTAGTTCTTTCCCCGCGCTGTCAGGACCTACTGTCACTTGTCGAGGATCATGAAAAGGGACCCTGAACTCTGAGGGTCCCAGCTCACAATTTTACCGCTTTACACCTGGTCAGATGCCGAGCCAGGGCCAGGGCCCCCTGCCACTCGGCAAAACAACCTAGGGCCTGGGGATTTTGAGAGCTTGTTGCTGGTTTGAGATCATTTGTGGGTTGCTTGGACAGCATTCCAGAAGTCAGCGTGAAGCATGTTGCAAAATGAGTCACAAATTGCAAGATCAAGACAAAGTTAACATACCTGGTGAAGCGCGCGATCTTTCGAGAAGTGTTTCTCTGTGTCTCTCTATCTCTATGTCTCTGCGTGTGTGTGTGTGTGCGCGCGCGCGTGCGTGCGTGTGTCTCTCTGTCTCTCTGTCTCTCTGTCTCTCTGTCTCTCTGTCTCTCTGTCTCTCTGTCTCTCTGTCTCTCTGTCTCTCTGTCTCTCTGTCTCTCTGTCTCTCTGTCTCTCTGTCTCTCTGTCTCTCTGTCTCTCTGTCTATCTGTCTCTCTGTCTCTCTGTCTCTCTGTCTCTCTGTCTCTCTGTCTCTCTGTCTCTCTGTCTCTCTGTCTCTCTGTCTCTCTGTCTCTCTGTCTGTTCTCGAATGACGGCTTGGTAGGTAGGGGTTCGAGGGCCACTTCAAGTTGTGAGATCACATGAAGGCTGCGATCGTGGCCATTTTGGCTGAAGCGATCGTCAGCCTCCCACAGGGATTGAGAAATTTTCTTTTCTCTGCCTTTGATCTAGGGCCTGGGAATAATGGCCGCATGGGGAGGCTACGGACACGGACACGGCGATCGCCGAGGAGGAGGAGGTCGTTTCCCTCGAGCAAATGCGGCTCACGACCCCTACGAGGTGCGGCTCCCGATCTACCTCTCCTCGGTCGCAGTCTGTGATGAAGACGCCACACGTTCGTCCATCATCATGTCGGACGATCGCGACAACAGAATGGTGTCGCCTTTTCAGGCCTGGCTCGTCAAGGAGATCATGACGAACAGCGCAAGTTCCATCAATGTTCTTACTGAACGGGATCAAGTGATGCCACCGAACACTGGTTTTCACATGTCGCTGTTCGCGAACTACACCCTCGACGGGATCAAGGTCACCTTGGCGATCGCTATTGACAGCATCACAGGTGTTCCTTGTGCTGGCTGGGATCGAGACACGGCCAAGGCTTTGGATCATCCTGCGTTCTATCCATTTACCTGGCCGGTGTTACGGGATAGTTCCCGTCGTACACAGATGTCAAGGTGTACAATGGCAATGAGATCCTTTTTCACTGGATCTTCCGTGGGTTCCGTGCAGACACAGACCTCTCGGTCCAGCAGCAGTTCTGCGATGAGTTTCTGATCCGCAGCTGCAATCGAGGTCGTGCTCGCCTTTCGGTGATCGTGGCTGCATTCATTGGCTGGCGGGTCAGTGTTTTCTCGTTCGAGTGTGGAGGTCAAACCTACGCAGTGGGGCCACGTGGGACAGTGGTCGCAGGTGACTCTGCTCGATCGAGGTGGGAGATCCGAGTGTGCGATCGCGCATCTGGTGACGCCTATGGCAACGATGCTGATCGTGTCGAGTTCCGGTTTCGTGACGCGAACAACAGGATCGACCTGAAGTGCGCTCGCGCATCCGTGCCAGGAACTTGGCTCACCGTGTCGCACATCTCCGGTCCCACGTTGATCAACGCTATCCAGGAGGTTCGTCGCCAACGAGCTCGAGTGGAGGGACCCGAGCAGACCGAGCAGTTCGCTCAGCTTGCGGCTGTTCATTCTGCCTGGTTCAATGCAGCCTTTACCACTGATCGGGGAAGGGTTGGCGCGCTCATCACGTTCGTGGGAGGCTTGGACGCAGGAAACTTTCACATCCAGTGCACCTTGGTGGTTCCTTTGGAAGCTCTTGCGAACATGTCCCACGATCGTGGTCAAGAACTTCCGGCTCCTGCAGGCCCGCTCGCAGTGACTGCCAACTCGTGGCAGCAGGCAGCCTCCTCCTCCCGTTCGATGGCCAGCTTGACGGATCAGCGTGATGGCGGCAACGAGCTCGATCGTACACGGTACGAGCTCCAAGTCAGGTCATTTGGCGCTGCTCCGCAGTTTCATCAGGAGCAGGAGACTACAAGAGGACACCTTGAAGATCACGCTCGTGATGCAGCCCGAGCCAATCGCTCTTTTGCCCGCTCGACAGCTCAGCTCACGCCGGGCATGTTCGCAGGCTACATGGGTTCGAATCCGGAGGCGAACCTTACGGAGCCGTCAAGTTCGGGACGAGAGCCGGTCATTGAGGAGCTCGTCGACTCCGAGAACCAGGCTGGATCGACTTCAACGACGATCGCTGCAGCTCCCCCAACCCAGGAAGTGAGGCTTCCGGCCGGGGCTGCAGCTACTGAAGCTCAAGATCCGCGAGGTCAAGGCTCCAGCAGGGCTCCGCCGCTCATCGGCGAAGAGGTCGACACCGAGGCCGAGGTCGACAACGAGATGCCGCCGGCTCCGGAAGGCCCACCCCAGTCATTTCGACCTCACCGAACGCCGTAACAGTTCTCGGCAAAGGCTCGTGGCTTTAATTTTCCGTTTAAGTTCAGAATCGCTTTAAGAGGGTTGTATGTTTTCCAGTTCACCCTCGCAGACCGCTCGATCTGACGAGCTCTGATCCTCGGCGAACGAGGCAAAAACTCTCGAGCCTGTGAAAGTGTTCAAGAGTTTTGCAAGAGTGCGCTCGCACGTTACTCATACGGGATGCATGTTCATGCAGAGTTCTGTCTTTTGCATGTTCTGCTCTTGTGTGTTGCTGACTTGGCTGACGCTTTCCCCTCTTCTCATGTTCATGCGAGGGAAGGGTGTTGGGGGTTCTCTCCTCTCGTGCGGTGTCCGGTCGGGCCGGTGTGGGTTCTGGGGCGGCTCCCGCTGGGTCTGGGAGGTGGGGGTTTGGGGGTCCCCTCTCGCGCTGGCTCAGTGGGGTCCCGGGGCTCGTCGCTGGTTTCGGCTCGCGCTCGCTCGCTCGCGTTTCTGTTTGGGGTCTCGCGCGCGGGTGGTGGTTAGTTCTGACGCTTTCCTGTGCCCGGGCGTGAGGCTCAGATCATGTTGCAAGTTGATGAGTTTCCCGATCGGTGGATCCATAAGATCCTCTCTTTCCCATGCTTCGATCTCATTTTTCGGGATGCCATTCTTCACACCTATCTCTCCAATCTCCAGCTCATTTTGTCAATGGAGGTGGGATCAGAAGCTGAGTTCGCAGCTAAAGTCTTGGAATGGTCTGCATCTTTGGCACCTGATCACCACAAAACTTTGGTCGCTCGGCCTGAGATGCTCGAGCAGCTCTGGGTCTTTGCAAAGTCTGCTGAAATTGTGTTCTCTGAGTCCTACAGTTTTCAGCTGGGGGTCGGAGCAGCTGCGAAAGTTGCTCGGGTCAAAGGCCCAGATGTTTCGCTCGAGTTGAAAAGGCAGACAGCTATGCTGTCAATTCTCAAGCCGTGCAGGCAGCCGAAGCCGAAGCTTCCGGCAAGCAGCAGCTCCTCTGCTTCGCCGCTGCTCGATCTCGAAACAGCGGAGAAGCTCAAGTGGGGTCGCCGCTTGGAGAATATCGCCACCCGCGCGGGCTCTTTCGCCGGACTTGGTGAGTCGTTCGCAGCCACCGGAGAGGGGCCCGATGTTCTTGCTTCTCTGGAGCGCGAGAAGCTCAAGAGCCTAGTGCTGACGGCAGGGGCTCCCTCTACCATGAGTGGTCATATAAGGAGAGTTGAAAGATTTGAGGGCTGGGCCGATCGGGCTTCCATTCCCTTCTTTCCGATCACGGAGGACAAGGTCCTGAAGTACGCCCTTGCGTTGGATCGGGCAGAATGCGGACCAACTGTGATCCCGTCCCTGAGGACGGCTCTGAAGTGGGTCGCGTTCCGGATCGGCCTCTAGCTTCCTGATCTTTCTTCTCCGCAGCTCGTGGCACTGGAGAAAGAGGTCTTCGTAAAGCGCGGCAAGCCACTCAAAGAGGCAACGGCTTATCATCTGGATCTTATCAAAGCCATGGAGGCGTTCGTCCTAGAGGGCTTCTTTGTTCCGGCTCGACTCTTCATTTGGTGGGTTCTCTGCATGATCTTTGCGTCGCTTCGGTGCGACGACGCAGTTCATGTTCGACCCTCGGAGTTAGAGATGACGGACGATGGGCTCCTCGGTGTCTCCTGGCAAACGAAGACTGAGCGGAAGAGACGAGGAACGAAGTTCATCGTTCCCGACGTCTCCTTCTCGGACAAGCCGTGGCTCCAAGTAGGCTGGGAACTCTTTCTCCAGACCATTTCGGTCGAGGATCGAAAGCGAGATTTTTGGCTCGCTGACCGTGCGTCTCAGCACTCGTTCGGGTCTTTGCCGCCGGATCATGGGCGAGGTCTCCAGTGGCTCCATTTCCTTCTCTTCAACATTGCCAAAGAAGGCCAACATGGCGCCCGAGGTCTTCCAGACGCTCTCTAAGCTGACGTGGCATTCAGCTCGAGTCACGATGCTTGACCAAGCCGTGCACATGAAGCGCTTGACTGAGGAGATCGGGCTCCAAGCTAACTGGAAGAATCCGGGACCCTTGGTCCTCAAGTACACCCGTTCGCGGTCTTCTGTTCCGGCGGTGATGGTCAGGGAGATTGTGACAGAAATCAAGAGGGCATACCATCCCAAATGTGCTCGCGAAGACGATGAGATCGTTAATGACGAAGATGCGGATCCTTGCCTCTTGGCGTTCTTCATGAAAGCTCCTGAAAAGTGCAGTGGTTCATATGAATATAAGTTTCACTGCTGTTCAGCAGACTCAATTGAAGAGCTCGCTTGCCGCCGGGTAAGGGATCCTGAGTTCATTAACATAGGATCAGTCTTGCCTGACGAGAAGCTTTTGTGCAAACTATGCGCGAAAGCTCGGCCCGATGTGGCCAAACTCTTCGGTGTCTCTGTCTGAGCTCAGAAAGTGCCAGAGGCTCGCTTCACGCTCACATGTTGCTCTCGTTCTCTCTCATTCGAAGGTACCTGCAGTTTTCCATTCGGCTCCTCTTCCCTCTCTCGTTGGTAGTCTTTCCCCAGCATGGTCGATCGAACCATCTACCCTGCTGACAAGACGCCGGATCTGGCGGTCCGCCAGATCTTCGGCAGACAGAAGCTGCCAACGCCAATGTGCTTGCTCATGGCAGAGATTGGGATGCTCTCGGTCGAGCGAATCGCCATGCTCGGGGATAACATCGCCACGGTCAAGAACTCCCTCAAGGCGCTGGCGGCTGACGACAGCAAGTTCGGGGCCACGGCGCCGGAGAAAGAGCTGTCGCTCACCATGTTAGCTGCAGTCTGGCGATCGTCATCTTCCTTACAAGATCACGTCGCCACGCGGCGCTCAAAGATGGAAGAGGATCCGAGCAAGATCCCGGAGATCCCCGGAGAAGACCACGCAGAGTTCCGTGAGATCTTTGTTCAAGCTCACCCTGACGTAATCCTCACCTACTACAAGGAACCGCGCCAGAAGCTCGTGGAACGACTCTACCGGGACTATGTCGTTCATGGGGCGGTCGCCTTTTACGAAGTCGCAGAAATGAGAACACGCGCCGATCGTCTGGTGCAGACAGGGGGCCTGACCAAGACAGCTGATGACCTGATCAAGGTCGTGCAGACTGACGTGAAGTGCTCGGTCAGCTCTGAAGGCCAAGTCCTTGATCGGCTACATGCTTTCTTCATGGCGCTCGAGTTCCTCAACATCTGCGAGTTCTCGCATAAGGCCGGACCGCTTCGCTATCTCTCAGAGCTCGAGGAATGGCGGCATGAAAATCGTGGTCTGGCGCTTCTTCTCTCCGCAGACGCGCTGATCCGCAAGAAGGTCTTCAAGCTCAACCACGACAAGCGCAAGCAGTTCCCCACCTACTCGGCGGCGCTCGTCGAAGTCCTCGACAACCATAAGCAGCTCTGGAACGATGCCAGGTCGTCCGCCGAAATTGACAAGTTCAAGCAGGCAGAGCTCGAGATGGCCGCGACTCCGAAAAAGCGAGAGCGTGCCCGTTCGGCGAGCCCGCCGTCCGGAGACAAGCCCGAGCTCTCGGCCAAGCAGCGCAAGAACAAAGCTCGCCGCGCGCGCGATCGGGCCTTGCTCAAGGCCGCCAAAGAAGGATCCAAGAAGAAGGAGAGACCGCCGTGCCCCTGAGCTCCCTCGGCCGCCACGTGATGTTCGCGTGCCTGAAAAGGAGTGGTCGAAGATCATGAGCTTCAAGTACCAGGGCAAGAAGCGATGCCCCTGGTACAACTGCTCCTTGGGGTGTCGTTTCGGAGATCAGTGTAAAGATCAGCATGCCTGTGTTCAGTGCGGCCAGGGGCACCCCTGGCACGGCAATCACTGAGCCGCTTACAAAGCCGCGCTGGAGGAGCCGCTCGATCCTCCTCCAGGCACGTGGTACACACCGATCGGGCCCTGGGCAGCGAATGACGAGCCTCCGGCTCAGACAGCTGCTCCTGCCATCAAGCCGCCTGATCAGTGGCTTACATGGGATGATGTGCCTCTCGACGCGGCCCAGGTCGCAAAACAGGGGCCATTCTTCCTGGAGATATTCGCTGGTGAGGCTGGACTCTCGCACGAGCTCCGTGCCCTTGGCGTTCCAGTTCTGCCGCCAATCGATGTGGTCATCGTGGGAAACGTGCGGGAATCTCGCGATGTGCTGGACGTCGAATTTTGGGAGCGGATTCTTGCGCTCGCTCGAGCGGGTGCCATTGGTTTCATTCACCTGGGTACGCCCTGCAGTTCGTTTAGCATCGCCAGAGAACTGCCGCATGGTCCCCCGCCGCTCCGCTCAAAGCTCTTCCCCATGGGCCTGCCAATGCTGAGCCGCAAGTGGCGGGTGGCTCGCCAGCTAGGTAATGCGCTCCTCTGGCGCTCCATCGAGGTGCTCCAGATCGTGTTCTTCGCGGGGGGCAACTTTTCGTTCAAAAATCCCCTCACCAGCCTCATCTGGGACGCTCCGCCGATCCTCGATGTGCAGCGCCGTGTTCGCACCTTCAATGTGGATCTGGATCAGTGCGCGTTCGGCGCGGCCTCTCGTAAGCCGACAAGGTTTCTGGCTTCCGCGGAGATCTGCCTGGAGTGGCGTCGGTCTTGCCCCGGAGGACATCGACATCGCTCCTTGCGCGGCACGAGTCGCCATGCCAATGGTTCCGTGCAGTTCCGCACCAAGCAATCGCAGGTCTACCCCAACCAGCTCTGCGTGGTCATGGCTCGTACAATTCAACTTCTACTTCGCGGGGATTTTTCATGGCTGGCTCCTACGTTTGCGCTGGACGATCAAGAGCCGCGCAAGCGCGCGCTGGGTCTGCGAAAAGCGTGGTCTGGTCACCGACAAGAGGAAAACGCTCGCTTGGCACAGTTCGCCGGGTACCAGCTCAAAAGGGGTGCCGTCAAACCGCTGCTGGAGGTGGAGGTCACGCCAGGACAGGCCGTCCAATGGGCGCTGCAGGTCGTTCATCCTTTCTCAGTTTCGGCGGGGCTCCCTGAGCCGTTGCCGCAGCTCATCAAGGAGATTGCGCTCCAGCCTCAGCAGCTCAGTGCCCAGCGTCGTTCACAGATGCTGTTTTGGTCTCGCAGAGCTCTGGAACTGGTTCCCGAGTCACTTCAGCGCATCGCGGCTCTTCATGATCCCTGTCTTCGGCGCATCCTGCGTGGCGTTCCGGATCATGAAGTACCACACCTGGGTCAATTCTGTCACATCGCGCTCTACGAGGAGCTCTTGGCTGCTGCCTTAGGGTTTAGGGTTTGGTTTAGGGTTTAGGGTTTAGGGTTGATAAAGGGTCTTGCTTGGCAATTTTTGGGTCAGGGGATGGAGCTGCGATATACCGAAGTTCTAGTAGAGACAGCAGGGGGTCCGAGTTTGGGGGTGTTTAGCACAAAGAGGTCAGGTTGATTCCATGGGGTGCTGTTTAGATGTACATGTAATTTTTGGGTTTGGGCCTGGGATAGACATCGACCTCATCGTGGACGAGCAGGAATAGATGTTGGACTTCATGTCCGGTCGCAGCTGTGAGCTGCTCAAGAAGGGCCCTTCTAGTATTGTAGCAGCCGAATCTGTACAGTTTTCGCCCCCGTGGATAGTATTCCTGTACGTCGTGGACTTGATTGGCCAACTCGCATCCGGAGGAAAGAGGAGCCAAAAGGGTCGGGCGTTGACGAGGAATAGATCCTTTTCCCTAACCTCGGGATAGTTATCTGTTCTCTTTACAACTCATAGCCGGAGGCCGGAGGATACTGAGTGCAGGTGGCTGTTCAGGTGAATATCGGGATAGGTGTACAACACGCAGCCGGACGGCTAGTGGATACATCTAGAGCGATAGGTTACCACCCCCTGGAGATAGCAACTCTGGGGATCCTTCCGATAGTTAACGTCGGGAGTGGCTTGGAACGATTGGCTAGCTACCTTGAGTTCCCCGTTGACAGGGATACTGTTACTTCTGGTGCAACATTACAACCTACAACTGTAAATATACAACTTCTTTCTTCTCGTGTGGCCTGAGCTAGTTACTGGAACGGGTTGCGCAAGTTTTCATTGGATTGGACACTTCGCACAGGTTAAGAGCCTTGTTGCTTGGCCTGGACGAGCTGTTCGAGAAGTTTTCTTGGTATAGCGAAGAGGTACCACTTGCATAGCGAAGTTTTCCGCATTTGTCACTTGTGTTCGTTGACTGCAGCAATGTCCACACGTGATAGCATTGGGAGCAGTGAGTCTAGCGATAGTGATGTGTTGGGAGTAGGGAATAGATTTCTCGAGGACCAGGTCACTGCGGTCAATCAGGATGTGGCCGCTGCCGATAGTCATGTGAGAAGCATAGCCGACGCCGAGAACGTGAACTTCATCGACGACGGACGGAATAGTGGAAGGACGGGAATGGAGATGGATAGCAGTGCTGATAGAGATCGCCTCGGCCTCAGTTTCTCAGGACCGCTTACTGTAGACATCAGGTCGAGTGCTGCGAATAATATGTTAGTGTCAGGACCACCCCCAGGACTGACGGATAGAAACTTGGAGATCGTGGCGGCGATGGATAGTGTGGGGAGGTCGGGAGGACTGGGCTATGCCGGAATAGCGGACACGTCGGGCACTCAGGGGAGGGACGCAGACGAAGGATTGCAGGAGTTGCTCGCAATCCCGTCGATAGCAGATAGAGGGGATGCCGTAATGCAGCTCAGCATGCTTGCAAGCCGTCCTGTAGTGTTTGATCCAGTTATGGGAGCTACAGATTTAAATGAGTATAGGGCCGGAAGAGGTGGGATAGAAGCGGGAAACGCTAGGACTCCGACGCTTGCTATCGAGGATCTGGCTGGAATAGATGAAAGGATGGAAGAGGGACCGTTCGTCATCCCCTCCGAGCCTGTGTCCCACGGGACGAATTACGAGTCAACGGGAGGTGCCAAGGGAATCACTGGTTCCAGGTTAGAAATGGCGATCGAGGACAGAGTGGATAGTCTTGCAGTGTCATCATCGTCAGATCATGATAGGACGATCAGGAGGAATGATGATGGAATAGATGCGATGATGCCCAGTGGCGAGCTCGGTGCGGAGGGCGATCGAACGAGAAGTGCGGATAGCGGATATTGGATGGGCAGAGGGAATGGAGATGATCTCGTTCCAGGAGTGTATTTGAATAGTGCGACCATGATTGGGAATGTCGGTGCCGATCCTACAGACCTGGAGTTGATAGCTAAGGGATCGTCAGCGGTAGCGCAGAACGTGGTCAGTGAGAGCGATGATAGAGCACTGTCTGTATTTTCATCTACAGGTCTCTCGGAGGCATCACCAGGCGGGAACGTTGAAGCGTTGAAGGATGTGAGGATGGGTCAGACTACGACGATCGGAATAGAGTGGGGATCCCATGGAATCCGGAGTACGCTCGAGGAAACGGGGGTCATCACTGACATGGACTTTGCGAAGTTCTTCACAGATCAGGGGCCAGGAGAGCCTGGATCAACGCCCATGACGATGCAATCGGATTCGCAGGAACGGTGGAACGCTGGGATATATGGTGCCGAGATCGCAGGGGTAGAGAAAGACAGGTCACGAAAGATGTCGATGGGGTCGGATAGTGGGCACTCAGGTGGTCGATCTACATCATTGAAGAGGGATAGCCCGGGTGGATCGGAAAATGGAGTTGGTACCACCAGCAAGATAGGCAAGATGGATGAGGGACTGCGTAAGCAACGAGCGGAGCAGGCCGTTAAGGAGATGAACCAGATAGCCGAGAGCGTCCCCGCAGCGAAGAAGTCGAAATCGACAGAAATTGGGGGACCGATCCATCAGGCAGGAATGATCACCCCGGATCAGGGTAGCGAAGGATGGGGCAATCGATCCCCGGCTCCACGATCTCCTGGGATAGGTGGGCAGTACGAGCATTTCGGGATCGATACTCCTCCTGAAGGACGAGGCAGGAACGACGAGATGAGGGCAACATCATCCCCACCCAGGCGGGCAAAGATGAGAGCTCCTGCTGATCCGGACAAGTCGTCGTTGGGAGAGATAGATGGCAGGATAGATGACTTGCAGACGGTGGTTGTGGACACGCAGACCGACGTAGCCAAGCTTAAGGTGGCAAGCGAATGTGCAAGTGCAATTGCTAATAGCTCAGCGGAAAAGGCGGACGTCGTGAGCAAGAGATTGGTGGAATGCGAGGAGGAGGTGAAGCACTGGAAAGGTTGGATAGAATCGCAGCAGATAGATACCAAGACAACACTGTCGCAGGAGCTGAAAGAGATGAGTCGGATCATGGACGGGAGCGTCAGCGAGGATAGGATGGATGATGCAATGGCTCCGCAACTGACCGAGGGAGCAATGCAGCTCGCACGGAGAATGAGACGGCAGGTTGAAAACGTGAAGGTGCTCAAGACCTCTGTTACGACTAGATTGAAGGGAGTGGAGGAGCGATTGTCCACAGCGGAGCATTCAGCGGACATAGCCAAACAGAGTACCGGGACGAAGATCACCACGTTAGAGACAGGATTGAACGAGGTGAGACGTGGCATAGGTGTAGTCTTCTCGAGCATGCAAATGCGACACGAGAATGGAACATGGAAGAACGAGAGACTGGATAAAGTAGAGACGGTTTTGAATAGACAGTGGGACCAGATCAAGATAGCGGGCGAGGAACTAAGGAAGCTGAAGTCCAAGGGGAGCCAGAAAGCCGGAACAGATACGGCATCGTCGTCACATTGCAACAGCCAAGGAAAAGGTCCTGGATGCGGATGCAGAGAACCTGGCGAGGGTCACGGCACGTGCATAGATGGGGCAGTGCGGGGCGAAACCAAGAAGCTGAGTGAAGTGGTTCTGGCGCAGAAGGAACACATAATGACCGTCGCGAGAGAGGTGATAAAGAACCGCAAAAGCGTGGCTGAGATTGTGGCGAACATGACAAAGGTTCACAAGACTTGCGAGAATGTCGCTGCAAGGTCCGATCGGATGGATGAGAAGAGAAACGGAGAACAGGCCTGGGTGAAGGATACCGTGCGAAAGATGGAAAAGACAATGGAATCAATGTCGAGCCGTATGATAGATGAGCAGAAGAGAGTCACGGGCGAATTTATCCTTGTCAATGCTCGAATTGATGAGAGCGCACGGAACGAAGGGGTAGGCAAGATGCGAGGAAACAGCGCGGAGATAGGAAAGCCACCGACCATGTCACGCGGACGAGATAGTCACGGTGGGAGTGGGGGAGCCGACGGAAGAGCCAGGAGCGACAACGCCCGAGGGATAGAGGCTTCGAGGCCGGAGTTGGCAGGTCCTGTGGTAGATCGAAGGATTGAGAATAGATGCATTGTGTTAGAACAGCAGGTGACCAAGATCACTAGTCAATTGCAGGGGTTGACCACTGTGAATGAGCGGATCGTGAGGGAGAACGCTAGCCTGCTCAGTGAGATAGAAAGCATGAAGGGGGAGAACAAAGGAGTGACAGAGTCGGTAGCGCGGATGATCCGGGATAATAGAGATGAGGTATCTAAAATGAGAGCGGATCTCGATCTTCGTAGTAGAGAAATGATTGAACTCAAAGAGAAGAACGAGCAGTTGGAGGCAACGGTACGAGAGTATGAGCGGAGACTGGAGCAGGTGAAACGAAACGATAGCATTAAAGCAGAGCTGGATAGCATGTGGAATAGAATCGGTGAGATCGCCAAGCAGAGCTCCGAGTACGCTATGCCGGCGCCGGCTGCGGGAGGTGCTTCGAACGCTGGCTCCGCAAGACCAAGTGCCGGTGCCACGCCTGCGCCAAGTTCGTTTGGGGATAGAAGAGAGCATGGAAGAAAGGATAGACAAGGAGATGGAGGTCTGTTGGGGGAAGAGACTAGGATTAGAAGGTGCCCTGTATGTGTTAGACAAGCAGAAATGATGATTGCATGCCATGGCTGCGGAAGAGAAGTGTGTGGTAATTGTTATGAGTACCATGATGACGTGTGCATGCTGTGTTCCACTGATAGAAGGGGATGCGATGCCGGAGGGTATGCAGGGACAGGACTTCCGAGGCCGCAGAGCGGACGAGATCATGAGGGGGATGATGCCAGGTTCAGAAATCCGGTAGGCGGAGGGTATAACAAGTTCAAGGACACCAGAGGGATGGAGAAATGCAACGAGATATCGATAGCGAAGGAGCCATCATCCGGGGAAGTAGGACTGTGGCTGGGCGATGTTGCACACACTGCGAAGGCTGCGTATCTGTATGACGGGGACTATGCATACACGCAGGTATTGAGGGTGCGCGAAAGGAGCGAAGCGATGATAGACATGGAACTCAAGTATCCTGCGTTAGAGAACCAGCTTTTTAGCGGATTAAAGAGAGCAATAAAGTCAGAGTCATTGTCGGCGAAGGTGAAGATGGAGATGTACAAGACTCAGCAAGTGGGGGATGGAAAGCCGATGACGGCCATGAGATTGCTTACGCTGATAGTAAAGCATGTTGAGATCCCGATTGCAAAAGAGAGTCAGGTGCTGTACGATGGCCTGAGTAGCACGAAGGTGATGAGTTTCCCGGGGAAGCCCGAAGAGGAGGCACTGGAGGAGTTCATGACTAGATGGGATCTAGCGCACACGAACCTTATAGGACTGAAAGGCAATACCTGGAGCGAGCAACAGCTGGGATGGATGTTGCATTCGAAAGTGCAGAGAGTTCAGGTGCTGAACCACGATATTGAGGCATGGCGACTGCTTCCGGACGAGGCCAAGACTCATACCTGGTTGCGAAAGAGAATCAAGGATAGACTGGAGATGTGGAGAGCGGACAAGAACATAGACGAGGCATCAATGCGGGTGAGTCGACAGGCATTCACGAGTGGGTACGCTGCGATGCCGGCTCAGCAGGGATCATATAGAGCACCGGTGAATAGAAGAAGCGCGTGCGCCGATGATAGACCGAGGAGTTCATCGCCCGCAGGGGGGAATAGCTACGGAAGAGGGATATCTGTGGGAAGAGGCAGGGACGGACTTTCGCAGGCGGGGAGAGCCGATGACCCGAAGAATAGATATGGATCCAAGTCGCCGTTTGGAAAAAGAGGGGTCTGCTACCCCTATACGCGTGGAACTTGCCCGATGACTGCGGCGGACTGCAAGCATTCGCACGATATTTATCTGTATAGTCAGGCGGAAGAGGTCCTCAAGAAGGCGGGATACTGCTTTGAGCATTTTCGGTACGGCAGCTGCAGAAACGACAAGTGTAAAATGCTCCATGAGGCTATCCCGAATAGCATTAGGGAGGCTTTTGAAACGGTAGAGATAGAGCAGAAGGAGACGAGGCCGTCGAGCCCACATGCTGATGGTGAAGGGCCAAGTTTTCGCTAGGGGCGGGCCGAAACCCACAGGCCAGCGAGGATAGCCAGGTGTATGCGGCCATGCCTGTGGTACGACAAGGGGATGATGGCGCCGAAGGCACGCATAGGGGAATACTGGTGACGACGACAGGCAGGGAGCGAGTGAAGAAGGGTAATAGGCGAGTCAAGGGGTTGGGCTCCGAAGAGACGGGGATAGCAGGACTGGATATATGCTATTGGAAAGGACACACAGCTGATAAGATGGTACGAAAATGCAAAAACGTACACAAGAAGGGGTATGTACATGATGTGAAACGATATCCCGTGATTGAAGAGGCAAAGGCAAGGCTACGAGGAATATCCCTAGCCGAAGAGGTCGTGCTGGACATACTTGCCGGGGAGCAAGGCGAGGAAGGTAGGGATGCATCAAGACTGGCTGATAGGATAGTGGAGGAATGCAGGAGAATAGGTATAGTCGACGAGAGATTCCGCGTGGATAGTCGAGAGGTTAGTCAACCGGCGGCGTCTGCACAACATTGCTTGCCCCCGGTAATGAGACGATGGATGATAGACTCGGGGTGCGCTATGGATCTAATAGCAGAAGCAGACCTCACCCAGGATGAAAAAGATATGGCCATTGAGGCGAAGAAAGTGAGGTTCAACACTGCCAACGGCAACACCACGTCAAAGCAAGAGATATGCATGGATATACAAGGGATGCCTGAGACGATGAGGATTAGAATGCTCGAGAGTACTCCCGCTGTTCTATCAATGGGGAGGAGATGTATGAAAATGGGATATTCATTTCATTGGCTGGCGGGTGCAAACCCCGTGTTCGTCAAGCCTGATTCGAGCTTGATAGTGCTAAAAGTCATCGGGGATATCCCATACATGGTGGATAGAATGTCAACGGTTGTTAACGAAAGTGAGCGTAATGACTATCACATCTATCCTGCTATGCCAGCACCTCTTGCGATTGAACTGCCCGTGCGAGGAAATTCCAGTCCGAGGAGACTTGAAGAGAAACAGGATGAATGTAGCCCCAAAAGCGTGGACTCGGACACGGATAGAGACACCGAAGAGGAACCGATAGGAAAGGCCACCAACGATGACGGGAGGCTACTAGACAAGTGGATGTTAACGGGTAATAAAGCGGTGTGTTTCCACAACAAGCCAAGAACGAAGACTTGCGATCCATGGTTTGAAACACTGAAATTCCCAGAGATACATGCACTGGTGCCGCGATTCGCCGAGAGATGTAGATCCAAACGTGTGTACAAAGATGGCAAAACCGTGGCGGAATGGATAGACTGGGTGGACAAGTACAGTGAGGGAGAGAATAGAGACGCGGAAGAGGACTTATGGACAGGCAAGACCATGTTCAAGATAGAAGGGCTCACATTCGAAGGAGCGGATGCAGGAGAAGCGGTGCAGAGCGATAGCGCGAAGGTGAGAAAACATATCTTGAATAGAATGGCTGCGGACGAAGACGCGGGGCTAGATGACCTGACGATGATGCTGGACAAGAACATCGGTACCGGTGGCGAGGCAGAGACGCTAGTCGAGATAGCAAGGTGTTTATGGCCACTTGCTCCTCAAGAGATACTTGACGGCGGAAAGGCACATAAGCCCCAGGGAGAAACGAGACCTGAAATCATGAAGATAAGGAAAGCGATTGAAGGGAGCAGAAGGGTTATTGTGCACATTTGTTGTGGAAAGTCAAGGGGAAAGTTTGATGACATCGCAAGCGAACTGGGAATGAGTGTGATAGATATCGATATGGAGGAGAACGTGCTGCGATCTGATACATGGTGGTGGCTAGTGAAGCTGGCCACGACCAATTTGGTTTTTTGCTGGCTAGCCGGACCGCCTTGCAGAACGAGGTCCGTGATGAGATACAGAAGGCCTGGTCCGATTCCGCTTAGGTCGAGGAACGGACCGGAGAGGTGGGGATACTCATTTATCAGTTGGGCACAGAAGCAGGAATGCCGGGACGACGATATCATCATACTGCGCGTGTGCATGCTTGTGGTGATAGGAAAGGCACGTCACCGACGATTGAGAGCCCCAACGATGTGTCTCATTGAGCAGCCCCAGGACCCCGAGACGTATTGGGATGATACGCCAGAAGGGGGATACGCATCATTGTGGGCGACAGAAGAATGGGATAGGACGAGTGCCATCCTAGGAACGAAGCTGTTCAGTTTTGATCAGGGACCGATGGGACACTCTAGGAAAAAGCCGACAACGATAGCGACTGACGCAGAGTTGATAGGATGGGCGGTCAATCTTAGAGGACCAGGGACTGGAGCGGCGAATGATAGCAGTGATAGAAGCAAGGGCGAGATGAGCGAATCGCAGAACTGGGCGGAGTGGGCACCGGGATTAGTGCGAGCCATTAAGGAGACTATGCGTAAGCACCACCGAATATCATCAGTGGCCGAAAAGGGGATAGACGAGAGGAATAGGGAGACAACGATAGAACAAGATGATAGTGATGGTCGACTGAGAACGACGTTCTACTGCGCCGCGTGTAAGGCTGATTCATCCGGGGTATGCGGGTTTTGTGAAAGAGCTTTAAGTCCTGAGCAGATTGAGGCGGGACAAAGCGCACGCAATATGACGGATGTGGAGTTTCAGCTCGTCCGCGGAATGAAGAAGAATCCGGATGACGACCTAAGGATCGCGGAGCAAGTCGTCGCTGTACCCGGCGAAGAAGAAAGCACCGAAAACGAAGGCGAATTGGATGTTGATATAGATTTGCCCGGAATAGCCGACGAAGAACAGGCCAGAAGAGGAGTGGGAGAGCCTCAGCAGGATGATAGCGCCGGTGGCATGGGAGAAGTGGAACAAACAGAGGCAGAAGTCGGACCTGCAGATCAAGTTCGAGTTGCGGATAGACTTGGCGAAGGGATAGGGTCGAGCAAAGCTGTGAGCATCCGGAGAGCAAGATACTCACCGGAGTATGCAAAATCGGCGGAACATTTGCTCACGCATCTCCCAAAGAACATGCACTGCGTTGCCTGTCGACAAGGCAAAGCAATAAACGTTCCCTTCAACAGGGGCGAAGGCATCACCGACAAGGGTGCCGAGAAGTTCGGAGAGAGGGTCACTGCTGACACGATAGTGCTTCGCAGCAACAAAGACAAGGGAATCCGCGGAGAAAACAACGCAATCGTGATGTTCGACTTCAAGACACAGTGGATACACTGCACGCCCGTGAAGTCCAGAGGAACGGATGAGTTTGTGCGAGCTATCAACGAGTTCCGAGGCCCAGATATGGTGGTGCATCTGTACGCAGACGGAGCCGGTGAATTCTCAAAAGCCTGCGATGTCATAGGAACTTGCAGGGCGACTTCTACACCCGGATTACCCCGAACGAATAGCATAGCGGAGCTCAAGGTCAAAGAAGTAATCTACGGTGGCAGAGTATTACTGAGACAAGCAGGACTAGAACCGAAGTGGTGGCCATACGCTGTGCAGACGTTCTGCTTCCATAGGAACGTACAACAGGTGGACGGGGTAAGCCCGTACGGGAAAAGACATGGCAACGAGCAAGACAAAGTGAAACTGATTCCTTTCGGGGCACTTGTTAACTACCTCCCCATTGCCGAAAAGCCTAGAAAAGCTGGCAAAGAGGACGCGGCCCTGCTCGAACGGGGGGATCCTGAAAATGACGCTCTTGAGATTCTCGGAGCTGATGAAGATGTTTCGAGCATGGCCTTGCCCTCTGAAACGAAGGAAACTAAAGAACAACGCTCGCAAAGGGAGGAAGAGCTGAGAGAAATCGATAGACGTGCGCTCGACATGGTCATGACGCAGGACTTTGATGTGCAGCATGCAAAGGACATCATCCTGAAGTTCACTTCGATAGAAAAAGGAATAGCGAAGAATTCGCGGAGCATGGCCACCGGTAGAGGATTCATAGTCCTGGGGCTGTATGCGTACGGAGGAAAGATTGGCGTTACGAATAGTGCCAAAGATTATCCGGGGATAGCCATGGTGTGCTGCGAGCTGATAGCAAAATGCTTCCCAGAAGCTACTTTCACAACGGTGATTGTGTCTGTCGGAACCAGGATGGGGCCTCACAAGGACAAGTTCAACGAGAGTCAGACATACAACTTTGTTGTGCCGGTAAGCGAGAGGGCGGGCGAAGCTATGATCTGGACGGAAGAGGAACAGTGTGCGAATGAGAGTGGCGACGCCGCCGGGATAAAGAAAGAGGTGCTTCCGGGAAAATGGATATGGGGAAGGACTCGGAAGGTTGATAGTGGGCTAAAGTTCAATCCAAGAGTTTGGCATGCTACCGAAGATGCCTTGGCGCCGGAGGATAGAGTGATAGCGGTGGGATATACCCTGGCAGCGGGTAAAAAGGCATCTGTGGACGACAAGTGGAAGTTGATGAGGCTGGGCTTCAGATTGGATGAGCACTTTGCGACATTAGCGGATGGCTTATGCCAGGCAGCGTGTGCAGACAACGGTGGGGATGGGGAAGAATATGTAGATCACGACGCCGAGGAAGAGCAAGCGTATGCCATGGCATCCAAGGCAAAGTTCGACACTCCGACATCACCCGGATTGTTCCTAGGTTACGCGCTCCAACCAGGGGGTGTTCCGAGCGGAGACTATATAGTGGTTGAGCTGGCGCACCTATATCACGGATGGACGGTACCGTCGATACACCGCGTGAAGAGGATAGTACTTGACGAGGAGATGCCCAACTACTTCCCGATGCAAGCTGTGGCTGATAGGAAGTCGAGAATCATGACAGCGACTCGAGCTGATGCCCTGGCCAGGTTGGAACTGGAGAGAGAGGGGCAGCAAGGAGAGGAGACGGAGGAAATCTTCGCAGAGGAGAGAAGGGTACGAGCCGATGTGATGAGACAAATTAAGTGCGACGATCAGCATCTTCAAAACGGGGATTTCTGGGAACATGATGAGATAGACCATTCGTGGACGCTTCATCACATCTTACCCCGAAAGGAGCTGTGTACCCCAGGCGAGGAGGTCAAAGGTACAGGTGGCCCCGGGGATAGAGAGCTGGGTCCAAGGAGACGAACGTGGATAGTGTACGCCGATGGTACATCGGAGGTACTGGATGAGGATAGAATGAAGGGCAAGAAGAAGATCACCAAGAAATGGACGGGGTGCACTACGTTCTGGGAAAAGGGGGAGCCTGAGGGAGAGATAGAGGATGAAGCCAAGGAGCGGGCGCGGGGAGAGAAGGCGACGGGTATACGGGGGGTGGGTTTAGACTACGAACAGGACATGCCCAGGATAGAACGGCCGTACGCGAGATCTCACAAACCCAACTCCATTTCGTCGGCAGAGTGGAATAGGATGAGTCCGGGACAGCGACTGCGCTATATAGAGGGAGACAAAGAGAGGATCATCAGAGGAGAGAGGCCTCCCTCTGCCGTTCGAGGGCAAGAGGGAATAGGACCGCGTCCCGCAGAAATTGGAGTTCGAGAATGGATGGAGAAAATCACCGACCATGGCCAGGACTTCTCACCGCAGGAGTACCGATGGGATTCTCCATCGGGAATGCCTGAGGGTGGCCGAGTGTGGGCAGTAAGAAACAATCGCGCCACATCCTACCGATTCTATGGCGGAAGGGACAAAAGACGGCTCGAGCTCTGGTGGAGGGTCACTCGGAGCGCCAATACTGGAGAGGTCTTAGAATCCATTGAATATGACTCATGCATACAGGCGGAGATGATGCGCAATAGAGGGAGATACCGATTCGTTGTGCCCAGGGACATCATCACGGAGTTCTGGTACATCCCCGACGGAGGAGAAGACCGACGAATCAGGGATAGAGGAGAACCAGCAGAACCTGCCGCACCGGCATCCAGGATGGGAGATACTGAGGAGGTTGCGAAAACCATCAATCAATTGTGCAGCACAGCTGGAATAGCGCGAACGCCGTCCGACAACATCATTGGGGAAATAATGAGGGAGTTGGGCGAGCAGCCTAAAGTGCAGGTCATGGGGGTCGGAATAGAAGAAACAGGGGATAACGGAGGTGAGAACGTATCTTGGATATCGGGGGAAGGATGTGTGATAGGAGAGGGTGTGACGGATGTGGTCATCGCTATCGATGCGTCTAGCGAGGGCATGAGTGTAGAAGTTGATCGAAAGGCATCCGGTTGGAGACGTGAGGAAGGTCTAGATAGTACGCGAGAGGCTCGAGATAGAGTGTTTGGTAATATAGAAAAGGTTATCACCGACGCCAACAGCAGAGGAATAGTGGCTACGACCATCTGGATAGGCGGCAAAAGTCGATTGGCCGACGAGACCATTGTTCGAATGGCGCTTGCCTGGGACATGTGGATAGTACGGAGTGATGGATGCATGCTGGGTATGAATGACGGGGTGGACGCGTCGTGTTACATAGGAATGGTCACACCATGTATGATGAACGCGATCGCGGCGGACATGTTAGCATGCGATCATATGCCAAGGGATCATGAGTTAATGTCGCACATGGTGAGGACATCGGACACGAAAATGGACGTACAACGAGAGCAGGAGCGTAAAGCGATACGCGAAATGATCAAGGTGATAGAGGACGTGGTAAACATCTGCGGCGAGGAAGAGGGTGATTCGGTGTCGATGGCATGTGAAGAACACGAGGGAGAATATCTCGGATATAGCAGTGGTATGGTGACACTGGACGTGGACTCCTTGGCACAGCTGGAAAAGGGAACGATTAGAGGTGACGAGACCGGGGGATCACTAGAGAAGCTGCTGAAGATAGCCAAGAGAAGAATGAACGGAGGAAACTCGTATTGGGTGATAGACATGGAAGGAGACGACGAGCACGTCGACGATGCTACGGATCGAGAAGATCAGACGCTGGTGAGGAACTATGCTGCTGCGGCTGCCGAGGATGGGGCACCGTACATCAGTCGTGAGGAGCCCAGATGGAAAAGATGCATAGTTATGAATAATCCAGGCCGAGAGGCAATGGGGGAGGTCTTCGGACCCCGGGCGAAACACATACAGGACCTGCGCGTGATCCTGGTCGACGGCGACGACATAGGCAAGGTTATGATGATGAAGCCAAACAGTCGCCGCACCAGACATAGCACCGGAGGGGCCGCGTAGCTTACCCTGGAGAAGAGCTCGAGGTGGGAGACATGAACTGCAACGGATGGATAGTAGTGCTGACCGGGGAGAGGGAGAGCAGCGACACAGATCGACGCCACGACCAAGATAGAGAGGAAAGCTCCGGAGTCGACGACCAGAGTGATGTGTTTGATTCAGAAGGGTGGACGCTGTCGGACTTGGAAGAGGAACGGGAACCTGTGGATGAGGCATTCTTCAGGGCCGGGCACGCTGAAACCATCAACCTCGAGACTATGGAGAAGGGCGAATGCGACATAGTCATGTGGGAGGCAGAGAGGAATGCACTGGTCCTCGAACTAAAGGACGACATCCATGTTCCGTTGATAGGATACACCTGGGTTCGTACTGGGATAGCATATCCGGAAGATCCTGGCACAAGTGTGAGAGTGTCTGCGCTTGGACAACTTGTGGCGGAAACTATGTGCGACGTCATAGGATACGAGGTATCACCTGGGCGAGAAATCCTGGTGGCTATACAGAATAGGAATAGCTTTCCCATTACGTTTGGAGGAAGAGGGGGGCCAATCATGAGAATGGAGTTCGCTAAGGGAGTATGTCTGCGACCGAGGATGCGCGGGTGCATGATGCCTGAGAACGTGAAGGAAGTGAGACATCGTAGGGCACATCGGGAGAGCAAGAAAGCAATCTGGGCAAGAGAGGCCCGTGCGAGGGAAAGAGACAGGGATAGTGCGGGTCATGGACTGAGAGCAGGGAGGAATAGAGATGAGGATAGGCGGCGAATCGGCGTCAAGCATGTCTCGGATAGGGCATACAGATGCCGAGAATGTCGACGACTGCTGGAGGGAAAAGCAAAGGTACCTAGTTTGATCCTCACGTCGATGACGCTATGCTTCGCATGCTTCATGAACAAGCATACTACGCCCGTTGATAATTTGATCCGGCAGGGTTATCAGACTGAAGACGAGGAGTATGGAGATGGAATAGTCGCAGTCCCTGCTATACAGGTGGATGCAGATCAAGAGGATAGTTGGGAAGAGGTTGCGGAAAATGAAGTGTGTGATAGCATCGACGAGACAGTAGGAGAATGTGAGCCACTGATGGCCACAATCATAGAGGACGAAGAGGAAGACATCGAGGAAGTGTTCGGACTTGTCGCTAGACCCGTGACGAAAGCTGAGAGGGCGATCAACCCCAAGGCTCGGGCAGCGCTTGATAAGGAATGGAAAAAGCTGATGGATCAAGTGGTCTGGATAATGGAGGAGGTGCGTTCGTGGAAGGACGTTCAGCGGGAGGCAATGGATAGAGGGGAAATAGCTCATGTAGGTCGTATCTTCGACATTTGTGTAGAAAAGAACTGGGAGCTTGCTGAAGACGATCCTCTTAGGAAGTATAAGGGGAGAGTTGTGTTTGAGGGATGTCATGTCAAAGACCAGGAGGGAAAGTGGGCCATCTTTCAGGAAATCACATCATGCCCCGCGACACTTGAGGCAGGTAAGATGGCGGATGCCTATGGGATGCTGCCAGGACACGACATCGAGATGTCGGACGGTGAGTCGGCATACACGCAGGCGCTGTTGGGGGGGCCTAAAACATGGATACGGATCCCGAGGGATAGGTGGCCAGATGAATGGGAGGGCATAGACGACCCCGTGGTGCCACTGAGACTAGCTTTATACGGGCATCCGGATGCCGGGGGGTTCTGGGAAAGGCACTGCGAAAAGGCCGTGACTGAGGTCGGCTTCGAATTCCTCTCAGATTGGCCTAGTGTGTTCTTCCATAAGGAGCTGAAGCTGATGCTGGTGATCTACGTCGACGACTTCAAGCTTGCGGGGCCCAAAGAGAACTTAGCGATAGGATGGGAGAAGCTGGCGAAGAGAATCAAGCTCGAAGAGCCACGAAGTATGGGTAGGTACTTGGGATGCTTGCACACGGCTAGCGCGATACCTTTTCGGTCGCCGTTTGAGCCGAGACACGAGTGGACGAAGATCATCGAGCCCAAGAAGGAACCGCCTAACTTCGTGGGGAAGGCCGAGGCGCAGGAAGATAGTCCAGATGAAATCAGGATTCTTCGATACGATGTTACCGATTTCATGAAGCAGTGTGTGGATAGATATCAAGAGTTGTGCTCGACGGCATATCCTAAGCCACTGGATAAAGCTAAGACCCCATATCTCGACGAGAGCCGCCCAGAGTTCGACGAGAACCCAGTAGACGACAAGGTGAACGAAGTTATGGGGATAGCCAAGTACGAGCTGCCGGATGAGGGGCCGGGAGTGTTGAAAGAGCACGCCCCTGCGGTACTCATGAAGATCTTGTATGGGGCCAGAGTCGGAAGGTATGACCTTCTGCGACCAGTACAGGTTCTGGCGTCGAGGCTGACGACCTGGACACATCTCTGTGACAAGAGAATGTATAGACTGATCTCATACATCAACGAGACGACCACAACGAGCCTCTACGGATGGGTCGGGGATAGGATAGGAGACATCCGTCTTGTACTATACTGCGACGCCGATCTTGCCAGCGACAAGAACGACCATAGATCTACGTCGGGGGTATATCTTTGTCTTCAGGGACCGCACACTTTCGTTCCTATAGCTGCTTACTGTAAGAAGCAAACGTCGTGCTCCAAAAGTACCCCTGAAGCTGAGATAGTAGCCCTGCACGATGGCATCACGAAACAAGGAATACCGGGGTTGACACTATGGGAGATGATCAAGGAGAGTATAGAACCCTTGATAGTGGCAGAGGACAATGAGGCGGCTGTTAGAGTGATTGTATCGGGCAAGAATCCGAACATGAGGTACCTGTCTAGAACACAACGAATAGACATAGCTAGGCTGAACCAGTTCTACGAGGCAGTCATGTTCACGTTTGTCAATTGTCCTACTGAGTATCAGGCTGCCAACATGATGACCAAGGCCATCAATGAAGCACGAGAGTGGTTAAGGGATATGTACACTACCGCACATTTCGGTGAAGAGGAGTTCGGGAACGCAACGGGAACCATCTTAGCTATGCCCGCGTGCCGGGGGGTATCCCAAAATCAGCTCGAGTATGACATCAGGGATAACGTTGGGAAGATGGATAATTTGGGAAATGGTGTGGGATATCAAACACTCGCCAATTCTGGAGGTCGATGAGGCGATCGTCGGTGAGTGCGACGGGATAGTTGTGATAGCACCGAAGCGAGTTGACTCGCCGTCTCGACTAGCCCGCGGAGCAGAGCTTAAGCTGGGAAGAAAGGACCAAAGTGCGGCTGATAGCCTAGCTTTACTGGTCGACAGAGTGATCGCTGCGGGCATTGGGATTGTTCTGATCAATCGCAGTGATGCCGCCATATCCGAGGGAATAGCGAGAATTCTTGCTGCACGTGGAAAACTGGCTCGAATGCGGGGAAAGACGAAGATAGGAGAGCTTCACGACAAAGGAGAGGACGTACAATGCACCATATACATTAGTGAAGAGTCAAAGGCTCGGATAGATAATAGCAATATGGTGAATATTGAAGAACTTTGTAACGCTCTTCAACGACGTCTTGACTAGAGCGAATTTTGTGTGACCTTGAGTTGCATGCAGGTATAAGGAAGAAGAGGGCTCTAGCGACCTGCATAGCGTGGAGCCATGGGAGAGATGTTCGGATCGGTGTCGCTGAGTGAGCGGGATAGAGATATCGGAAGCAGTGAAGATCCTGGGACAGCTTCGTCTTCGAGGACAGTAGGGGTACGATGGCAACGCCCAGAGCATCAGACCAGGGATGCAGGAGAGAGGGAACGATGTGATCGAGCACAGGCCATGATAGACTTCCTGGAGAAGGTGTTTTCCGACGCGGATAGGTACCTCAAGGCCGAGACGGAGGATGGAGTGCCAGGGGTGACGACGTACTCGTATCTGCCAGTCGGAGCCAAGGAACGAGAACAGGCTAGAATACACTGGATGTTGGAGGGAAATCTAGAGATGCAGGAGGTATGGGCTAGACGGGCTATCCCCAGCCCATTCAAGGACGATGCAGACTTCAAGAAATGGATGAGCAGTGGGAAAGCTGGTGTGCGAGCGGAAGAGGCCCAGGCCAAGACGGCGAAGAAAGGAGGTAAGCGTTCAGCCGTGGGATACGATGTGGATAGAATGCGAGTACACAAGATTATGTATCTCTGGGAGGTACTACGGTGTACAAGACGGAATCCTGAAGCATGGATAAGGGAGAAGATCCCTCTGATAGCTGCGTCTGTGACGGATGCCACGGACTACCTGGAGAGGGTGATAGCGAACTGGGATAGGCCAAGGTCGCATGGAGGGGCGACGAAGCCGCCACCCCAGGCGAGTCCTGATGCCGGGAACCTGTCGAAGGAGAAGCTGAACGACTTGATAGGGGTGCGATTGGCAAGAGGGATGGACGTGCCTGGATGTGCCATGCCCACAGCGGGCACGGGAGGAGACGTTGATACGCCATGGGCCCCTAAATTCCTCGGCGCGACTGGTGAGACAGAGAAGTCCTTCCAGAAGGGGAGATCATATGAGAGGATGATAGCTGGTGTGGCACCGATAGCCATCTCTGTGGGAGGGGTGTATGACGTCACGAACGGAAGTAAGGACCCGTTCAGGGCTAGCTGGGGAGGGATCAGCAGAAAGACCCTAGATTGGGCGGAGATCCACATGGACGACACAGAGAAGAGCCCGTTCGATGATGCGATCAAAGGCATGATGACGTGGTTGGCCGTGCGACCATTGAAGTATGCAATTCCACCGTCTCAGGTTGCAGAGCGGATAGCGGTCAGCCATAAGTCGAGCGAGGAGAAGCTGAAGATATGGACGGAGGCGCAGCCCAAGATCAAGGTGATAGGCATGGCAGACGAGATTATGGGGGCCTACGAAAGTCAATACTTGAAGAGAGGAAGAGACGTGATGGAGGAATTCCGGAGAAGCGAGGGGGGAGAAAAAGGATACGGAGTTATGGCGAATGCAGCAAATGGGCAGGTGAAGGAGTATCTGGATACGCTGTCATGGCAAATAGGGGGACCGACGTCAGTTCTACACCTGTTGCACTGGTCCCTGGCCGAAGAAGTGACCACATTTCCGGAGGTCCAGGCAGACGGGGGGATTAAGGATGTGAAAGAACATTTCACGGATTCGCGATGTATGTGGGTACCCACGAAGGCCGAATACGCCGGAGCAGAAAAGCTGAATCAGGAGATGTCGGTCGGGAATGAGGAGTTCAATGTGCACGGGTGGATTTTCCACGGAACGTCTCTAGAGGCGTTGTGGTCGATGATAGCATCTGGTGGGATAGATCGAAGCCATCCGCTGGTCACGTGGACGACCGGCGCTCCCAGTGTGCACGACTCTGCGGGATGCTGGTTTGGACGGAGCATCTGTGGTACAGCATCATACTCTACATGGCATTCGTTAGGGAATGGATGGATAGTAAGAGTACTGGCTGGCTTCAGAAGGATAGGCAAGAATGTCAAGATGGATGTGGGGACAAGGAGATCGTCGGTGCCTGACGGGCAGATCCGACTGGATGTGGATAGAGTGGAGATAGACGGGGTATTGTTCTGCTTTATGAGGGTCACGAAGATCATCGGGCAAGCACTTATCTGTAGGCCGAAGCACCCGGGTCTAGGAGCGAATAGCCATCTCATGAGTGAGATGTCGGCGCTGATGGAGAAGCATCCACAAGGGGTTGAGAGGCTGTATTGGCGCTATCACCTGAAGAAGCGCGCAATCATAGGCCCGGCCCGAGGACCTCTTCCTGAGCGCCCTGTGGATTGGAAGATGGAACGTGAGTTCCTGCATCGGGAAGGTGACGAAAATGTCACGAAGGTCGTCGAACAGCCAACTGGCTCAAGAAGTGGTTTGATAGAGCTCATGAGGGGATGGATAGCGGAGTTGCCTAGCGGTGGGGGCGTGTCTGGGCCTGATCGAGACAAGGACTACTACCCGGTGGATAGTGAATGGGCCAATGTGATACGTTTATTGGAGTATATGGGGATAGAGGCCCCAATGGCCACGGGACACGATAGCGCCGTCGTGAAGATGCCGTGGAGGAGTTTTGTGGGGCCAGCCATTTACAGACGGTGTATGGAGAGCAGCGGGATAGAGGAGAAAGTCATGGAGAAGGCGAATAAGGCCACGCACCACATGGGCAAGGTTTTGGAAATGGCGGACGTGGGGAGCATAGTGTTGGGGATAGAAAAGGCACCCAGGAAATATGGGTGGAACAGACCGGAGGACGTCGACCAGAGCTGGGCGTTCGAGGCTCAGGCCTGGGCGGCTGTCATTGGCATAGGAATGGGCGGAGTTGGAGGGAGATTGATGGAGCCAGCGCTTTCGAGCGAGCTTGAGTCCGCGGTGGAGACCTACGAGTGGATGTTTGACATAGCTACTGCATTCCATGAGCGCAAGGCGGCTGAGCTGGTGACATGGTGGGCGGAGGGAATGAAGCCGCCACTTCAGCTCCGATGTAGTGCGGATCAGAAGACCTACGTGCACATCATCATACCTGAGGGGATAGAGGGCGTCTCGAATAAAAAGAATCCGGCGTCACCAGGGGAAGTCCGAGAGTGGATAGGATTGCTATTGAAGGCGCACGGAGACTATGGAAAGGCCGCGGAGAGTATGTCGTTCATTACACACAAACTGACAGGAACGCGGGAGATGACCTACCAGGGTGCGTACAAGAAGGTTCAGGAAGTGTGCAAGGAATGCGTCTCGAAGGGCATGGGAGGGAATCAAGTGACGAACATTATTGCGGTATTGGCCCCGGCTGGAATGGCAGCAGGGAATGCTCGCCGAGCAATAGAAGAGGTGAGACGGTTCGAGGCTACAGACGATGACACTAAAACCAAGGTGGCGAGGGAGACGAGGGAGACGATCAGGAAAGCCAATGCCAATGTGCTCTGGATAGGGCCCGGAAATTTCGAAGAGAATGGATTCCCCACTAACTACAGAGTCAGGGAGGAGGCCAAGGAGCTGATAAGGGCTGGAGAAGCCATGGATAAACTGATGAAGAAGTCTGGAATCATCACTCTGCCTTGGAACGTTATGCGTACGGCGTTTCCTCGAATAGGGGTGGACGCGGGAATGTTGTACATCAGTGCCGGGCGAACGTTCGGCTTCTGGGCGCAGATCCTGTTCATCTCGATGTTCGGAATGATGTGGCCGACCCCGCGAGACATGGAGTTATATGATAGAGAAACTTCAGCTATTAGGGAGGTGATCGGCGAGGAGAGCAGGGATAGCATTGGAGAGGTTGGAGTCTGGCTCAGACGCTGGATAGAAGTGGCGAAGGCAGACCGGTCACTGAAAACGAAAGTGATTGTGCCAGAGACAAAGATCACGGGAGTCACGGAGAGCCTTAGGACATCGGATAGACAAGGGGTGTATACGGAGATGGCTGCCAGGATAGATGAGTCGGTGTGGAAGACGATGTGTGGTAAGTCCGAAGCTCACTGTGTGTCAGCCGGAGATAGGGGTTCTTGGCACCGGATGAAAGTGATCATTTACACGGCGGCCGGCTTCCACATGAAGGACCCCGAATACCAAGCTCTAAGGGCTATGGAGGCTATAGGGCAGCTGAAGGCGATGGCAGATGACGCAGAGATGATGGAGGACGATGCAGAGTCGGATGGAGAAGAGGATGATGCTATGGGTGAGGATAGACCGGAGAACCAATCTGCTCGAGAGGGAGACGCATCAATGACTGAGGAGTTCAAGGAAGGCAGTGACGAGGGTTTCGCCACCGTGAGGAGTCGGTCAGAACAAAAGAAGGCGAAGAAAGAAAACCGGGAGGCGATGAAGAGGAAGGAGCTGCTCGAGAGTGCTCAGGAGCTCGCGAACCAACGACAAGAGAAACAAGCAAGAGACGAGAAGAGAAAAAGTGCCGGGGAAAAGGCGGGAGATGGCAGAGATGGCGGAGCACTTAGGGGAACCGCTGGGATAGGTGATCAAGGGGATAGACCGCCGGCTCCACCGGTGCCAACACGAGGTGATACCAAGGGGGCGGTTATGCAGGCTCCCAGATGGAAGGGTGGTGCTGGGACGGGTAGCAACATCAAGACCCTGAGCGACCTCAAGTCCGAGCAGAAATATTCGGATAGAGAGACGCTGCAGGCAACGAGAAGCGGAGACAGTGGCGAAGGACCGATGGTGATAGGATCTGGAGGCACGGTGGGAGTGGTTGCCGACGGGACAGAACTGGATCGAGTGGAATGCGTGGGTACTGGAGAGAGTGGGGGGATATTGAGATTGAGGATGGAAGAAGAGGGATCGCCTGTGATAGAGGCCCCATGGTCGAGGAATACGAGGGCGGGACAGGTGCTGGGGGAGGGGCATTTGATAGAAATGCAGCACTGGATTCGCTGTTATGGAGCCCCACCGATGGCATGGACAACGATAGTGGTACAGGTAATACGCAGGATGATTAGAGCGACGTGCCCGAGGGAGGTTACCGATGAGATCACACCCAAAGAAGTGTACGACATTGTAAAGGCGGGAATATATGACTCGCAGGTGCTGTCGGGGACGAGGCCTGGCGCCGAACCGTCATACACCGGGATAGCTTTGGGAACTTTGATGAGAAGCAGGATATTGAACGTTGAGAGCAGGGTCGGAGGCATGAGGAAGTGGGTAGAGCAATTCTATCGGGTGTGGATGGGCATGAATGGAATATTGGGGACCGTGCCAGAGTTGAGAGTCGACGGAGGCAGACTAGGCCGGCCTGGACACAAGCCTCCATCGATTTCACCGCCGCCGAGTGAGCCTAGAGTCAAGCCTACATCCAACGACGCGGATGAGATAGAGGTGGAGATGCGGTGGACTATATACAACGTAATGATAGAACCAGAGACACTTTCCCTAGGTTATGAAGAGCTCGAGATGCTGTGGGAGACGAAGTTGTTCGAGGTTGTCCAGAGGGCCGGGGAGCATTTGATAGATCGCGTGATGACGAGGATGGAAGCCGGTATCGGGGGCTACCCGGATAGCATGGACGTTGCGGACATGGTGGAGGAGGTGACAAAGCAAGGATTTGGATCCGAGACGGGGGGCACTACTCCCCTGAATAAAATCGAGTTTTCGAATTATGTGGTGAGAATATGGCTGGCCAAATTCGTCAGGACGATGATTCTTGAAGACATGAAGTTCCCGAGGGAATGGGCCAACACCATGGCATGGTGGATAGCGCAGAACCTGATGCTGGTTAAGCATGAGACTGATATTGTGGAGATGATAGGGAACGACAGCACGCTGTTCGAGGAGATCATCAGTTCGATGAGAAGGATAGAGAGCATGGGCCAAGGCTATCCGGCAGACTATTATCGGTGGATAGAAGAAATTAAGGAGGATGCGCTCAAGGAGGCACTCAAGGGCAAGAGGAGCGCAACAGGGAGGAGCGCAACAGGGATAAGACCTGAACCGCTCGACTCGGTGGCCGAGGTTGAAGAGCACGGGGTGAACGCGAGGGAAGCAAAGGACGCCACGATGCAGATAGATGCGGGAGGAGAGATGAACAAGCCCGAGAGTCCGGAGATGGATAGCAAGATGGAGGGCGTGGAAGCTCATGAGGCGATGGAGCCCGATAGTGAGAACGAGAGAGGTCAAGGGTTCTCGGAGTTGTTTGGACACGGAGTTGATACGATAGCTGACAGGGAAGAGGATAGTCATGTAGCACGACAGAACCCGGAGATTTATAGGCGAGTCGTGGAGGATGTATGGAACCAGAAGCACAACTTCCCATTCCCGTGGTTGGACGAAGCGAGGGCGGAGAGGGACGAGCTCGTGAAGAAGCTGACGGACACGGTACATGAGCGGGTCACCCGGGAGAACCCGGTAGAGGAGAACAACACGAGAGGGTCGGGAATACATAGCTTCAGCGAGCCGGTCGAGTGGCTTAGAAGGATATGCTGGGGATACCATTGTCATGCGTGCTTTGCTTGGTGGTTGGGATATACGGGGGTAGATAGCAATGGCGAAACATTCCCGTGTGAAGGTGCTGTGTGCCCGGTCTGCGAGAAGGAGCTGGGACAAGTGGGAAAGTATAGTACCTTGGTAAAGGGTAGGCCACCATCGGTGGTGTTGGCGGCGATCGTGCAGAATTCATATCTACCTGAATACGATCCAAGGAGGATAGTTGCCCGGCTGACCGAGAGACTAGCAGCGGAGGGGATGCCATGGGAAGAGATAGACCTTTTCGAGCCACA
Organism: Symbiodinium natans; assembly: GCA_905221605.1. Lineage (NCBI taxonomy): Eukaryota > Dinophyceae > Suessiales > Symbiodiniaceae > Symbiodinium > Symbiodinium natans. Next base: position 70,505 of record CAJNDS010002574.1, on the reverse strand, counting down.
CGAGCTCATGGTCGCCGCAGGAATAGTGGTCGTGGACAAACCGGAGGCGAAACTGGACTTCATGGATGTTATTATGACGTTGGGAAAGATCGCCACTGACGAAAGCGGAGTTCTTCCGGAATGGAATCTGGATAGATGTCTAGAAAGACCACAGGCACCTGAGCTGATGGAGGATAGCGTGGAACCCGATGCTAGGAGAAGATTGAGAATGGCAGCCGCGAGTTTGAGGGAGTCACCAAATTGGCGTGAGGAGATTCAAGCGATTGCCAGAGATTACAGGGTTGAGGGAATGGGTTTCTGGAGAGCGAACCCTGACGTGAGGAGGGAACAGTGGAGGAGGGCTACGGAAATAGCGATAGAACGCAGAGCGAGCAATCTGGGGCCGATGGAACTGGATAGAGAACTTCGAGCACAAAGGGTAAGGGAGGTTACACAGCGCCTGGGCCCTGAGGTGAGCGACCGGCTGTTGATAAGGGGAGTGAATTTCTCCATTTTCAACTTGGAGGACTTGATGTACAAGGTGCTGAAGGATGTTACAATAGAAGACCTGATGGCAGGTTTGAACAGCGCCGGAGCTGGGACGGTAGCGGCAGAAATCAAGAAAAGGATAGAACAGCACCAAGGAAGGCGGCCGGAATTCGCGAACATCACGAATATGAAGCTGGGGGAGGTGGTCCGGAAACAGTATCAAGAACAGCTTGAGTTGAAATACCGGCCGGAGGACATCCAGAGGTGGAAACCGGATAGGAGGAGAGAAGAAATCAAGAAGCTTCCGCTTTGGGCACGATGTACTATGCAAAGGATCCTCCTAGGAGGGATCAGGGACAAGGGCGCGAACCCGTCAAGGATAGAACGGCGATTGTACGCATATCTACAGCTGATAGATTTCACCCTTGCCGAAGAATGTAACGAGCCGGAGGACGAAGAGGCAGGGGGTGTAAAGAAGAGGAGCAGAAACTGGCAGGAGGTGATCAAGCCGGAGGAGATGAAGGAGAAAATCATGATTCCTCATTACAAGATGAACTATCGGATAGCCAGGCGTAGATCAACATGGGAGGCTGTAGTCGAGGCGGCCGAGGCGGGACAGAGTTGGATGATACACTCGGCGGAAGGAGCTGTGATTAGAAACACATCATGGGTGACGTGGACGCGGGACGAAGGTGAGGGAATAGGCGCGACCGTGTTTAACCCCATTGATTATCTCACGCAGACCAAGAAGGCGGCCATCAGGGCTATGGTAGAAAAGGACATGGCTGAGGGAGATTACCATCCGAACCTGTATACTGAGGAGGTGGCACGAGGGAGAACGCAGTACTTTCCAGCCCACGAGCTCGTGAACGCACTCATGGTGGATTCGCTGAGAGTGACACTTACGGACAGAGTGTCGAAGCTGTGTGCGTCGGCGATATTCAAGAACTGGGTGCCACAGTTCGAACGAAGGGATAGGTTGATGGCTGAGCTGCACGCAGTGCAGGTACTGTTGGACGGAGTTGTACGTAGTGCCAACCAGATGCCCATGGTCCACCCACATATGATGTACGGATTAGCAACGCTAACGAAGTTGAGGGATTTCTATGCGGCCATGAGAGAGGCGGCGGAATTTTACGGACTTGGCTCGCGACCTCTGGGGACGATAGTTGCTGATGCATCAATGAAGGAGCCGATGCACCCTCTGGAAAGGCCAGAAATGATGGCGACGAATGTCAGGGATGTAATGAGGTCGATGGCGTCTGCTCTGATCCTCACAGAGATGCCCGAAACGTGGGAGGGACTGACACTGGCGGAATATAGAGATAGACAAGAGAGGGCGGCTGTGGAGATGGATGAACAGGATAGACGAATGGGATGGGATAGAATGCGAGAAAGAGCGATGACGGGGCATGAGAGGAAGTACAACACCGCCGTCATACGACAGGATCCAGACGACTCCAAGGCCGTGATGCTGAACATGTCGTTGGTGGCGGCGAACCCGATAACTGCTCATCGTGCTCCGACCGCAAACATCAGATCCGATAGAGTGGAACATGGCAGAGACGTGCCAGGCGAGTTGAGGGCCGATAGGTTTCTGACCGGCGACATTCAGGCGGAGCCCACCCACAGGCCTTTCATGATACAGGCCGATAGAATGAGAGCATCGATGGAGAGTGTGGTGACGAAAATCATAGACGGAACGCTGATCAGCACACAGAAGGGAAAGGAGAACATGACCGACAGAGAGAGGCTCCAGGAAGCGGAGGACAGAATCAAACAGCTGAAGTTTAGACTGACGAACGTTGCGGTAAGACTGGTCATGGTGGGATTGATAGACGAGGACGAGGATGACCCGCTGTGCGAGGAGTTTGACGAAGACTACGAGCGGAGGAAATACTACTCAGATGAAGAGTGGAAGAATATCAAGGAGGCAGAAGTACAGCTGGGCGAAAGGGATATCCTAGTAATGAGGAGGAGAGATCTGCGAGGTATGCCGAGGGAGGAGGTGGTCGCCAGGTTGATAGCAAAACTGGCCGACAAGGTGTCTGAGGTTGAGAAGTGCAAATGGGTGATAGGCCGAATGGCAGAGGAGAGAATGGACAAAGCAGGGATAGCGGCAGAGGTGCGGGCGCGGGCGGTAGAAGACAGAACAAAGATAGAGGACCTCAGCAGGCAGCTCAAAGATATGAAGGTTGAGCCCCGAGGGGGTGGACGGACCATTGATGAATACAAGGGAACAGAAAGTATGCACGCTGAGAATGAAAACCACAAGCTGAAGGAGGAGCTCGCTGTAGCCGTTCATGAACGTGATCGACTAGCACGAAGGGTCGGAGAGCTCGAGGGGGTGGCGGTTGTTCCAGAAGTCGAGGTACATTTGAGGGAAAGGAAAGAGGAGCTGAGGAGAATCGGAGCCATCAACGAGATGAGAGATGAATTCAGGGCTCTCCGGGATAGAATGGAGAAGACAGCGCCGAGCGGAAGTGGAGCCACCAGTAGTGAAGGCACGGGCGAAGAGGGCAAGTTTGCCGGTGATAGAAGAGTGAAAGAGTTGGAGTCCGAGCTGGAGGAGCTAAAGAAGGAATACAAGGCTACAAAGCAGGCTGGGCAAGAGCAGGGACAAGAGTTCTCGGAGTTGAAGAAGACGCTCCAGGAAACTGCCAAACTCAGGGATGACGAAGAGAAAGAGAGAGAAACAATGCGGAAGCAGGCCGAGGAGAACCTCAAGAAGTACCAGGACAAGGAGAGTGAGCTTAGGGATAGCCTGCAAAAGATAGAGGAGAGAGAGGCCGCGCTGAAGGATACGAGGGACAAGTTGGAACGGGCCGAAGAGCGCCTCAGAGGTTACCAAACCATGGACGACGAGCTTAAGGAGAGCCGACGTCGTGCGCAGGAAAGCGAAGCGGCTATGAAGAAAGCGATGGATAGAATTAGGCAGCTTGAGGATCAGCTCCCGAAAACCGAGAAGGAGAAGGACACCGAAGACAAGGGAGCGGAGAAGGATAGCCAGAAAGGAGCGACAACGCCGGACGTGAAGACAAATCCGGATCCGACCAAGGATAGTCGGGAGCCCGACAAGATGGATGACGAGCATGCTGCAGCTGATGTTAGTATGAACATCGTCGACCCGAAGACTAGTGCCGGAACGACGAACTATGAGAGTGCAGTTCCCGAGAGCGCGAGGAATTTTGGAGGCCCGATAGAACAGTATTCGTTGGGAGGCCGAGCGGCCATGGTGGAGCTTGACAACCCGGTTAAGGGCGCCCGAATATACAAGGTGAAAGAAAACTTTGAGGTGGGCCGTGACACCAGCAGTACGGAGGAGCGGGGATACGGAATGGCAGCGTCGAAGAGTTTAAAAGGAATTATGGACTCGGCCGGAATCAAGCGAGAACAAGTCGAGAAGATCAAGGGTGACGAGGAGGCAGAGTGGAGATTCCAAGAGGACCTGATAAGGAGAGCCAAGGCAGACAAGAGGGACATCGAGGACAAACCCGGAATGAGCCGAATGAGTAGGAGGTTCCGAGAGATACAACGAAGGAATGCGGCAGTAATGGGGGAAATCAACAAGAAGGTCATGTTGCAGACATCTCACACCGTGAAGGGGGATCCGGCTCATGGAAGGTGGGAGCTGACGTTGATTCCTACGGGCAATCGCGATGCAGACGGAAACGAGATGATGAGGAATAGTGACGAGGAGGTGGTGCTATTGCCGATAGTGGAGCAGACAACAGGGGTGGAGAATCTAGAGAAGTACAAGATGGTACTTGAGAGGATAGTCTCGCAGCTCGCAGATGAGACGAGGATGGTAATGGGGATAGAAAAGGGAAAGCCAGAGGAGCTAGTTACGGCGACGGGAGTATCTAACGACTCGGTAACGACGTGGACAGGTGCTACGCTGAATGAGCTAGGAATCAAAGGAGAAGTGACCGAGATAGAAAAGCCGTACCCTGCGAATGTGTACATTGAGATGGCAAGAATAGTGGCGGAATTGGCAGCGTGGGGAGGAGATGCGTACCCAGTACAAAGGGGCGACAGGAGGAATGTGAGAAGAAGCACGCAGGAGGCGATGATAGATGGATCAGCGATCGATAAGGGAAACGGGATAGAGTATGCGCTGTGGGCCCAACAACACCACGGAGGAGGGATAGCCTGGTCTAGGATCAGAAAAGAAGTTGACGAGAGATCTTCGTATAGGCTCAGGAGAGGCGACGAGTACAGAATCGCTTACTTGTCACAGTTTTACGGGATAGAGATCACCAGCAAAGTGTATAGATGTCCGAAGACCAAGGAGCTGAAGGTGGGCATCCCGTTGGCAGTGAGACCCACGAGTGGAATGAGGATGCCGAGGAACGTGGCGATGCTGAAGAGTTGGGCTGGAGACAGAGTGGAGGGACAGAAAGAAGAGCGGGAATCTCTGTGGTTCAGGCTGCACCCGGCTGATCTTCCATGCACCGGATACATGGTGGTGGGTGACGCACAGTGGCAAGAATACGCGAAGGACGGGATAGTTTGGCCAGAGGCAGGGCATAGTGGAGTGATAGTGGAAGGATGGCATCGGGAC
>CAJNDS010002574.1:23917-65373 GCA_905221605.1 Symbiodinium natans | reverse complement strand
GCTGCACGTGGAAAACTGGCTCGAATGCGGGGAAAGACGAAGATAGGAGAGCTTCACGACAAAGGAGAGGACGTACAATGCACCATATACATTAGTGAAGAGTCAAAGGCTCGGATAGATAATAGCAATATGGTGAATATTGAAGAACTTTGTAACGCTCTTCAACGACGTCTTGACTAGAGCGAATTTTGTGTGACCTTGAGTTGCATGCAGGTATAAGGAAGAAGAGGGCTCTAGCGACCTGCATAGCGTGGAGCCATGGGAGAGATGTTCGGATCGGTGTCGCTGAGTGAGCGGGATAGAGATATCGGAAGCAGTGAAGATCCTGGGACAGCTTCGTCTTCGAGGACAGTAGGGGTACGATGGCAACGCCCAGAGCATCAGATCAGGGATGCAGGAGAGAGGGAACGATGTGATCGAGCACAGGCCATGATAGACTTCCTGGAGAAGGTGTTTTCCGACGCGGATAGGTACCTCAAGGCCGAGACGGAGGATGGAGTGCCAGGGGTGACGACGTACTCGTATCTGCCAGTCGGAGCCAAGGAACGAGAACAGGCTAGAATACACTGGATGTTGGAGGGAAATCTAGAGATGCAGGAGGTATGGGCTAGACGGGCTATCCCCAGCCCATTCAAGGACGATGCAGACTTCAAGAAATGGATGAGCAGTGGGAAAGCTGGTGTGCGAGCGGAAGAGGCCCAGGCCAAGACGGCGAAGAAAGGAGGTAAGCGTTCAGCCGTGGGATACGATGTGGATAGAATGCGAGTACACAAGATTATGTATCTCTGGGAGGTACTACGGTGTACAAGACGGAATCCTGAAGCATGGATAAGGGAGAAGATCCCTCTGATAGCTGCGTCTGTGACGGATGCCACGGACTACCTGGAGAGGGTGATAGCGAACTGGGATAGGCCAAGGTCGCATGGAGGGGCGACGAAGCCGCCACCCCAGGCGAGTCCTGATGCCGGGAACCTGTCGAAGGAGAAGCTGAACGACTTGATAGGGGTGCGATTGGCCAGAGGGATGGACGTGCCGGGATGTGCCATGCCCACAGCGGGCACGGGAGGAGATGTTGATACGCCATGGGCCCCTAAATTCCTCGGCGCGACTGATGAGACAGAGAAGTCCTTCCAGAAGGGGAGATCATATGAGAGGATGATAGCTGGTGTGGCACCGATAGCCATCTCTGTGGGAGGGGTGTATGACGTCACGAACGGAAACACGGACCCGTTCAGGGCTAGCTGGGGAGGGATCAGCAGAAAGAACCTAGATTGGGCGGAGATCCACATGGACGACACAGAGAAGAGCCCGTTCGATGATGCGATCAAAGGCATGATGACATGGTTGGCCGTGCGACCATTGAAGTATGCAATTCCACCGTCTCAGGTTGCGGAGCGGATAGCGGTCAGCCATAAGTCGAGCGAGGAGAAGCTGAAGATATGGACGGAGGCGCAGCCCAAGATCAAGGTGATAGGCATGGCAGACGAGATTATGGGGGCCTACGAAAGCCAATACTTGAAGAGAGGAAGAGACGTGATGGAGGAATTCCGGAGAAGCGAGGGGGGAGAAAAAGGATACGGAGTTATGGCGAATGCAGCAAATGGGCAGGTGAAGGAGTATCTGGATACGCTGTCATGGCAAATAGGGGGACCGACGTCAGTTCTACACCTGTTGCACTGGTCCCTGGCCGAAGAAGTGACCACATTTCCGGAGGTCCAGGCAGACGGGGGGATTAAGGATGTGAAAGAACATTTCACGGATTCGCGATGTATGTGGGTACCCACGAAGGCCGAATACGCCGGAGCAGAAAAGCTGAATCAGGAGATGTCGGTCGGGAATGAGGAGTTCAATGTGCCCGGGTGGATTTTCCACGGAACGTCTCTAGAGGCGTTGTGGTCGATGATAGCATCTGGTGGGATAGATCGAAGCCATCCGCTGGTCACGTGGACGACCGGCGCTCCCAGTGTGCACGACTCTGCGGGATGCTGGTTTGGACGGAGCATCTGTGGTACAGCATCATACTCTACATGGCATTCGTTAGGGAATGGATGGATAGTAAGAGTACTGGCCGGCTTCAGAAGGATAGGCAAGAATGTCAAGATGGATGTGGGGACAAGGAGATCGTCGGTGCCTGACGGGCAGATCCGACTGGATGTGGATAGAGTGGAGATAGACGGGGTATTGTTCTGCTTTATGAGGGTCACGAAGATCATCGGGCAAGCACTTATCTGTAGGCCGAAGCACCCGGGTCTAGGAGCGAATAGCCATCTCATGAGTGAGATGTCGGCGCTGATGGAGAAGCATCCACAAGGGGTTGAGAGGCTGTATTGGCGCTATCACCTGAAGAAGCGCGCAATCATAGGCCCGGCCCGAGGACCTCTTCCTGAGCGCCCTGTGGATTGGAAGATGGAACGTGAGTTCCTGCATCGGGAAGGTGACGAAAATGTCACGAAGGTCGTCGAACAGCCAACTGGCTCAAGAAGTGGTTTGATAGAGCTCATGAGGGGATGGATAGCGGAGTTGCCTAGCGGTGGGGGCGTGTCTGGGCCTGATCGAGACAAGGACTACTACCCGGTGGATAGTGAATGGGCCAATGTGATACGTTTATTGGAGTATATGGGGATAGAGGCCCCAATGGCCACGGGACACGATAGCGCCGTCGTGAAGATGCCGTGGAGGAGTTTTGTGGGGCCAGCCATTTACAGACGGTGTGTGGAGAGCAGCGGGATAGAGGAGAAAGTCATGGAGAAGGCGAATAAGGCCACGCACCACATGGGCAAGGTTTTGGAAATGGCGGACGTGGGGAGCATAGCGTTGGGGATAGAAAAGGCACCCAGGAAATATGGGTGGAACAGACCGGAGGACGTCGACCAGAGCTGGGCGTTCGAGGCTCAGGCCTGGGCGGCTATCATTGGCGTAGGAATGGGCGGAGTTGGAGGGAGATTGATGGAGCCAGCGCTTTCGAGCGAGCTTGAGTCCGCGGTGGAGACCTACGAGTGGATGTTTGACATAGCTACCGCATTCCATGAGCGCAAGGCGGCTGAGCTGGTGACATGGTGGGCGGAGGGAATGAAGCCGCCACTTCAGCTCCGATGTAGTGCGGATCAGAAGACCTACGTGCACATCATCATACCTGAGGGGATAGAGGGCGTCTCGAATAAAAAGAATCCGGCGTCACCAAGGGAAGTCCGGGAGTGGATAGGATTGCTATTGAAGGCGCACGGAGACTATGGAAAGGCCGCGGAGAGTATGTCGTTCATTACACACAAACTGACAGGAACGCAGGAGATGACCTACCAGGGTGCGTACAAGAAGGTTCAGGAAGTGTGCAAGGAATGCGTCTCGAAGGGCATGGGAGGGAATCAAGTGACGAACATTATTGCGGTATTGGCCCCGGCTGGAATGGCAGCAGGGAATGCTCGCCGAGCAATAGAAGAGGTGAGACGGTTCGAGGCTACGGACGATGACACTAAAACCAAGGTGGCGAGGGAGACGAGGGAGACGATCAGGAAAGCCAATGCCAATGTGCTCTGGGTAGGGCCCGGAAATTTCGAAGAGAATGGATTCCCCACTAACTACAGAGTCAGGGAGGAGGCCAAGGAGCTGATAAGGGCTGGAGAAGCCATGGATAAACTGATGAAGAAGTCTGGAATCATCACTCTGCCTTGGAACGTTATGCGTACGGCGTTTCCTCGAATAGGGGTGGACGCGGGAAAGTTGTACATCAGTGCCGGGCGAACGTTCGGTTTCTGGGCGCAGATCCTGTTCATCTCGATGTTTGGAATGATGTGGCCGACCCCGCGAGACATGGAGTTATATGATAGAGAAACTTCAGCTATTAGGGAGGTGATCGGCGAGGAGGGCAGGGATAGCATTGGAGAGGTTGGAGTCTGGCTCAGACGCTGGATAGAAGTGGCGAAGGCAGACCGGTCACTGAAAACGAAAGTGATTGTGCCAGAGACAAAGATCACGGGAGTCACGGAGAGCCTTAGGACATCGGATAGACAAGGGGTGTATACGGAGATGGCTGCCAGGATAGATGAGTCGGTGTGGAAGACGATGTGTGGTAAGTCCGAAGCTCACTGTGTGTCAGCCGGAGATAGGGGTTCTTGGCACCGGATGAAAGTGATCATTTACACGGCGGCCGGCTTCCACATGAAGGACCCCGAATACCAAGCTCTAAGGGCTATGGAGGCTATCGGGCAGCTGAAGGCGATGGCAGATGACGCAGAGATGATGGAGGACGATGCAGAGTCGGATGGAGAAGAGGATGATGCTATGGGTGAGGATAGACCGGAGAACCAATCTGCTCGAGAGGGAGACGCATCAATGACTGAGGAGTTCAAAGAAGGCAGTGACGAGGGTTTCGCCACCGTGAGGAGTCGGTCAGAACAAAAGAAGGCGAAGAAAGAAAACCGGGAGGCGAAGAAGAGGAAGGAGCTGCTCGAGAGTGCTCAGGAGCTCGCGAACCAACGACAAGAGAAACAAGCAAGAGACGAGAAGAGAAAAAGTGCCGGGGAAAAGGCGGGAGATGGCAGAGATGGCGGAGCACTTAGGGGAACCGCTGGGATAGGTGATCAAGGGGATAGACCGCCGGCTCCACCGGTGCCAACACGAGGTGATACCAAGGGGGCGGTTATGCAGGCTCCCAGATGGAAGGGTGGTGCTGGGACGGGTAGCAACATCAAGACCCTGAGCGACCTCAAGTCCGAGCAGAAATATTCGGATAGAGAGACGCTGCAGGCAACGAGAAGCGGAGACAGTGGCGAAGGACCGATGGTGATAGGATCTGGAGGCACGGTGGGAGTGGTTGCCGACGGGACAGAACTGGATCGAGTGGAATGCGTGGGTACTGGAGAGAGTGGGGGGATATTGAGATTGAGGATGGAAGAAGAGGGATCGCCTGTGATAGAGGCCCCATGGTCGAGGAATACGAGGGCGGGACAGGTGCTGGGGGAGGGGCATTTGATAGAAATGCAGCACTGGATTCGCTGTTATGGAGCCCCACCGATGGCATGGACAACGATAGTGGTACAGGTAATACGCAGGATGATTAGAGCGACGTGCCCGAGGGAGGTTACCGATGAGATCACACCCAAAGAAGTGTACGACATTGTAATGGCGGGAATATATGACTCGCAGGTGCTGTCGGGAACGAGGCCTGGCGCCGAACCGTCATACACCGGGATAGCTTTGGGAACTTTGATGAGAAGCAGGATATTGAACGTTGAGAGCAACGTCGGAGGCATGAGGAAGTGGGTAGAGCAATTCTATCGGGTGTGGATGGGCATGAATGGAATATTGGGGACCGTGCCAGAGTTGAGAGCTGACGGAGGCAGACTAGGCCGGCCTGGACACAAGCCTCCATCGATTTCACCGCCGCCGAGTGAGCCTAGAGTCAAGCCTACATCCAACGACGCGGATGAGATAGAGGTGGAGATGCGGTGGACTATATACAACGTAATGATAGAACCAGAGACACTTTCCCTAGGTTATGAAGAGCTCGAGATGCTGTGGGAGACGAAGTTGTTCGAGGTTGTCCAGAGGGCCGGGGAGCATTTGATAGATCGCGTGATGACGAGGATGGAAGCCGGTACCGGGGGCTACCCGGATAGCATGGACGTTGCGGACATGGTGGAGGAGGTGACAAAGCAAGGATTTGGATCCGAGACGGGGGGCACTACTCCCCTGAATAAAATCGAGTTTTCGAATTATGTGGTGAGAATATGGCTGGCCAAATTCGTCAGGACGATGATTCTTGAAGACATGAAGTTCCCGAGGGAATGGGCCAACACCATGGCATGGTGGATAGCGCAGAACCTGATGCTGGTTAAGCATGAGACTGATATTGTGGAGATGATAGGGAACGACAGCACGCTGTTCGAGGAGATCATCAGTTCGATGAGAAGGATAGAGAGCATGGGCCAAGGCTATCCGGCAGACTATTATCGGTGGATAGAAGAAATTAAGGAGGATGCGCTCAAGGAGGCACTCAAGGGCAAGAGGAGCGCAACAGGGAGGAGCGCAACAGGGATAAGACCTGAACCGCTCGACTCGGTGGCCGAGGTTGAAGAGCACGGGGTGAACGCGAGGGAAGCAAAGGACGCCACGATGCAGATAGATGCGGGAGGAGAGATGAACAAGCCCGAGAGTCCGGAGATGGATAGCAAGATGGAGGGCGTGGAAGCTCATGAGGCGATGGAGCCCGATAGTGAGAACGAGAGAGGTCAAGGGTTCTCGGAGTTGTTTGGACACGGAGTTGATACGATAGCTGACAGGGAAGAGGATAGTCATGTAGCACGACAGAACCCGGAGATTTATAGGCGAGTCGTGGAGGATGTATGGAACCAGAAGCACAACTTCCCATTCCCGTGGTTGGACGAAGCGAGGGCGGAGAGGGACGAGCTCGTGAAGAAGCTGACGGACACGGTACATGAGCGGGTCACCCGGGAGAACCCGGTAGAGGAGAACAACACGAGAGGGTCGGGAATACATAGCTTCAGCGAGCCGGTCGAGTGGCTTAGAAGGATATGCTGGGGATACCATTGTCATGCGTGCTTTGCTTGGTGGTTGGGATATACGGGGGTAGATAGCAATGGCGAAACATTCCCGTGTGAAGGTGCTGTGTGCCCGGTCTGCGAGAAGGAGCTGGGACAAGTGGGAAAGTATAGTACCTTGGTAAAGGGTAGGCCACCATCGGTGGTGTTGGCGGCGATCGTGCAGAATTCATATCTACCTGAATACGATCCAAGGAGGATAGTTGCCCGGCTGACCGAGAGACTAGCAGCGGAGGGGATGCCATGGGAAGAGATAGACCTTTTCGAGCCACACGAGCTCATGGTCGCCGCAGGAATAGTGGTCGTGGACAAACCGGAGGCGAAACTGGACTTCATGGATGTTATTATGACGTTGGGAAAGATCGCCACTGACGAAAGCGGAGTTCTTCCGGAATGGAATCTGGATAGATGTCTAGAAAGACCACAGGCACCTGAGCTGATGGAGGATAGCGTGGAACCCGATGCTAGGAGAAGATTGAGAATGGCAGCCGCGAGTTTGAGGGAGTCACCAAATTGGCGTGAGGAGATTCAAGCGATTGCCAGAGATTACAGGGTTGAGGGAATGGGTTTCTGGAGAGCGAACCCTGACGTGAGGAGGGAACAGTGGAGGAGGGCTACGGAAATAGCGATAGAACGCAGAGCGAGCAATCTGGGGCCGATGGAACTGGATAGAGAACTTCGAGCACAAAGGGTAAGGGAGGTTACACAGCGCCTGGGCCCTGAGGTGAGCGACCGGCTGTTGATAAGGGGAGTGAATTTCTCCATTTTCAACTTGGAGGACTTGATGTACAAGGTGCTGAAGGATGTTACAATAGAAGACCTGATGGCAGGTTTGAACAGCGCCGGAGCTGGGACGGTAGCGGCAGAAATCAAGAAAAGGATAGAACAGCACCAAGGAAGGCGGCCGGAATTCGCGAACATCACGAATATGAAGCTGGGGGAGGTGGTCCGGAAACAGTATCAAGAACAGCTTGAGTTGAAATACCGGCCGGAGGACATCCAGAGGTGGAAACCGGATAGGAGGAGAGAAGAAATCAAGAAGCTTCCGCTTTGGGCACGATGTACTATGCAAAGGATCCTCCTAGGAGGGATCAGGGACAAGGGCGCGAACCCGTCAAGGATAGAACGGCGATTGTACGCATATCTACAGCTGATAGATTTCACCCTTGCCGAAGAATGTAACGAGCCGGAGGACGAAGAGGCAGGGGGTGTAAAGAAGAGGAGCAGAAACTGGCAGGAGGTGATCAAGCCGGAGGAGATGAAGGAGAAAATCATGATTCCTCATTACAAGATGAACTATCGGATAGCCAGGCGTAGATCAACATGGGAGGCTGTAGTCGAGGCGGCCGAGGCGGGACAGAGTTGGATGATACACTCGGCGGAAGGAGCTGTGATTAGAAACACATCATGGGTGACGTGGACGCGGGACGAAGGTGAGGGAATAGGCGCGACCGTGTTTAACCCCATTGATTATCTCACGCAGACCAAGAAGGCGGCCATCAGGGCTATGGTAGAAAAGGACATGGCTGAGGGAGATTACCATCCGAACCTGTATACTGAGGAGGTGGCACGAGGGAGAACGCAGTACTTTCCAGCCCACGAGCTCGTGAACGCACTCATGGTGGATTCGCTGAGAGTGACACTTACGGACAGAGTGTCGAAGCTGTGTGCGTCGGCGATATTCAAGAACTGGGTGCCACAGTTCGAACGAAGGGATAGGTTGATGGCTGAGCTGCACGCAGTGCAGGTACTGTTGGACGGAGTTGTACGTAGTGCCAACCAGATGCCCATGGTCCACCCACATATGATGTACGGATTAGCAACGCTAACGAAGTTGAGGGATTTCTATGCGGCCATGAGAGAGGCGGCGGAATTTTACGGACTTGGCTCGCGACCTCTGGGGACGATAGTTGCTGATGCATCAATGAAGGAGCCGATGCACCCTCTGGAAAGGCCAGAAATGATGGCGACGAATGTCAGGGATGTAATGAGGTCGATGGCGTCTGCTCTGATCCTCACAGAAATGCCCGAAACGTGGGAGGGACTGACACTGGCGGAATATAGAGATAGACAAGAGAGGGCGGCTGTGGAGATGGATGAACAGGATAGACGAATGGGATGGGATAGAATGCGAGAAAGAGCGATGACGGGGCATGAGAGGAAGTACAACACCGCCGTCATACGACAGGATCCAGACGACTCCAAGGCCGTGATGCTGAACATGTCATTGGTGGCGGCGAACCCGATAACTGCCCATCGTGCTCCGACCGCAAACATCAGATCCGATAGAGTGGAACATGGCAGAGACGTGCCAGGCGAGTTGAGGGCCGATAGGTTTCTGACCGGCGACATTCAGGCGGAGCCCACCCACAGGCCTTTCATGATACAGGCCGATAGAATGAGAGCATCGATGGAGAGTGTGGTGACGAAAATCATAGACGGAACGCTGATCAGCACACAGAAGGGAAAGGAGAACATGACCGACAGAGAGAGGCTCCAGGAAGCGGAGGACAGAATCAAACAGCTGAAGTTTAGACTGACGAACGTTGCGGTAAGACTGGTCATGGTGGGATTGATAGACGAGGACGAGGATGACCCGCTGTGCGAGGAGTTTGACGAAGACTACGAGCGGAGGAAATACTACTCAGATGAAGAGTGGAAGAATATCAAGGAGGCAGAAGTACAGCTGGGCGAAAGGGATATCCTAGTAATGAGGAGGAGAGATCTGCGAGGTATGCCGAGGGAGGAGGTGGTCGCCAGGTTGATAGCAAAACTGGCCGACAAGGTGTCTGAGGTTGAGAAGTGCAAATGGGTGATAGGCCGAATGGCAGAGGAGAGAATGGACAAAGCAGGGATAGCGGCAGAGGTGCGGGCGCGGGCGGTAGAAGACAGAACAAAGATAGAGGACCTCAGCAGGCAGCTCAAAGATATGAAGGTTGAGCCCCGAGGGGGTGGACGGACCATTGATGAATACAAGGGAACAGAAAGTATGCACGCTGAGAATGAAAACCACAAGCTGAAGGAGGAGCTCGCTGTAGCCGTTCATGAACGTGATCGACTAGCACGAAGGGTCGGAGAGCTCGAGGGGGTGGCGGTTGTTCCAGAAGTCGAGGTACATTTGAGGGAAAGGAAAGAGGAGCTGAGGAGAATCGGAGCCATCAACGAGATGAGAGATGAATTCAGGGCTCTCCGGGATAGAATGGAGAAGACAGCGCCGAGCGGAAGTGGAGCCACCAGTAGTGAAGGCACGGGCGAAGAGGGCAAGTTTGCCGGTGATAGAAGAGTGAAAGAGTTGGAGTCCGAGCTGGAGGAGCTAAAGAAGGAATACAAGGCTACAAAGCAGGCTGGGCAAGAGCAGGGACAAGAGTTCTCGGAGTTGAAGAAGACGCTCCAGGAAACTGCCAAACTCAGGGATGACGAAGAGAAAGAGAGAGAAACAATGCGGAAGCAGGCCGAGGAGAACCTCAAGAAGTACCAGGACAAGGAGAGTGAGCTTAGGGATAGCCTGCAAAAGATAGAGGAGAGAGAGGCCGCGCTGAAGGATGCGAGGGACAAGTTGGAACGGGCCGAAGAGCGCCTCAGAGGTTACCAAACCATGGACGACGAGCTTAAGGAGAGCCGACGTCGTGCGCAGGAAAGCGAAGCGGCTATGAAGAAAGCGATGGATAGAATTAGGCAGCTTGAGGATCAGCTCCCGAAAACCGAGAAGGAGAAGGACACCGAAGACAAGGGAGCGGAGAAGGATAGCCAGAAAGGAGCGACAACGCCGGACGTGAAGACAAATCCGGATCCGACCAAGGATAGTCGGGAGCCCGACAAGATGGATGACGAGCATGCTGCAGCTGATGTTAGTATGAACATCGTCGACCCGAAGACTAGTGCCGGAACGACGAACTATGAGAGTGCAGTTCCCGAGAGCGCGAGGAATTTTGGAGGCCCGATAGAACAGTATTCGTTGGGAGGCCGAGCGGCCATGGTGGAGCTTGACAACCCGGTTAAGGGCGCCCGAATATACAAGGTGAAAGAAAACTTTGAGGTGGGCCGTGACACCAGCAGTACGGAGGAGCGGGGATACGGAATGGCAGCGTCGAAGAGTTTAAAAGGAATTATGGACTCGGCCGGAATCAAGCGAGAACAAGTCGAGAAGATCAAGGGTGACGAGGAGGCAGAGTGGAGATTCCAAGAGGACCTGATAAGGAGAGCCAAAGCAGACAAGAGGGACATCGAGGACAAACCCGGAATGAGCCGAATGAGTAGGAGGTTCCGAGAGATACAACGAAGGAATGCGGCAGTAATGGGGGAAATCAACAAGAAGGTCATGTTGCAGACATCTCACACCGTGAAGGGGGATCCGGCTCATGGAAGGTGGGAGCTGACGTTGATTCCTAAGGGCAATCGCGATGCAGACGGAAACGAGATGATGAGGAATAGTGACGAGGAGGTGGTGCTATTGCCGATAGTGGAGCAGACAACAGGGGTGGAGAATCTAGAGAAGTACAAGATGGTACTTGAGAGGATAGTCTCGCAGCTCGCAGATGAGACGAGGATGGTAATGGGGATAGAAAAGGGAAAGCCAGAAGAGCTAGTTACGGCGACAGGAGTATCTAATGACTCGGTAACGACGTGGACAGGTGCTACGCTGAATGAGCTAGGAATCAAAGGAGAAGTGACCGAGATAGAAAAGCCGTACCCTGCGAATGTGTACATTGAGATGGCAAGAATAGTGGCGGAATTGGCAGCGTGGGGAGGAGATGCGTACCCAGTACAAAGGGGCGACAGGAGGAATGTGAGAAGAAGCACGCAGGAGGCGATGATAGAGTATGCGCTGTGGGCGGAACAACACCACGGAGGAGGGATAGCCTGGTCTAGGATCAGAAAAGAAGTTGACGAGAGATCTTCGTATAGGCTCAGGAGAGGCGACGAGTACAGAATCGCTTACTTGTCACAGTTTTACGGGATAGAGATCACCAGCAAAGTGTATAGATGTCCGAAGACCAAGGAGCTGAAGGTGGGCATCCCGTTGGCAGTGAGACCCACGAGTGGAATGAGGATGCCGAGGAACGTGGCGATGCTGAAGAGTTGGGCTGGAGACAGAGTGGAGGGACAGAAAGAAGAGCGGGAATCTCTGTGGTTCAGGCTGCACCCGGCTGATCTTCCATGCACCGGATACATGGTGGTGGGTGACGCACAGTGGCAAGAATACGCGAAGGACGGGATAGTTTGGCCAGAGGCAGGGCATAGTGGAGTGATAGTGGAAGGATGGCATCGGGACGACATGGGGAATCCTTTGCGAGGGTCGCAGATGACGCTCAAGGCACACTGGACGAAGTACTCTGTTGAGCCATCGGACGTGAGCAGCATGCATGGGCTAGAATTTCCACAAGGAGGGATGCCAGAATGGCTATACGACTCGCTTAGATTGGCGGCTGTGCGAGGTAGGAGAATCGGAATAGCGATAGACATGAGGATGTTCACACTAATCGGAGGCGACGTGGTGGTAACAAGAAGTGGGCGCTTCATGCTCCTCGGGCCCGTACCAATGGCATGTTGGAAAGCAGTTTGGTTCGAGGACACATACACGGCTCTGTACATGCGTGATTGCGAGCTGGACATGTTAGCCGATGACAGAGGGGACTCACAAGTGAACAGGGATAGACTATCAAAGACATTGGGGACAGATGAATACCGGGATAGAGTGAGATGGATAATGTCGGAAATGACGGAGGAGTGCGTGCATTGCCTGGCATGCCACTGTAGAATGGCGAAAGGGATAGTGATCTGCCCGATGTGTTGCAAGCCTATGCCATCCTACCCGGACTACCTGATGGGGATGAATTTGTGGGAAATCACGGATAGAAACGCGACTATGGGAAGAAAGACGAAGTGGAAGACCAAGCTACAGGAAGCCCTCGACCGCGCAGGGATTAAAATCCCGTTCAGAATGGTGGCCGAAAGGATAGACATGATAGAACGAGACGTGGTGGCAGGGATACTGGCGAGCTTGAACCCCGCAGAAGACTGGTACTTAGGTTTTAGGGCTGGATTGTGGCCTGAGTACGAGATAGCAGCGTCACGACCGGGGGTATACAGGTTCGCTATGGAAGAGGCGGCGATTCATGCGATGATGTTGGATAGAGAGCTGGCCACATCGTTCGGGAAGATTCTGAACTTCGAGTACAATCAGAGTGGCACAGATCACTCGGGAATTGTGGATGCGTCAGATTTCCAGCAAGCCCTTGAGACGGTTGCGGCACGCGCTGTAGTAACAGCGAGGCAGAGGTTCTTCTCCATGCATGCAGGGTGTCTGAGGAGAGGAGGACAGTTTATGAGTTATCAGCTGCTGATAGCTATGGCCGCAGGTTTTAACTCGCCGTTATGGGGGAACAACGCTTGGGCGAAAAGCACGAGGGACATGATGGTGCAGACTGCGAATAGTTGTCTGGAGATCATGGAGAGGATAGTTGCAGAAACAAAGCGAGATCCCACTCAACCCATGGCGAAGCACATGAAGCTTGACACCGAAGGGATACCATTCAACGCGACATGGGGAGAGATTAAGGGGAAGAAGAACAAACTTCATGGATATAGCCATGCTGCTGGATCTGCTATTCGGAACCTAGGGCTACGAAGGGAGAGATCGGAGACAGGGCCGGTGACTGAGGTATACTGGTGTTCAGTACCGATGGGAGGAATGATGATGAACTGGGCTTCGATGGGAGTAGCCGGACATTCTCGTGACGAGGCGCAGCCGGAGGCGCGTGCGGCTAATGCGGGCACGGCATATCCAATTGCCGGGGTAAGCCTAGTGGAGCTGAACGAGAAGGGGTGGCCAAGAAGGATAGAATCGAAAGGTACGAGAACCGTCGATGTGGAGCTTAAGGACGAGACGGGGAAGAGACAAGAGCCACTGACCAGGGCAGAAAGTTCGAGTCCAATCCAACTGAAAGAGAGAGGTGGGGCGAGAGCCGATGGTGCTGAGCCCAAAGCGAGGACCCGATCACCTCTGGATAGGGAGAGAAGGGATATCATCAGGTGGCCGAAGTACGCCATGAGTGATGATAGTTCGGTGAGAAGCTCATCACGCGGATGGGGAAAAGGGCGGGATAGGGATAGAGCCGATGATCGAGGAGGCAGATACGGATGGATGCCAGCTGTACCCAGGTTTGCGGAAGGGACGAAGATGGCGGATAGAGGAAGAGGAAAGAGCTCTTTGCTAGAGAGAACTCGGGCACAAAGAGGTGGCCACGTCACTGGTCCCGAAACAGAAGACGAGTCAGCGATGAGCGAAGCGCTCAACCCGGAGTTCAGAGGCACTGAGACGACATCAACCAACCGGGCAAACATGGGCGTTGAGACGGGTGACGATGCAAGTGATGCATCTGCGGGTGATCCTGTGAAAGGAAAGGGAAAGCGTGGAAGGCCGCTGATGTGGAGACCGCGACGTGATCGCCAAAGAGATGAAGCCTGATGAAATGGCGACAAGCGGGGATAGGACGAAAGCACAAAGCTGCCTAGTCACCAATGGCTCGGCGTGAGGGATAGAATGGGACATGCAAAGTCATGTGCCCGGGCCATGGCTGGTGGCGCACGCGGGGGGATAGAGCGGATGGATGGCGCATGATGAGATGAGTGGACGAACGGCTATCGTGAGACTCTGGTGCGGGGCTTGGCTAGCCACCAATAAGACCCTGCGGCGGAAGCTCCTGGGAAGGCATGGCTCGCCACCAATAAGACCTTCACGTGAAAGGATCAAAAGATGAAGCTGGGGAGAGGAGAAAAGATCAAAATGGGCATGGCTAACCACCAGTGAGTCCCCACGGAGAAGATCACATACAAGAATGAAGGGATAGAAGCGTGGGAACTACATTGACATCGAGGAGTACTGATCAAAAGTGAGGCCTTATCCAGGATAGCTATGGAGAAGATGAACTGAGTCGGGTGATGAAATGGATAGAAGCGACGCTTGATTTTCCAAGAATGCGACGGATAGACAATTTTACTACGTAGAATAGACGTGAGGGCACGAAGTGTAGCCAAGAGCCACGGACTGGTGGTTTGTGCTACTGCGATGAATGTCGAGGTTAGCGGATGGAGGTGTTGCTTCCGAGGATAGCTGGAGTGATCGCCGTAATCGCGGGTGGTGGTGGGCGCCCTAAAGGGGCTGGCGATCAGATCGGCTATGCCTCCTGTGTTCTTGTTTTGCCTGAAGCTAACCGGGATAGAAGTCGCGAATTCATCGATTTTCTGACCGCTGAGTGCGTCCCGAAAACGGGGGGTGTTTAGCACAAAGAGGTCAGGTTGATTCCATGGGGTGCTGTTTAGATGTACATGTAATTTTTGGGTTTGGGCCTGGGATAGACATCGACCTCATCGTGGACGAGCAGGAATAGATGTTGGACTTCATGTCCGGTCGCAGCTGTGAGCTGCTCAAGAAGGGCCCTTCTAGTATTGTAGCAGCCGAATCTGTACAGTTTTCGCCCCCGTGGATAGTATTCCTGTACGTCGTGGACTTGATTGGCCAACTCGCATCCGGAGGAAAGAGGAGCCAAAAGGGTCGGGCGTTGACGAGGAATAGATCCTTTTCCCTAACCTCGGGATAGTTATCTGTTCTCTTTACAACTCATAGCCGGAGGCCGGAGGATACTGAGTGCAGGTGGCTGTTCAGGTGAATATCGGGATAGGTGTACAACACGCAGCCGGACGGCTAGTGGATACATCTAGAGCGATAGGTTACCACCCCCTGGAGATAGCAACTCTGGGGATCCTTCCGATAGTTAACGTCGGGAGTGGCTTGGAACGATTGGCTAGCTACCTTGAGTTCCCCGTTGACAGGGATACTGTTACTTCTGGTGCAACATTACAACCTACAACTGTAAATATACAACTTCTTTCTTCTCGTGTGGCCTGAGCTAGTTACTGGAACGGGTTGCGCAAGTTTTCATTGGATTGGACACTTCGCACAGGGGGAGGGGATCGGGGTTAAAAGCACTGTTGCAGGACCAAATGAACTTTTCAGGATCAATGATCGGGGATCAACAACAATTATTTCAGCATCCATGCGGTAAGGTAGGAAGGAAGGAGGAAGGACCAAGGAAGGAAGGCAGGAAGGAGGGAGGGAAGAAGCAAAGGAAGGAATGAAAGAGGCACGGAGGGCAGTCAGGAGGGAGGGAGGGAGGGAGGAAGGTAGGGAGCAAGGAGCCGGACAAGCTTGCTTTCGCATGCAAATCGTTTTCTGATCCTTGAAGAGTTTTGGATCCGTTTGTGCGCCAAATAATGAAGTGTTTTTATCCCTTGCCCCTAGCTAAGCCGGGTTTCTTCTCCAAGGTTGCGATCGCATGCAGGCCTTTGATTCCACACCCCTAAAGTTCGCACGTCGTCTGGCCCGAGTTGCGGCGACATGTCTTAGGGCAGGCGGCCGTTCTTTGGAGCATGTGCTAGAACAGAGGTGCAGAAGAAGCGTGAAGGCCCGAAGCGTGAAGGCGCCAGTGTGCATTATGTTGCCGCATTGCTGCGCTGTGTGTGGCTCTGTGTGTGTGTGTGTGTGTGTGTGTGTGTGTGTGTGTGTGTGTGTGTGTGTGTGTGTGTGTGTGTGTGTGTGTGTGTGTGTGTGTGTGTGTGTGTGTGTGTGTGTGTGTGTGTGTGTGTGTGTGTGTGTGTGTTTGTTTGTGTGCCGGTAACGGTCTGCAATCCTTGGCCAGGTGGGACAATATCTCTGGCGACAGACAATCGCCGAGAGGTAACGAAGCTCATCAGACAGGGCTATAAGGCGCGGCCTGCAAAGTGTAGGGAACGGTGTTGGGAAGCCCTCATTGGTATTTGACACACACACACACACACACACACACCCACACACCCACCCACCCACCCACCCACCCACGCACGCACGCACGCACGCACGCACGCACGCACGCACGCACGCACGCACGCACGCACGCACGCACGGCCAGCCCGCGCGCGCCCCCAGTGCGCGCGCGCCCGCTGCGCGAGCGCCCGCGCGCGCGCCCGACGCGCGCGCCGCGCCGCTGCGCACCGCGCGCGCGGCCCCCGCGGAGCGCGCCCCTTGCTGCAGCGCGCCAGCGACCCCGCGCCCCGGCTGCAACCGCGCCGCGCACGCGCCCCGCGCCCACGCGCCCCGCGCCCGCCGCCGCGGCACGCGCTCGCACCGCGCCTACGCTCCGCGCCCCGCGCCCGCGCCCCGCGCCCGCGCACGCGGCTCCCAGCGCCCGCGCCCCGCCGCAACGCGCCGCGCAACCCCGCGCGCGCACACGCGCACCACCGGCACACGCGCGCACCGCGCGCCACGCGCGCAGTAGCGCAGCTTTGCGCGCGACATTTGCGCCCGCAGCGCCGCCGCGCCGCGCGGCCTAGCTACCCGCGCACGCGCGGCACCGCACGCGCGCCCGCGCGGACACTGCGCCCGCGCGTGCGTGGCGCACTTACGAGCGCGCGCCTCAGCGCGCCCGCGCCACGCGCGCGCCCGCACACCCGCCCCACGCACCACACACACCCACCCCACCACACACAACACACAACACCACACACACACACACCACCCCCACACACACACAACACACACACACACACACACACACACCCCCCCAACACACACACACACACAACACACACACACACACAAGACACACACACACACACACAAGACACACACACAACACACACACACACACAACACACACACACACACAAGACACACACACACACACACACACACACAACACACACACACACACACACTGGTCTTGTGACTGTATGGAATGACCTCTACCTTACCTGGATATGAAGATGAGGTGAAAGTTTTGTACCATGTGTGCCAGACCACAGGAATGGCACACGAAAACGAGATGAGATGATCCTTCAGGGGTAAGGTTTAGGCCCCTGCTACGCCAGACACGAAGGAATGACGTAGCACGACATGAGATGAGGATGAATGTAATGAATGTCCCGCCAGCTGCCCACAACGGGGCCCAGGCGCAGACAAGCAGGTACGTTTACCTGGAGTGTGGAGGGGAGCTTCGTTGGACAGAGCCCCTCCGCCCTCCCTCTGTCCCCCTGCAAGTGGTTGGCTGTGAAGCCTTTCCAGGATGAACATACCTGTTTCCACACACACACATTGCCCTCCAAAGGGCTAACTCATGCAAGGATTGCAGACATGTTTCCACTCATGTACAGGCATGAAGTTGCGCGCATGCCCTGGCGCTCGCACTGCCTAAAACCTGTTTGACAACCCCCATGGAAAACACAAGGATTTGCCGCGATTCCTGCTCTACGGGTTTCCGATCGTGGGCGAGATCGCGCGCTCTGGGCGCTGGCCACCCTACTCCAAGCGGCAAGAGGTGAAGTCGATCGAATCGGCGACCTCAAGGGGGACGGAACGCTCGAGGATGTGAAGGACGGTTCCTGCGTCGGCCCGTTCGCGACTGAGCAGGAGGTCTCTCAGTTCCTTGGAGTGGAGAACTGGATCCCGACGCAAAGGTTCGAAGTGGTGCAGAAAGACAAAGTTCGAGGGTGTGATAGTGCGACGTCCAACATGATCAACAGGATCACGGAGATCGTCGAGAAGTTGCAGCTCCCATCGACGGACGTCAACGTCTCCGCGCTGAAGGAGCTCAAGCTGGCCGTAGGCGATCGGCCGTTGTCGGGATGGGTGCTCGACGAAAAGAAAGCCTATCGGCAAGTTCCGATTGCCCCAGAGCACCGGAAGTTCAGCGTCTTTGGGCTTGTTTCCGCTGTCTACAACTACAACCGACGATCGGCTGCCGTCAACGAGATCCTGACGAAGGTCTTCAAGATTGTCGCGTTCAACTTCTACGACGACAAATACGGCTTTGATCGCGAGGATCTGTCCGCGGAGGCACACCAGGTGGCGATAGCTGTTCATTGGTGGTTGGGCGCTCGCTTCGACCAGAAGAAGCTGCAGCGATCGTCCGACCCGACGATCCTGGGGGTGACCTACAACCTCCGGGACATGATCCTCGAGATTAAGCAGGATCGAAAGGAGGAGTTGATCAGCGCCATCGATGACATCCTCTCCAGCAATATCCTGGATCCGGGAATGGCTGGCAAGCTCAAAGGCAAGCTCATGTTCGGGGCGAGTCAGTTGTGGGGCAAAGTCGGTGGAGCTTTCTTCCGACCTCTCTCGGAGAGGCAGTACCTCAAGGATAGGGCCGATGATCGTCTGGCCTTGAACGACGCGTTGAAGCGTTCGCTTCAGCAGTGGAAGTTCTTGATCAGAGAAGGGCCCCCGAGAGCGATCCCCTTGACAGCCCCGAAGAAGTGCGATGTGGTGATCTTCACAGACGGCTTTACTCCGGATCCCCGAAAGCGAGAGGTGGGTCCTGATCGTGTGGGAGCTGTTCTGTTTGATCGATGCCTGAGCAAGCCGCTTCAATTTTCGGAGGTCATCCCGGAACGTTTAATTATCCACGAAGTGGATTCCGAGAACGACACAGATCGTTCCAATCGAGATGATCGCCCCAGTGCTCGCGATGGAGACGTTCGCTGAAAGCGTTCGGAATCGTGACATCCTTCTTCTGATTGACTCGGAGCCGGTTGAAGCTGCGCTCGTGAAGGGCTACTCCGCGAAGGAGGATCTTTCTCACTTGATTGAGGTCTTTTGGAATCTGGCTCTGAAGCTAAAGGCCAACATGTTCATTGATCGGATTTCATCGGACTCTAATCCGGCCGACTGGCCCTCGAGAGACCGGATGTCGATCGGGGAAGCTGCAGGCTGGCTTTCCGTTCGGTGTTGTTGGCCTACGGATCTGAAAGACACTGAGATTTGATCGCAGTCTGTCAAAAACAACCGTGCGTTTCAAGCACGGGATCTTGGTTCGTCCTTTTTCGTGTCGCACGTCTCTCTTTCGAGTTGATGTGTGATGTGTCCTACGCGAAGTAGGATTGAGGTCGATACGGATCCACTCGCTCGAGATCATGTCGTTGGGGCATGCGGGAGGGGTGCGATTTTGTTGTTCTTCGATCGAACGCTGACGCTCGTCCCCATGCCTGAGCGCTGCATAAAAAGTTCACTTGTGGCAGTCGCTTGTGATCAGTGAGTTGCGAGCGGTCACAATAGGAAGTGGTTCTCGAATGACGGCTTGGTAGGTAGGGGTTCGAGGGCCACTTCAAGTTGTGAGATCACATGAAGGCTGCGATCGTGGCCATTTTGGCTGAAGCGATCGTCAGCCTCCCACAGGGATTGAGAAATTTTCTTTTCCCACCCACCCTCTCCTTTCTTGTGTGAGGGGATCTTGGTTCGTCCTTTTTCGTGTCGCACGTCTCTCTTTCGAGTTGATGTGTGATGTGTCCTACGCGAAGTAGGATTGAGGTCGATACGGATCCACTCGCTCGAGATCATGTCGTTGGGGCATGCGGGAGGGGTGCGATTTTGTTGTTCTTCGATCGAACGCTGACGCTCGTCCCCATGCCTGAGCGCTGCATAAAAAGTTCACTTGTGGCAGTCGCTTGTGATCAGTGAGTTGCGAGCGGTCACAATAGGAAGTGCTCGGTCTCTCGGTCTCTCGGTCTCTCGGTCTCTCGGTCTCTCGGTCTCTCGGTCTCTCGGTCTCTCGGTCTCTCGGTCTCTCGGTCTCTCGGTCTCTCGGTCTCTCGGTCTCTCGGTCTCTCGGTCTCTCGGTCTCTCGGTCTCTCGGTCTCTCGGTCTCTCTGTCTCTCGGTCTCTCGGTCTCTCGGTCTCTCGGTCTCTCGGTCTCTCGGTCTCTCGGTCTCTCGGTCTCTCGGTCTCTCGGTCTCTCGGTCTCTCGGTCTCTCGTCTCTCTCTCTCTGTCTCTCTGTCTCTCTGTCTCTCTGTCTCTCGTCTGTCTGGCTGCTTTCATCTGCTTTCTTTCGTTTTGGCCAGGGTGAAATAGTTTAGTCTCAACTTGCTTCAAAACTGAGGGCTGGCGGATTTGGCGGATTGCCTGGTGCAGGCAGAGGGGCCTTTGACCGTTGTTGGCTACAAACAGCTGTGCAGTGAGGGGATTGAATTGGGGGGATATGTTGCACGGCTTGAAGCATCGACATGACTACACCCCACACCCCTTCTCAATATTGTCTTGAGATACGGGTTTGGAGGCTTCCATCCACTGACGAATCTTGCCCCCGACATTGCTTTTGAGTTTTGAGGTTGTAGTTCATTGGCACAAATCTCACACCGCCCTGCCATGACACGAGGGTACAGGGAAACGGTTTTGATCGCTTTGTGTGCAAGGAGTTGCCTCAACCCACCGAAGTACTTGCCTCCGACTTCCTGTGTCCTTCATGGCGCAGGATTCCGATTCGGGCCACCTCCAAGCTGAACACACCGATTCTGACGCGGTTCTGCGCGCGCACAACCGAAAAGCCCCCATCTTTTGTGGGTTCACCTTGCCTTAAGCTTGCTTTTGGTCTGTTTTTTCCAGCACTAAAGCTGCGCGCCGCTGCATGCCGTTGCGTGCCTGGCAGCTGCTGAGTTTTGCGGTCCATGCCCTGACAATTGTGCTCAGATGGGCCACTTCTTAGAGAGACACGAAAAACACGCAGAACACGCGGACACGCAGAGTACTCAGAATACGCAGGTGCATAGCTGCATGGCACTTGCCATGAATTCGCAGACCCTCGTAGTGACCTTAACATCCGCATAAGGACCCTATGGGGATTATGCCCAAGTTTACCACACAGCGAAGCAGCTTTTAGCCTCACAGAAGCACAATCGCATTGTCACATGTAGCTTTGCATTGCCATGCTGGTCGCCGTGGTGGGTGTTTTGTTCGCGGCTTTGCTGTGCCTGTTGCTGCGCAACCAGGTGCAACGAACTCTGACCAAAGCTTTCCACTTTCCAGCACCCCAAGGGGCTACAGCGGCGATAGTACAGTCATGTACAGTCCCGGGTCCACTGTGCCCAACTGTCTGGTCCTTACGAAGCTAAAGCCTCCTTGTGGCATTCTCGTGTTCAGATTCGGAAACGCCGCCGACGAAAGCCATCCGTGGAAGGCCGCGATCCGTGAAGTTCCGTGAAGCATGTGGTTTCGTGATGTGTCGCTCTTTGGGGATTCTGTGGGAGGCTCGTTCCGTGCAGGTCTCGACGATGGCGAAGAGTTCAAGCCGCCACTGCCGGAGAATGCCAGTACCTCTGTAATTCTCTCTTTTATGTTGCAAGTCGAGAAACGCAACTCCTGTTTTTTCAGTGCTCTCCTACACTACGTACCTTGGTGAGGTTTAGTTTAGTTTTCTACCACCATTCCGTCAACATCGTGTTTTTATCAAGCGAAGCAAGGTTGCTTTCTCACGTGGCGTGTGTTGTAAGCTATGATTCAATTGTTATGTGTGTTCGGTGTCATGTGGTATAAATTGACTTGGCATCCGGTGGGGCGTCCGGTAGCACTGGCTCCTTGACCGATGTTGGCTCCCGATTCGAGTGTTGCGATCCGAAGTAGCATCTCCACCACCCAGAATCCCCCCTAACTCCCAGAACTGCATCCCTCAAGTCAGTCCTAGAAAGTGTTGGTAAATATGTAAATTTATATAAATACTTAAGGGGAGCTAAAAATCAAGAGAGAACCCACGAGAGAAGCAAAGAAAGATTCCAAGATCCAGCGGAGCTTCACCTTCTGGGCTGGGGGCCTTGCGGGCGTCCTGTCTGCCGCGGTGACGCACCAGCCGCCTCGGCTGTTTTTTTAGAGTGTTTGGGGGGGGAGCCGACTCTTAGAGTGGTTATAAGGGGCGAACTTGGGTTTTTGTTTTATAGGGCTTTCTTTGCGCGTCTCATTGAAGAGGGGTCAGACCGTTTTTTCGTTTCTTTGCTCGCCGAAGGCTTGCGATGGAGCTTGCATTGCACCGTTCGTCCTAAGCAGAGACGAGCACACACCAGAGCCGTGACCACTGCCAAACTCCATAGCTGAGGCTTGATGTGGCGAAGACGCCGCTCTAGAGCACTTGGGAACGCCGCAGTCGTCCAGGATTCCGGGGCTTTTTGGGACGTTGAAGGGTTCCTAGGTTCAGCTTTGCTTCAGAACCTGGGGCACCTTTGCAGCTTTCCCATACTTTCCCCAAATCCTCGGTTGTCCTCACCCTCACGTCTTGGCCCAAGGCCTTAGGTGTGCTTACTCCGGAATGGAACGTCTTTCCCTCTGGAATCCTGGCTGGCTCTACAGCTCTTGAAAGGAACTCTCTTGACAAGGAACCCAGGATACCATGACCAAAACAATCTAGGTCTTGTTAGTCCCTTTTCAACAGGAAGTCACGGGAATTTTCCCTGGCTTGTCTTTTCCCGCTCTCATGCGGTCTGCACAAGCCCGTGAACGTGTTTGATGCGGCATGAAAGGCAAACATGCCAGGGAAAACAAAGGACCCAATTCAATATTTGAAAAGTAATGTGCTCGCGAGCTCACTAAACACACTTCAGATCAAATATCTTGAGTGTTTGGCAACGCTTTCAAAACACGGAGGCAGGTGAAGAATTTCATTGCGGTGGCATGGACTTAGTTACGGTGTCAAAGTTAGTTCGCCAGTGTGGCAGCTTCTTGACATTGAAAACATCCGGTCACTCTAGGCGCTATCCGACTCTATCCTCACTTCACCTTGACACGCTGCCCCTGTCTCTAGTGTCCGCAGAAGCTGAACAGCCAAGATGCATGAATATGAAGAAGAGGTACATGGAGTTGCGAGAACTACGTTTATTATTTGTTCGGGTGAGCGAAGTGAACGATCCTACGAACTACATGAAACATACTCCGAAAATGATATGTTCGGGCATCCTCGCTTCCCCGTTAATATTCGTTCTCAGGGCACCTGAACAAACTCCCATATTTGTCACAGTCACTTTGCGCTTGCACATAGCATGAGTAGTAGGTCTTGGATGCTTCGAGAAGCCCAATTTACAAGTAAGATCAGGCGTATACTTGTCTTCAATTGCTTTTTGTTTTGTTCTTTCTTCTGTTCACTTCGTTCACATGGTATTTGTGGGCCACGCCGTCAAACCTGTCTCCATAGGCCAACCACACGTTTTGCTTTAGGGCCGGGTTTATTATTGTTGTTTGCGTAAATCGGCTGGTATATGTGTGCTTTGGCATCGTGGAATAGAAGCACCTTTCCCGACGGGGTGGGGCGTGCTTTCTTAGCTTTGGCCACAAGAAGAGCACATCCATGACGCCCGTTCGAGACGCCAGGGACGAGTCCGCCTCGTGGTGTATAGCTGTAGAAGCATATCACATCATATCACGAAACAGTCCCGCCGTCTTGCCGGGCGGTGTATATCTTCAGAAAAAGGAAGGAACAGCAAAAACAACAGCTCGTCCTGTCGAAGAAAAGAATGCCAGCAGCTGAGGCTCCGCCATGTGGGCAAGCCTATGCCCGACAAATTTGGTGATTACTTCGTCCGGTACTTATTTGGGGGAGGGGGGAGGGGCGGGGGGAATTGCCTGACAGTTAACTGAGCCATATGTCCTTGATTCTTTGTGTTTGGATATAGCGGGTCCACATGTTACGCGTGGTCTTTGTGTTTATGTGCATCTTGGCCAAGTAGAGTCGGAGTAGAGAGGTGTCGTCGGGTTTCAGTGTTGCGGGCCCACCCTCTAGAAGCTGATTTTTTCAATGCCTGCTCATCGCCGGCAGAAATGTTCGGAGTACGGCTTGCTGTTGCCTCAGATGAGGGTCCTGAGATCAAGCCCCCAGTGCTCAGGTCGGAATCTTCATGGGCTCCTTTGCGTGGCTCGGCTAGGGGCTAGGCTTAAGGGCTTTAAGTGCGATGTTACACACAGTCGAAGCATGCTGGCACTCCATGGAGCAGTGAACGCTGCACGATTGAGGATCGGAGAGCCATTTACAACGTGTTCGGTTTAGAGTGCTAATGTTGATGTGCCTTTTACTACTTTTTTTCCATCCCCCTTTTGTAACTTTTTCCGAAACAGCTGCAACGGTACTGGTAAAGACTCACCCGCGATCAGCGCAGCCTCGTGGTGGGTGCATGGTGCGCTGGCCAGGCAAGGTTTCCGATTTGGGGTCACCCTCCTCCTCAACATGACGCTGCAGATGCTTGGCATTGCTGAGGATTGAGACTTGACATTCCCAATCGATGTACTCCTGGCTACGGACAGGGACTCTTTTTGTCAGCTGCAAGCTCAAGAGCACTTGCAGCTTCGGTGGTGTGTGATTTCCAAGATGAAGCTCTGCTGGAGCAACAAGCCTGATTCAGAACCCTTGGTCATCTTGTTTTGGAGCTGCAGGTACGTTGTCAGCACACCCCCCCCCCCCCCCCCGGCCAAAACAACATACACTAAAGACGACGCCCAAGGAAGCGACTGGATAAGTGGCAGAAAGCCGCTCAGAGCAGAGGTGGATGCTGCCGCCCAGCTCAACAACTCTCGCAAGGGGTTTTTTAGAGATTCCTGTGGCTTCGAGTCAAGAAGGCTTCAGGAGGCCAGCAGCCAAGGACCCGCAGGCTTTAACGGCTCAGAGGGCGAGCTGATAAGGAACCTCACCACGAAGGGAAATGCTCTGCGTAAACGTGAGCTCAAGCCTTTAAGTCTAAGCCTGTGTAAGCGTCGTGGAAGTGCCGTCGATGTCTGAGATAATCTCAGACAAGGCCCTTCCGTTCGGAAGCGCAATAAGACTTATGATTCTTTCTCGCGCAATACGTCTTCAAGCATGCATCTGCCAGCACCTTCTGAGCGTTTCTGCGCACCTCTAAATGCGCCGATTCAAGCTTTCCAACACAAGCGTCCTTAAGCGCCTCTAAGCATCTAGAGGCGTCACCCCCCGCACGTGGTATATGCATCCCCCCCCCCCCCCCCCCCCTGTCCACCCTGGTGGGTGTTGGGTTTTGGTTGTTTTGGGTTTTGGGGTTTGAAGCTGTCGGGTTTAGGAATTTCACCCTGCCCCCGTGGCTCACAGTGGCTTTAGGGTTCAGGGTATACGGTTGTTCGTGGTGGGTTTAAGATTCAGGGTTTAGGTTTTGGTGGGTTTAGGTTTTTTCACCCGGGTGCGTGTAGGGCAAATAGTCAGGGCTTGGCGGGGCGGAAGCAAGGTCGGGCCTTGAGTGCCTTCTGATCGCCTCTATGTGCCAATAAGCGTCTGCAAGCAAGTTCAATGAAGTCCTCCCCCACCTTTTTTAGTCAACTTGTGGAGAGAGGGCAGTAACAGTCGGTGGGACCCCTTCCTGTTGATTTTAAAAATACACAGAAGAGACGGACAAGTTTGAAATCGACCTGCGACGCTTCAGGCAGCAAGGTGGTGTCGCCCGCGCCCCAGCTGCTCAGTCCTTTTGCCACGCCTGCGCCATGGGTCTTCATTGCACACATTGCCTCTCGTGATGAGGACTTGAGGAGCTTTGAGGGGGAGCTGGGGTCCAACTCGTGTGAACGAGTGCAAAAAAATCGGGGGGCAAAACGGCAAAACGCCATGAAGTGCGAATAAGCGCTCCAAGCTTCCAGCCAGACGGATGATCGGCCTGTGATGCTGTGGAGTCAGTCAGCTTAAGGCTTAAGTCGGCTGCGTGAACATCTTCGTCGAATCTTCGTAGCACACTGTAAACACATTGAAGCCCACTGTAAGCTTCAGACGCTTGAATTCTTGAAACGTTTAAGAACAGTCCGCAGACCCCTCCACATTCCGAAGGTTCGGTGTGAGCATGTTGGCTGCGGGCACTGGCGAGTTCTTGGCCAACCCTCCAGTCGTCATCAAGAATTATCAGCCGGCTGCCTCAGCCTTCCGACATCGGGGCTGGCTCCTGTGGGTGTCCGGGCTTGGAGCTGAGTCTTGTCCGAGGATTGCCAACAACGTGGGCATCGCAACGGCCAGTTGCTCAGTGGACACACTGAAGACCCTTCAGATTGTCAGGTTGAGAAGACGTGCTAGGACTGTCCGAACAGAGCAGCTGCGTCTCGCATCAAGTTGTAGAAAAAAGCAGTGAGGCCGCTGTTGTTGGGGGGGCTCCTCGTGTCATCCGAATGGACCCCAAGGCCCAAATCTGTTGATGCACCGAGCTCCAAGCTCAAAACCGCTGGATCCCACAATCTCCGTATCGTATGGATCCCTACATGCCTTACATCCTCTCCCAACAATTCCCCGAGGCCTGTGAGGAGTTGTGGGAGATGGGCGGCCCGCCGCGCTTCTTCAGTGGCGTGCGGGGCCCAACATGTGGTGCTCAGATTTCGACGAGTTACTACAAGTAGGTTGGGTCGGTCACAGACCGCTTGTGGCCCGCCTGTGGCCTGTGTGCCCACAGGTGGGGATGGGCGTGCTGCGCAAGTCCCTGGCCAACGGTGTCCGTGCCCAAGAGAAAACGAAAGAGGAGAGAGAGAGAGAGAGAGAGAGAGGCGAGAAGCTGACTTTGGCTGACATGTGGGAGGGGTTCCTGTCAGACAGATTCTATTGAAAGGTAGGGCCAGTGGAGCTTACTAGCTGCCTGCATGTACAGGTGGTCCTCCAAACGCGCCTTGTCTGAAGCAGAAGCGAATGGCACCTTTTCGGTCAGGTTCCTGAACGAGCCCTAGGCCTGGCAAGGGTCCCATCAAGACCACACAAGACTGCCAGAGGAAGGTTCCTCAAATAATTCGAAAGTCCTCCAAAGCCTGCAAAGTGTCCGAATCGCAGGATCGGGCCCACAAAGTCATTTCTCTTGAGCGCGATGCCGAGCTTTCGATCCAATCAGGCAAGAGGTAAGGAAGGGTAAGGAAGGGCAAGGAAGGGTAAGGAAGAGTAAGCACGGAAAGATATGGGAAGTGTTCATGCGTTTGCTTAAACAACGTTTTCCCTTACTTCGTTGTCGTGGCAGGAACAACAAGGAATCAAGAGAGCAACAACCCCTGAGCAGGTGTCCCTGAGCTTCGTGGCCGGAAGTCTCACTGGGAGCTTCGCAGAGGTGATGACCAACCCGCCAGACCAGGCCCTGCATCTTTTGGTTTTCTTTGCTTCAGCTCTACCCTAACTCCCTAAACCTCGCAGCCCCAATTAGCTTGCAGGGTAGAGCAGCCAGCTTCTGTAGCCGTTTCGACGGGGGCCGCAACGCAGCTCGGAAACTGCTGGGTGCCTGTAAGCAGACGTGGCGACCCTGTCTGCCATCTCGCAACAACAGCACATCTGTACATGGCATGTCCAGGACACGTCAAAAGGGGGTATCATCTGCGGTCCTCTGAAAGCATTGTGCGCGTTGGACAGATTTGATCACAGTTGGCTAGCTCCGCGAGTGCTCATATCCCTGTTGCCCGAGAAGTGCGTGTTCAGCATCCCTGCCACATGTTGTCCCGCTCGCGGGTACGCAGGACAGGACAATGGTCCATGGCGCAGGCTTCGCTGCATCGTCATTCCAGACTGCGATGAGAAAGTGTGTCGTCTCGTGCATGGCGTGCGCATGCCACTGTCCGGCATAGGGCAAGGAGAGAAGAATCTATGAAATATGAATGTGAATATCACATCAGACCGAGTGGCGCCCGGTGTCCTGGCAACCACAGTAGCAGCATCCCACTGCGCCATGGCTATTGTGCACTTGCCAGCGAGGTGCAGGAGACCCTTTGTTCGCCTTGCCCTTGCTGCGCGGCATGGCCATCTCCACGGGAGCCTTCATCGCCTGAAACTTTGACCAGCCATGCTATTGTCCACGCCAGCACAGGGGAGCCAAGTCCTTGAAGCCAATCCCTCAGGGCCGCACACAAGAGCTTCCAATTGCACAGGCAATGTAGCTGTTGTAGCTGTTCCACGACAAAAGTGTCCAGCACTCCGGTTCCTCATCCGCTCCAGCTTGATCGGCAATGTCATTATGGTCCGGCATGCTTCAGCAGCACATGTCCCAACACTGCAGTAGCTTGTGCAAGCCCGTGTCCCGGATCAAGCTGCCCAGCTCAACGGCGCAAGGGGCAAAACAATGCTCGGAACTCTGCTGTTTTTCTCACACAATTATCCACAGCAGGTCATATCTGCACAATGTAACCTGTCCACGGCCGTATCCAAGGAACATGTACATGTTAAGGCCAAAAGGGCACCAACGTCACATAGCCGAGCAAAAACAATTTGTAGGATAGCAAAGTCTACTCCATGTCGTCGCCCATTGGACCAAGTCCTAGTGCAGGTCTGATAGAAAGTTACCATCCCAAACCAGAAAGGGGACGTGCATTAATGTCTTGACACAAGGATTGTGAGCACCACTTAACAACAAAGACGCAGCTCCTCCAACAATTGTGCGCCGCCCATTGATATCGAGGCTGCTTGCGAGTACGGTGGAGCAGCTTGATTGGCACACTTTGGTCACCGCCCATGAGGCCCTTGGCGTTCCCATGCCAGAGAGAGATGGCATGTGCGGATCTGCCCTTGCTGGCGATACCGCTTCGCAGAGAGGTCCACATCTTTGTGCCTCGTAGGCTGCACGGGAGGCTCCCTCGACAGCCCTCCTGCCATTCTCTTGGCTTCCTGTTGTCCTCTGCCCATGAGATCAAGTACTGGAATGTTAGGCGTGTTGGTTGCAACTGGGGTGTGTTGGGCACACGCGTGTTGAGAACAGGGGGGGTGCGTGTTGGGAACAGGGCAGGCGTGAGTCGGGAACGCAGGGGGGGTGAGTCGGGAACAGGGCTCATGTGTACAGCACGCCCCGGTTGAGTTGGGAACGGCTGCCCCCCAGAATTGGGTTTCGGAGTGATGACCCTTGGTGTGCGGGTTACGTCGGATGTGTTCCCCTCGTAAAGTCTCCCCTTTGGAAGCTGAAAAGAAGACGGTAGACCCAACTCCAAGTCGTCGAAAGAGGCCTTAAAACAAACCTGCAGAGTAGGGGGTTCGTGACACGTCGGATGTGTTCGCCTCGTAAAGTCTCCCCTTTGGAAGCTGAAAAGAAGACTGTAGACGCAACTCCAAGTCGTCGAAAGAGGACTTAAAGCAAACCTGCAGAGTAGGGTCATCACTCCGAAACCCAATTCTGGGGGGCAGCCTTTCCCAACTCAACCCCCGGGTGTGCTGTACACATGGGCCCTGCGTTCCTGACTCACGCCTGTCCAGTTCCGAACACGCGCCCCCCCTGTTCCCAACACACCCTCGGCCCACTCCCGACACTTGTAACCGACTCAACCTTCATCCTCAAGTACTGTACTGGTAGTTCTGGTCGTTCACGGTATCTCGGCCTCGAATGATGGGCCGCCAGAAGAAAAATATCTTTCCAAAAGAGGCACTTGCCTATCACTCGCTGGGGCTATGCTCGCAACAGGGGCGGCTCGATCCGAAACCCAAAACCATAAACCCTTAACCCCGCAAGTCTAAAAAATCCCAGAAACACCGCAAGCCCTCAACTTTAAGACAGATCCTGTTGTGTGAGTGACTTTCGGCCTTCCTGTCGGCTCACATCAGCTCACAACTCTCCCCAAATGCCCTTCAGGTTCTGGGACCAAAGCATCCAATTGAACCTTTGAAAGCCAGCAAAGCCTCAACGTGTTGAGTTGAAACCCTAGCCCGACCACACCATCCTCAAGACTTGTTCTGGGATGGGCATATATGGCCTCACATGGGCGCATGCTATGCTGCTACACGCACCAGGTCAAAACTATGACCCAGGCGGGCGTGCCCGAGCCCCAGAAGCACGATGTTGTATTGTCTTGGACCAGGAATTAGGCGCGGCAAAGCCTGAAATAGCTTCAGCTGGCTTGTCTCATCTGCGCAAGTCGACAAGTTGACCCGGCCACAGAATGTGTCGCACACCGAGGCCGTTTTTTGAAGCCGTCGGTCTTGCAGCGAGAACGCCGAGCATGCATGCGGCGGTCATGCAACACAGTATCGGAAGTCAGTAGTGCATCACAGCGTGTCTTTGCATGTCCTTGTCCTGCGCTGTGGGTGGAGCCTTGCTGAGTCTCGGTCAAGAGCTTCCTTGTCCTCAGACGACCACCTGAGCCATAGCCCTCGAGGCGTCAAGTAGGGCTGTTGCAGGACACCCGTTCCGCGGAGCCGGCTTCGCAGGCCTTCGCAAGGCCAGAGGGTTCGGGTTGGCCGTTGCCGGGAGCTGGGCGGTCTTCCAACTGGTCATAGCCAGATCTTCGCCATGGACCGCAAAGTAATGTCGGCATCGAAAGGCCTCCGAGAGCCCTTCAAAATATAAGAAACGGCTTACTGGGGACTTTGACACTGGGACCAGCAGATTGTCCGAACAGAGGCGCAACGTCTCTACGTCACTGAGGCAGTATAAGTCACTAAGTCACAAAGTCACCAAATCACCAAGTCATTAAGTCACCGAGTCACTGGCACTGATCCTTTAAATGCAGAGCCTTCTCAGGGGGTTATCCGCGGCATCAACTGGGGTGGCCTCACCTTCTTCCTCGCAGCCGCTGAGCTTGAGGGTGGTTTCAAGGGGGACAGGATGACCGAGCTGCCAGGGTCTTGAAATTGAAATGGGATAAAAACAACGAGCACCTGAAGGGGTTTAAGCCCATGTGCCATCCTTGGCTTCGGACACGTGCTGCTTTCTTCTCCGTAAAAAACGGCCCCACTTGGCCCAGGAGTATCAAAACTGCGCGTCAGCAGCCTCCATATGGCTCTCAGAAGCTGGTTTCGTTTTAGTTTTGGGGGCACCTGTCATGGCTGCCCACGTGCCTGTCACAAGGCTGCCGAGCGAAGTGAGGATCGGGCGTGGGATGAAGCCATAATTCGGGACCCCAACCTTGACGGCATTATCAGTGTGCTTCCAGAGCCAGCTGGCTGCCCCAAGCACAGGCAACTTGATGCTTTCTGGAACAGCTTCCAGGGATGGTGGTACCGACAGGAGGACAATGAGTGTGTCGGCGAGATCTTCAGGGATAGCATGATCTGGCACCCTCAGTGGAAGATGCCGGAAAAGGAAACCTGCCTCGAGATGGTAGCACAAGATACAATCATGCAGGATCTTCGTGGCCACGTTCTTATGGGCAGTGTCCTCCGGGATGCGCAGATGTCCATATGCTGGAGCAATGGTGACGTTTGGTTGTTGAAGTGACCCTCATGCAACATTAGCCGCCCACGCCGTTCTGTTGAAGCCAGAGTTTCCAACAGTCACGCTGCTCGTGGGCTTCACTACACGGCCCTTGCAAATCAGGAGACTCCACAAGCGAGGCTGAGCTGTACCGCAGGCTCATCATCTAAATTTGTACAATGCGAAGCTGCAAAGCACTTCACATGTGACCCGGAGTGTCGTAGTCGGCTTGACATCCACTTCGCCGCTGTTCTAGATTTCGAAACAGACCAGACGTGCTCAAGCAGGACTTGTCTTAGACTTAGACTTCTCTTGAATTCTCTTGTGCTTCGAGGCACAGGCTTCCACATAACGAGTGTGTTGGGGAGTTGAAACTTACAAACTTACTGGCCGCTACTGGCAGTTACTGGCTGCACAGGCTTCGACTTCAAGAGAGCGCCCTTCAAGCATCCGTGCACCAGTAGAGCAATACATCTCTGCGAGCTTCGGAGCTTGGGAGAGCTGCTTGGGCTTTGCACCATGTTGAACCGAGGCCTTGGAGTGGGTCTACTGGAAATTCGTCCCCTTCAAACCACAGCGCCAGCAGCTTGACTCAGCAATTGAGACCTGAACTGGTTGCAGAGTGCCAAAATAGTCCCCCCCCTAAACCTTAAGCCTTGAACCTTAAGCCTTAAGCCTTAAGCCTTAGACCTTAGACCGTAGACCTTAGACCTTGAACCTTGAACCTTAGACCTTAGACCTTAGGCCGTAGACCCTAGACCCTAGACCCTAAACCCCAAACCCTAAACCCTAAATCCTAAACCCTCACCCTGGTTTGATACTTTTTGCCACTTCAAATTAGAGCCGAGAGCGGACGTTGACTCTTGCAGAAGCCCCCGGAGGATCTCCGACCTTTACAAGGCGGAGCTGGCCCAGCACTCGGAGTTCGTGAGGAAGCTGAGCCAGGAGGCAGAGACCTAAGCAGCCAAGTAGCCCCAAAAGGCTAACCAGGGCTTTCTCACTATGACATTAGGACTCTTACCAGCTGTTTCGGAATGATATGCGGGGTGGCATGAGCATGGCTAGGTTTGGCTAGCCCATCTTGGGGGGGGGGGGGGGGGGGGGGCGCATCTGGGAGCACGAGACCTGCTGATCTCTGCCGTCCATGAAGTCATGGCTACCATCGTTTCAGAGCCGCGCCTGGGCGTGCGGCTCGTTTCAATTTCATAAGAATCATCCATAACTCATCCATGAGAGCCCTTCATCCTTCGCCGGCTAAGCGACGAAGGAAAAGGCCGCGCATTGAGCAAGCCTCTTGTCATGGCTGTCAAGTGCCGAAACCGTCCCCATAAGTCCTCGAAGTGGCCTACCATGAGCCCTGCAGTTTGGAACTGAAAGGGATCACGTCGGAATTTGCACGATTTGCAGATTGGGACCTGCTAGGACTTTGGGTTTGGGGTATCCAGGGGTCGTCGACCCGAATTCCAACCCCTTCTATCAGCTTGGCTTGCAGGATCCGGCCATGACATGAGACATGACATTCCTGTTGCGTCACGGAGGTGAGACATAGGCATCGGTAGTCATGTAACAAGGTTGTACAGTGGTACTACTTGCAGCACTTGTAAGATCGAGGAAGTATGCCGTTCTCGCAGCGTGCAGCGCGGCATGCAGCGACCAGCTTCCTCAGAAGGGGCCACTGGCCGATCACTGCCTGCAGCGAGTTGAAGTCAAAAACACACACACACACACACACACACACACACACACACACACACACACACACACACACACACACACACACACACACACACACACACACGCACCCACGCACGCACGCACGCACGCACGCACGCACGCACGCACGCACGCACGCACGCACGCACGCCCGCACGCACGCACGCACGCACGCACGCACGCACGCACGCACGCACGCACGCACGCACGCACGCACGCACGCACGCACGCACGCACGCACGCACGCACGCACGCACGCACGCACGCACGCACGCACGCACGCACGCACGCACGCACGCACGCACGCACGCACGCACGCACGCACGCACGCACGCACGCACGCACGCACGCACGCACGCACGCACGCACGCACGCACGCACGCACGCACGCACGCACACGCACACGCACGCACGCACGCACGCACGCACGCACCCCACACACACCACACCACACACACACACACACACACACACACACACACACACACACACACACACACACACACACACACACACACACACACACACACACACACACACACACACACACACACACACCACACACACACACACACACACACACACCACCCACCCACCCACACACACACACACACACACACACACACACACACACACACACACACACACACACACACACACACACACACACACACACACACACACACACACACACACACACACACACACACACACACACACGACAAAGCACACCGCGGGGGGGGGGGGGGGGCCTTTGAGAACCCTTCCTCTGTCCCTTCGTAGGCCCACTCTGGCCTCTGAAGCAGGGGGAGGCTAGAACTTACGAATTGCAACGTAGAATACACTGAAGCTCTGGTTCCGTTTTGCACTTTGAGCCCTTTTTGGAGGTTCCGTCTGGCGCCTTGGAGCTTTAGTGGGGCTAGGGAGGTTTTTTCGGTTGAATTCTCTAGGGGAATGTTTGTTTGTGAGCCGGAGATTTCCAACGGCTGAGGAGCAGGCGATGCTACCTGGTCGACTGCTCCAAGGTGCACTGGTGCACCTTTGCACCGCGGGGGCTGGGAGTTTCTGATGGAGTTTCTCATCCCCTGGATCTTCGGTCATGTCGGTCAGTGCCCCAAGTCAACCTCACTGTTTCCAGCTCCGGTAGCTACCGAATGCCTCGAAACTTCGGAAGCCTCTCGGAGGTGTACGTGAAGGCGGATCGCTTTGGTGGGGCTGGCAGCTACGCAGCGGTGCCCATTAGAAAGGCCCCACCCCTTGCGCCACCCTGTGCGATCTCGATAGAGCTGCAGGGGCTTGACCTGAAAAACACGCAAACGCCATGCACGGGACTTTGGTTGGCAGGCTTGGTTGCGAAAGCTGCAGAATCTACTACCGGTAAGCCCTGGATTGGCAGCATCGGGTGTTTAAGTTCACAGGTTCAAGTTGGGTTACTCTGCTTCGCTTCGCTTGGTCCAGCCGTCTGATCTCCCAAAGCAGGGGGAGGGAGCGTCGAGGTGGAAGGGAGCCAAATGAAGAGGGCCAGCAACAACGTAAGCAACAGAACGGCAACACTAAGAACGACAAGAGCAAGAGTAACAGTGACGACGACGACGACGACGACTACGACGACGACATCCATCATCTATCATCATCCTCATCATCATCAACACCAACATCACATGAACATCAACATCAATATCTCAACGCCAGCCGGCCAAAAAGTTAGCCGAAACCTTATGGTAGTACCATAGCGTATGTTCAAAGTGGCATCGGCACTGCAATAGCCAGTTGTAATTTCTCCCGTCATAGGAGGGGCTGCCGAAGGTCCTGGGGGGCTGCACTGGAGCCCTCGTACTTCTGATGCATGACAGTGACTGTAACGCAGCAATGCCTTGCAGGGCGAACTCGTCGAGCGGGGCATCGTGCGGCGCCTGCCTGTGGACGGGCCGCCTGGCGGGGCACGTGTGATCGTTTCCGAAGAAGGCTTCAGCTGAAAATTGAAGATGTGTCGAAGCCCTTGGGCCCGAAAGTGACCGGCTGGTGAGCAGTTTCTACTCTGCGGTGGTTCCAGATTTCTCGAGGGCTACAGACTGAACTCTGGATGGTCAGGCCCTCGGGTTGACAGAGCAACCCCTGCTCGAAGTAAACTCTGTAGGCTCTCAAAGCGAAGCCCGAAGGCTGTGAATGATTACATGTACATCTACACTGCAAAGTTCGGTACAGAAACGCTCACACTGAGGAACCACTGCCCCTACGTTTTTACCTGGAGCGAGGAGCGGAGAACACCTCTGAGACCATCTGTACGAGTCTCCACACGAGTCTCCACTTTTTTTCCTGAGCACATCTCTGATCTTCAGATTCTGGAGATTTTGGAGATTTTGGAGAGAGGGAGAGTCGGGCTGTTGGAGGCTGGGCCTGGATGCAAAAAGAAAGGGGCGTTGTCTTTTTTAGCAAGGGGGAGGAGGGGGGAGAAGGGGGCAGGTGCTCAATCAAATGCCTTTGCCAGGACAAGACCGTTTGGGCCAGCGGCAGTGGATGCTCCGTGTTCTACAACGCATCATGGCACCACCAGGGTGTTTGCACCTGCGATCTCATGAACTTGAGAACCTGATTGACCAAACCTCTTCTCAATAAGTCTTTCCCCTGCTCTTTCCCTCTGTTCTTCACGAGTGCTTCACAAGGCATCGCTGTGCGGCACAGAGACGACGGAGATGCAGCGCTTCTTTGATGAGGAGCGCGAGTTGTACAAATATCCCTGGGGACCGCCTCGCTGTCGCCTCATCTTTCTATGTCGTCCTGCTTGCACAAGTTGAGCAACATTGAGCAACAATGGCCATTCCGATTCTTAGAGAGAGCCTGCACATGCCAAGAGCCTTACTGTCAGGACCGTTTCGAAATCTATGCCCTTCGCGACCTGCATCAGCACGAAGAGCTAACACACCTCTACAAGAGACTCGCAAGCTCTTTGAGAAGTGTCTGTCATTGTAACTCACATTAGCTATCGAATCGATGATTCGATTCTGACGTATGATTTCCAGTTGACCTTAAGGAGCATGGAGTGGAGGGCTTGCAGCTCGGCCTCGGGAATCCTTGGGGGCTCTTTTTCTAAGCGGGGTACCGTCAAGAAGTTGCGATGCATTGTGTGGTTAGCCCTCACTTCCCACGGCGCCTCACGTTGCAGTGAAGACAGCAACTGCCTCTTGCAGATTCTTCCAGGCTTCCAGGACCTACGGCTGTCGAACTCATCAGAGGGCAGCCCCGAGACAGAGGCACTTTAGCTCTTCAACATCTGCAGGGCCTAGAAAGGGCTTGGAAAATGGCTTTGCTAGTCCAAGAGAGCAGGTGCCAATCTGCTAATACCAGAGGCTAATGCCTTCAACATCGGCGTGCTTTCGCATAACGAGACATGATGAACAACGGCGTGGGCAGAAACGCGGCCAGTATGTCAGTATGCCCGTCTGGCTCCGTCGCCACTCACAGCCGCACAACAAAAACTCGGAGAGGCGTTTTTGGCATTTTCTGAGCAGCTATTTTCTTCCAGGGTGTAGGCAGGTGATACAAGGGAGTTGTTGGAAAAGGCTTGGCAGCTCTGTGCAATTCTCGAAGCACTGCTGAGTCAGACCGTGTCGAGCCGTCCTGAAGGTCAATCCCCATGTAACGCGGAGATCGTAAACGTACACTGTGAGCAGCAGTGACATTCTTCAGTCGGCCAGGAGTGATGTGTGCGGAACAACTGGCCGCAGATCAACCATGTGATCGCTGTCGGTTGTGAATCATTCTCTACACAAACATGCTCGACGTGGCTGAGACCCGGAAACCTCCCTATGAACCCGACAGAATACATTGAATACATCATCCGGAGCAGACGGAGCAAATCTAACCCCGACTCGCGCTCTGGGTGGCCGCTTTGGTGGCCATGTGTGCAGCAATGGCTGGCGCCAAGAAAATTTACGATGCCGCAATTGCTGGGATATGTTCGTGCTGGACCCTGCAGTACCAATCCCTTTCTTACCTGTCAACCCATAGTGCCACAGGGCCAGGCTGGTCTGTTCAACTGCCAAACATCCACTTACCAATTTCTTGTTCTTTTCAGCTTGCCACGACGCGTGAGTTGAGCAATTTGGTTTGCTCTTGCTCCATGACGATGACTACTGGGATTGTGAGCGTTGGCTTATCGTGTCAGTACTCCTCACTCTAGTACAGTCTCTAGTACAGTCTAAATCGGTGGTCGAGACATGGAGGTCACGGTGGCAAGCGGGGAGAGCTTAGTCGACTGCTCAAAGGTCGAGGCGGCGATCGGAGGGAGTTCCGGGATTGGATTCGAATTCAGGTCACGACGGTGACGATGCAGGGAGCAATGCCACAGAAAACATGTCATTGTCTCTGTGGAACTCCACCATTTCTGGATCGGGCCTGCGCGGTACTTTGGCAGTACTCTGACACTGAGATCTTGTGAGGTTCGTCCTGATGGGCATGGAGGAGCTGGGGTTTTTGCAGCCGCGCCTTGCATCCCACAAAGCAACCCGAAGGGAGAAGAACAGAGAGAGAGAGGTTGTGAGTGAGTGAGCGAGTGAGTGAGTCGCTCTTTCTCAGAGTTGCCGTCCCAGACGTCTCCCCTTCCTTCCTTCCTTCCTTCCTTCCCTCCCTCCTTGCCCCTCATTGTGGCTTGCACAAAGAATATTGGCGCAATCAACTAAACATATCTTCACGTTGGTGCGCCCCTTCATTCCTCTTGTTGTAGAGGTAGACGTGAATTAACAAAAGCAATACAAATTCTCATTGTTAATGCGAGCTTGCGAACAGACTTTTCTCTCTTGGCAACCAAGGATTCATGACTTCATTTGCTTCTCTTTGTCCACTGAAATCATTCATGCCACCTTCGTTTCCAAGTCTATGAATCATCAAGTGTGGTGCGAAAGACCCTTGTTCCTAGGATATTTTCATGAGCCATTGTCTGCCCACCACGAAGTCTATCCAGAGAACAGTGCATTCCCAGGGCCTTACGTTTTCTTAGACAGTTCTTGGCGAATACGAGAAAGTGAATTCCCCCATTCCCCCGGCCGAGGTGCCTCTTAGGCGCGGGGAGCTCGTCGAGCGGGGCATCGTGCGTCGCCTGCCCGTGGACGGAAACACGAACCCCTACGTCTTTACCTGGAGCGAGGAGAGTGGCTGAGTGCGATTTGGAGAGAGAGGCGAGTCGGGAAGAACACGCTCCTGTCCTCAAAAGCTCTCTGCATTTCTCGCTTTTGTTTTCCGCGGAGAGAGGACAGATCCGTGTGGGCCAGCGGCAGTGGCTGCTCTGTGTTTTACAACGCCTCTTTGGACGGGCTGGGGGCCCCGGTTGCAAAAGGTTGCAAACGTATCAAACGTGGAGGGCAGAAACTCGGGAGAGGCAGACGAGAGTGGAGAAAGAGAGAGAGGCAGAACTGATCAAAGCTGGCAGAAGGCGGGACCTCATGAGATGCGCACAGTGCACGAAGGCACAATATTGGGCTCGAGCCGCACTGCCGAGGTCTGAAAACACGGAGGTGGTTCGGCATCTGGACCAGGCAGGGGGCCAACGAAGCCTCAGGACTTGTAGGCAAAAGCCCTCCGTCTCAGATCGAAGCCCTCCTTGCAAACCCGCCAAAGCACGCTAAGCACACCAAGCACACCAAGCCTGTATCAAAGGATCGTTTTGAGATTTTTGCCCTCCGGGATATTGACAAAGGAGAGGAGCTGACCCTGGGACTGGAAAGATTTATGTACTTGTGCCATCTCGTGCCTATGCCAAACAAGCCAAGCCGTCCGTATCCGCTCTTCAGAATCGAGGACACACCTCTACAAGAGCATGGAATGGCGCAGCTGCTTCCGGGATCTGAAGACGCAAAGAGACCTTGCGGGCTTGTGGCTTGCCCAGCATTCGGGGAGAATCGCCCGTTTTCGAGCTTGGGTGTAGGGCCTCTGGAATGGCCTACCTCAAGGTCAAACCACTCAAAGGGTTGTAGGATGTTGTAGGGACCGCAAAACTATGGAGGTTAACAGTTCATGGCTTTGCAACTGTGCTCAAATTCGAGGAAGAAGCTGGACAAGCAGCGCGCAGACTTCACTGAATACTGGGCCAGCGACCATTCCGCGGCCACTTTGGAGAATCCTGGAGCTCAGTAGCATGATTAGCATGTCGGGGCAGCGGGCTATGGTGTTCATGACAGGCCTTCGGGTGTGGCTTGGGCTTCACAGCCGTTCTGCCCAGAAACAGACCAGACATAGCGCGACACGCATTTTGAGGAACATGATGCTCGATTCTGACGCGGCAGTCATAGACAAGCTGGAGAGGCCCGAGCAGCTCGACTTAGCAACACGGTACGCA
This sequence comes from Symbiodinium natans, assembly GCA_905221605.1. NCBI lineage: Eukaryota > Dinophyceae > Suessiales > Symbiodiniaceae > Symbiodinium > Symbiodinium natans. The sequence continues at coordinate 25,868 of CAJNDS010002574.1, read as the reverse complement.
GGAGATGCAGTAGACCCGAAGCGCCAGGAGATCAGAATGTCCAGTGAACCTCGATGTCAGACATGGGACCCCAACGGACTTAGACAGTTTCTGCCTTTTGTCTCTTTGGGCCCAGGCTTAGCTCAGTAGTTTGGCCTTATTCCTCCGCCACGATGGGCACCAACATGTACTGCCTTCAACACATGTTGTTTTTTTCGAACCCGCTTGCTCGCGACAGCCCGTCCCTGGAACTCAGGATCCTTTCCCACATGCCGAGTCTGCACGGAAAGAGCGTTTTGGAGCATCTCAGCTCAGAGAAGCGTATTCTGTCCGGACAAGCCAAGCTGGGTGTGGAACCTTCCTGCCACAGAGGTCTCCTGAAATAAGCTAAAGACGCCAAAAAGTAACTCCCGTCGAACAGGTCATGTACTGTAGGAGACTGGGAGTAGGCTGTGTCTGAGGCTAGGGGCTGGGATCGGCCGCTTCAGCGGCATCCTTGCTAGGCCCGGAGCACGCATGCACTCAACACGCACTCATCTGTTCACAGGCATCCTGCATGTTCCCGCTCTTGCGCCCCGAGTTCTAAAGCCAACTTGCGCAGGAAGGCCCAGCGAGTGGTGGCAGTGGACTTCGTCCATGCCTCCTGTGAGGCTCCGCTCACACGGGCAATGGGGGGCTTCGGATTTTACGATACGAAGGAGCAGTCGAATGGTGAAACACCCTAAAACAGATCTTGCCCGGACCCAGGAGAACAAGAGAGCCAATGCGGACAAGCCCAATCTACAGGTCCTCCTGCAGCCATGTCATGACATTGTCATGTTTGGCCTTGATGTTCGAAGGGTGTGCATGATTAGTGCGCATCCGGGACCTCTTGGGCCGAGACGTGCCTAGAGATGTTTGCTAAAGAGAAGTTAGCTCTGTGAATTTAGTTTTGGGGGTTGACGGCGGCAGATGTCTCGCGTTTCTCCTGGCTGTTTTGGCCTACCTTGTCCTGCGCGTCCGGGCCGTCGTCCTTGTGTCCGGGCTATGTGCTTCAAGTTGTCCGGGCAACCTTGAACCTTGCCAAAAACGCGCTCGTCAGGCGTTGGAGCGGAGCTTAACATTGAAAGCATGTTGTGCTTGCTTTCCATGTATCTAGTCAAGATTCCCAAAACCCCATGCAAACACATCGGGGGTCCGCGGAAGGGGGTCGGGTCGGGGGCCCCGATACCTGGGGCTTCCGCCGAGGTCGGTTTGTCGTTTGCTGTTGGGTGGTTGGTTAATTTAACCATGTTTAACCCTATAAGCCCGTGACAACGTACGATCTGATACTTTTGGCAATTCTTCATACTACAGTCCCAGCATGCACGAGGGCGCAAAGTCAAGACACCTTGGCTATGCTTGGCGCAGACTCCAAAAACCCAAGTAAGTGTAAGTGTCAGTGTAAGTGTCAGTGTAAGTGTCAGTGTAAGTGTCAGTGTAAGTGTAAGCGTAAGTGTAAGCGTGTGTGCGTGTGTGCGCGTGTGCGCGTGTGCCCGTGTGCGGGCGTGTGCCCGTGTGCGGGCGTGTGCCCGTGTGCGGGCGTGTGGGTGCGTGTGTGGGTGCGTGTGTGGGTGCGTGTGTGGGTGCGTGTGTGGGTGCGTGTGTGGGTGCGTGTGTGGGTGCGTGTGTGGGTGCGTGTGTGGGTGCGTGTGTGGGTGCGTGTGTGGGTGCGTGTGTGGGTGCGTGTGCGGGTGCGTGTGCGTGTGCGTGTGCGTGTGCGTGTGCGTGTGCGTGTGCGTGTGCGTGTGCGTGTGCGTGTGCGTGTGGGTGTGGGTGTGGGTGTGGGTGTGGGTGTGGGTGTGGGTGTGGGTGTGGGTGTGGGTGTGGGTGTGGGTGTGGGTGTGGGTGTGGGTGTGGGTGTGGGTGTGGGTGTGGGTGTGGGTGTGGGTGGGGGTGGGGGTGTGGGTGTGGGTGTGGGTGTGGGTGTGGGTGTGGGTGTGGGTGTGGGTGT
>CAJNDS010002574.1:0-23817 GCA_905221605.1 Symbiodinium natans | reverse complement strand
AAAGAGAGAGAAAGAGAGAGAAAGAGAGAGAAAGAGAGAGAAAGAGAGAGAAAGAGAGAGAAAGAGAGAGAAAGAGAGAGAAAGAGAGAGAAAGAGAGAGAAAGAGAGAAAGAGAGAAAGAGAGAAAGAGAGAAAGTGAGAAAGTGAGAAAGAGAGAGAGAGAGAGAGAGAGAGAGGAAAAAAATAAAAATAAACAAAAGAGAGAGAGAGAGAGAGAGAGAGAGAGAGAGAGTGGTTAATAGCAGGAGGCAGCGCACGCCTACGAGGCGTGAAATAGAGCAAGCAGCAGCTCACATCCAAACAGCTCTTAACCAACTCGACACCCCAGAACAAGGGGAAACAGCAGCACGCCTGCACGCCAGCCTGCAGGGATTAGGGTACGAAACGCAACGCCAGCCACTGCAACCCTCACCAGCCGGAGCAGCCAGCTCGGAACACAACCCAACCCAAGAAGAAGCTGAAGAAGAAGATCAAGAGCAACCGGAAGAAGCACTACTCCGATGGAAAGAAGAGCAGGACGAAGAAGAAGAAGCAGAACAAACGGAGTGGCTACAAGGAGTCATCACGGACTACTGTCAAAAGAAAAAAGAAGAGGAAAGAGCAGAGGAAGGGAGAAGCGCATCGTCAACGACAGTAGCAGAAGCTATAATTTGCCTGAAAAGAAAGATGAGGCCTGGAGCACCAACGTGGTGCGGGCAAACGTGCCGGTGAAAACCTGGAGTGCGGATGGAGCACGGGTTGAGGCACCTGGTGGTACAAGCTCTGCAACCGACTGTGACAATGGGGAGCAGGTCGTTGTAGCGACTGATGATGGAGGTGCTACGGTGGACGCGCCAGTGCATTCTGAAGTCAGGAGCGAGGAGCTGAAGATTTTAGGCCACGCCGGGGCCAATGGAGCAGCTGTGGCTGGTAATGGTGGTGATTCTCCTTTGGTAACCATGGAGCCAAAGGCGGAAGAAAGTGTGCCTGCTGTGGATGACCCAATAAGGGACCCGATGGAAGGGTCTCTGGCGCCATGGAACTCCTATGTCAGCAAGGGAACAGACAAGGGAGACGTTCGCACCAAGCTGCTCACGCATCTGAGGAACTCGAGGAGAGGGCCGCGGCAGAGCGTGCGGCGAACGGCGCGAAGCTGTTCCATTACAGGGAGACGGAGCAGAGTGGAGAGCCAGCGGACAAACTTCTGGAAGACCGGGGCCGGGAGCCTAGGGAGGAGGGTCACAGAGACCAGGACCGGGCCGACCGCAGGACCAGACGCAAACGGCGCCGGCGGAGCTGAAGCCGGTCGGAGAGCGGCGCGGCGCCGTCGGCTCGTGTGGTAGGATCTGACAGGTTCAGGAGCTGCCCAAGCCGATGATGGCAGCTGTGCACTGCAAGTCGCAACCGCCGCTGCCAGCGCAGACGCTAGCACCGGCCCCACCAGCGACAAAGGCACCAGCGCTCGCAGCGGCGGCTACGGCAACGCCGCCGCCCCAGTCAGCGGCGCCAGCCAACGCCGTCTTCTGAGCCTGCGGCAGGCCAGCAGCTGTTTCCCGAGGCGCAGCTGAGGCAGCTGCTGGCTGGTCGCTTGGTCAGAGACTATGGGGCGAAGAGATTCTGGTTTCTTCTTGCTGTTCCACGACAATACATGCTCCCCCAGTTATTTCCGAACTAAGGTGCCACGACAGAGTCCAGCTTGCGCCTGGACAGGCAGACTCAGCTGCAGACCCACAATGCACTGGCTTTCGCAAAAGCCATGGAGAGGGCCAGTCGGGCTACGGTCACCTGCAGTCGCATGTGCAGGGAGGCTGCTGCAGTGTTCGCCTTGAGTCGTACTGGCGCAAATTTGCTGTTGGCCTTCGGCTTCAATCCGACGATGCCTATGCCGAGCACGGTCTTCGGCGGTCCGGGCTTTCCTCCTGCTTCTTCGGCGCCTGGCGAGACTGGAGCGCAAGGGCCACCTTAGGTGAACCTGATGAGATGAGGTGGATGCCCTGCTAGATTTTTAGGCCACGGCGATGGCCAGCCTCCATGGCGCCTGCTTTGAGAGGAACTACGTAAATTATGAAGAAGTGGTTCTGCAATACATGTTATTAAAGCCCGCTGCCAGATTCAAGGCGAAATTGAAGGTGGTAAGCACTGTGGAGTCTCAAAGGCCAGGCAGTCTGGGGTCTCAGCGAGAGAGCAGTGGTTCAGCCGGCATGGAGCCTGAGAATGAGAAGTGTTCACGATTGAGTAAGTAGCGTGTACAGAAGCACCGGTAGTAAATCTATTCCATAATTCCGCAATGACGCAAAGCCTGAATACAGATTCTATCTCAGAGCTTTCTGGCTGGGCTCCTGGAGTCTTTGCTATGGTGTCAAAGCGGAAAAACATTGGAGTCAGGTCTTTCTTGTGCAGTCCCGCTGCACTGCGCATAAGTTGCTTGGAAGTCAAGCAAGCATCAAGCATCGACATGTGTTGGCTCGCAAATGTGCGTGGATGCGCTGGCTCGCAGATGTGCGTGGAAATGCTGGTTCGAGAATGCGCGTGAAACGCGCTTTAAATGAGGAGTCTAGGGGCTCGCTCCCTCGGAGATTGATGTTTGAAGTCTTCCCCGAAAGCCCAAGCTGTTGTCTGGAAAATGTGCGACTGTCTGGAAAGGGCGGCTCGAGAATGTGCGTGGAATTGCTGGGGCGACGAAAATAACTTTGCGTGGAAAGTGTTTTCTGCGCCGGCCCGGGCTCGAAAGGGTGGCTCGAGAATGCTCGTGGAATTGCTGGGGCGACGAAAATACATTTGCGCGGATTGTCTTTTCTGCGCAGGCCCCAGCCTGTCAGTCTAGCTGCCTCCTTTCATTCAGAAGCCAAGTCCTTGTCCGCCGTGCCGGCCCCAAGCAAAAGTCAACGAGCTGATCAGCGCCTGGACATGGCCACGTCGCTGGGCTGGTACATTTGCTGGCGATTTTTGGCGGCAGACTCTGCAAGGCCCAGCCAATTGCCTACGTTTCTGAACCCTCTGCATGCCATGAGCGAGGGGGAGCTGCGGCATCTACTTCGGGAGGTTGCAAAGGATGCGGCCGCCTGTGAAAGGCACAACATATGCCCCGACACGCTGGCCTCCTGCAGAGCACGTATGCATGGCTTGTTTCAGGGAGAGCTGCAGCGTGCACACCGACTAAGCGGAGGTAGAGGCGGTGGCAGCGGCCAAGCTCGACAAGCCCAATTTTCCAGAGTAGGTTTCGTTTTACGTGACTTCAGAGGCGAACTCTTTTGCCAGGGAGGTGACCGGGAGGTGTCCCCGATAGTAGGATAGTAGCAGCGCCACGCGCCAACTGCCATGACGCGGCAAAGTCTCGCTGCCAGTCCGGTTTGCTTCAGACCTTAGTTCAGAGCGCCCGGAAGCGCCTGTGCCTCAACGGTAATGGAAGTGTCCTGAGAGTGGCGAAGACCAGGAGAAAGTTTGGGGTCAGACGGCGGGGGGCTGTCCTGCGCGGCTTTTGTGTGTGCCTGGTGTGAGGATGCTCATGCTGCCTCGCTGCAGTCCGTGGCCCGTGCAGCTCAGCTCTCGCTCATCGCCATGGTAGCGGAGCCTCAGCCTTGGAGCTTTCCTTTGCCTGCAGATTTCCCGTATTCCGGCGCCGCTGCGAGAGAGCGTCAGTTCAACGAGCAGCGTGCAATAATCAATGCCCGCCTGCGTTTGATGCCTCGGAAAACCGGAGTCGCAGTGAGGGCGACCTGTGCCGCGCACGAGAAATGCCCCGTGGCCTGGAAGCACGTCTTCGTCGATGGTAATCACACCGTTACCGCAAATGACGAAGACCACGGTGTAACACCGCGGCAAGTCTGGGGCCAGTCAGTGGAAAATAGGCAGCTGGCCAAAAAAGCCAGCGCGGGCAAGCGCCGCGCCGTGCCCTTGCGGATATGATCTCCAATGGGGTCGACTGGGCCAAGCTACCCAGCGAGAGTGCGCTCAAGAGCGTAAGACGATCCTTCCTACGCAAAAACAAGCCGCAACGAAGCCAGGCAACGTTCCTCTACGAGTGGTTGGAGTGGCTTGCGCAGCCCATGAAAAGAGGTGCCTCCCCTAAGTTTGCATGGAAGCTATTACATGTCCCTGGACATCCGGAGTCGGCCATCTTCATCGCACCGGCATGGATGGAAACAGCCAAAGTTTTCGTGGAGAGGGCTCAAACTGACACCGACCGCGCCGACGGCAGCACCCCGGACGATGCTGACACGAACGAGATATATGGCGTCTCCGATTTCACGTACAAAACGAACAGCGCCAAATTCCCGATGTGGATGCTGGCACTGGCCGGCAAACACCGCGGGCAGGGCACAGGACCGACCATTGCCGCGTGTTCTTGTCCAGATTCTCCAAGGTCTCTAGGGCAAACGCCAAGATACTGCACGCGTGACTGGAAAGCAGCGACACTGGCCGGGAGGATTGCCAACCACTGCCTTGCTGCCTCTCGCAGTTGCTTTCCTCGCCAAAGAAACCGACACTGAACAAGTTCGACTCCTGGTGCAGTGCAGCTTGCAATGCTACCAGGAAGCTGGCGTTGTTCTCAATCTAGCATCTATCCAATGGGACAACGCAGATGCTGGAGACGCGACTTCCAATTTAGCAAGGATAATCGCAGCAGGCAGTATCATTATCACAAAACCGAAAGTAACTCACAGCCGCTGCTAGGCAACGACGAGTGCCGGACTTCGGTTTGTCCGGGATGTCCGACATCAAATCGACGCCGTGAGAAGACAGGATTCGCCGCTGGCGTTGAAGAACTTGTGCGCCGGCGAAGTGCAGTTCTCCGCGCACGCGCTCTGCTTCAACAAGCACCTGTTCAGTATGTTCTGGGACAGCTTCCTTGTCAAGTTAGCCGGAAAAGCCGAACTTGACCTCATGCGGTACGCGCAGGACTCGGGCGCAGCAATTTTTGCTCGATGCTTTTTTTCATCCAATGCACGCGTGGAGGAGACTTGTCTGGAGAGGCATGGCGATCTTTGGCGCGCCGAGTGGCAGTCCCTGAGGTCGCTGACCATCAAAGCTCGCCGGGGCGAGCATACCCGCGCCGGCTTCGGATGCGGCACACTGTCGCAGGCGCTGGAAGGCTTTTGGTCTAACCTCAAGCAGAATCACTTGCCCGTTGACATGCACAAAATTCCGCTCCAGCACAGCGTGCCGAAAATCTTGGCCGGCCTGGAGGCGATGTTTCGCGCCGAGCACATGGACGGCGATGAAATCCAGCTCGGGGCTTCCCCCAGATTAGACTTCCAGTGTTGCCGCCTGTTGACGGGTGAGGCCGTGTTGACGGAGAGGGTGGCTTGCCAAAACAACGAACAGCTCCGAGTGCCAGCTGCATCAGCGTACGTCGCGGGGGCGCCGGCGAATTTTCAATTGGAGAAGTTCGCTTTGGCAGACGACGCCGTGAGATTCTACACGCTGCCTCTCCGCGACGCGAGCCTGACCGTGGACCAGAAAACACACGAGGCTGGGGTCAGAACGACGGAGACAAGAGAGGGAAAGAGAAGAAAACGGAGAGAGACACGGCTGCGCCACGAAAGGTCATGGTGCAGTTGGTCAGAGCGGAGTCCATCGATCAGGCTCGGCGGCTGTGTTCGTCGTACCATGATTGTAGTAAAGGAAGCATGGCCTGATGTGTCTTTGCTTGAAACTTCTGAAACTTGGAGTCAGGTGAAACAAGCCCTGCGAAGCATTGGGGCTTGGGTGGAGGACGAGAACCGCCTGTCGATGGGGCAAGTCCGGCAGCTGCTGCACAATGTTTGCATATGCTCCGCCCTGGATCATGAGGTGCGGTGCAGCTGACTCCTGGCCAGCAAGTCTGGCGCGCGCAGCCACATTGCCTTCGCCAAGTGGCTGGAGGGCGACAAGCAGCTGATCCAGGCAGCGTCCAGAGTAAAGAGTAGCTGCTGGGTATCCTGCGTTCCTGCGAGCTGCTGGGTATGAGTCGGCTCGTGCACATTCGTTCCTGCGAGGAAATGAGTGGCATGACCAAGAGGCACTGCCCTGATGGTCCCCGAGAAGTGTTTCGCATGAAGGAGAGAACTGGCCATGCCGCCGTGCCAGCTGCCAGTTGCCGTGCCACCATGGAAGACATTCAAGCTGCGGCGACGAGAAAGTACGCGAAGCGCAAGCTCAGAGATGCCAGCGCGCAGCAGATGGGTTCCTCGCTCTTCGACACCCCGAAAAAAAAAAAAGGCAGGGTCGGCCATGAGGCGCCCAGTCGCCAGGCCATCGCTGCGAAGATCTTGGGGGACCTGCAAAGCACATCCTTCCAACGCCAATTCAACAGCGTCGGCAAAATTCTCCAAGAGAAGCTGACAATACAGGAAGCCAAGAGCTTCGGCCTAGCGAAAACGTGGTCGCAAATGTACAAGGACGCGCAGCTGTCCGCCCCGTTGAAGGAGCTCATGAAGAAAGTCCAAATCGTGTGGACAGTGCAGGGCCGGGAGATGGAGCAGAAGAACGTGGAGAAGTCCACGGCAGAAGCCACGTCTGAGGAGCACATCTGAGCCAGAGCAGGGGCACGCTGCATATGATGCACATTTACAGAGATTCCGGCAGAGGTATACAATCGCTAGGCTATACTTTCGTTTTGACAGCCTGTGATCGTTTGATTTCTCCTGAATCTCTGGAGCGCCCTCCATGAGCGCTGGACGCGAATTCGCGTGTCAGGGACGTGTCCTGCACATATCCCCGAGGCAAGATGTCGCTGCCAGCGCATGTTATGCATAGAGTTTTTAGTTGCCTTTGACACCTGAAACCGCAGTGCCCGGAAGCGCGTCTTGATCGAACGCAATGAAAGTGTCACTGAGAATGGCGAAGACCGCGATGCAGAAACTCGGAAAGCGTGGGGCCGGACTGTTGGGTAAGGGGGCCTCTCTCGAAGGCAACGCATTGTGGCAGTTTCTGCAGCAAGGGGAGCAGGCTCGAACACCGAGTGACTTTTTCTCCTTGCGGCATGTCGTTGCGCTGGAACAAGCAACGGAACGCCGCGGCTCGCGCAGCTCGTGTCGCAAGGCGGCGGTGGGCCGAGCAGGAACTTCGGGCCTACTTGCGCCGCGCGGTACATCGTCGCCCCCCGGCTGCCAAATCCAGCCTTCCTGTTGCGGTAGGTGCAGGGTTCGTGTCTTCAGTGCACCGTCCCGACGTGGCAGGACTGAAAGCCTAGGATCCTAAACCAATCCCTAACACCCTGAACCCTGAACCCACACACCGCAAACTTTTTAGCCAAAGAAGATCTATTCCCCCAGACCCCAAGATCCCTGCACGTGTTCACCGTTTTCACTGGAAGTTGCAACTGACAGCCCGGCGGAGCTGCTGCTGCCACCAGAAAAGAAGTGCCTCGTTCAATCCCCAGGCGTCTTGTCATGCTAATCTACATTGTGTTCCAACCGCGAACATTGTTGATGCTAATCTACATTGTGTTCCAATCCCGAAGAGTGTTGAGCCTCTAGGGTTTCGGGTTTAAGCGAAGCTCAAGAAGGATCCCGGCTTGAAGACTAAAGCTGCATTGAAAGGCTAGGGGTGTTTGGAGAGCTTTCAGTGTCGCCTTGATGCCTCACCTTCGTTCGTGAACAGCGTCAGCACACTCAAGCCTAAACCCCTAAATCCTAAACCCTATAAGTCCTGGGCCCTATAAATACAATAAACCCTATAAACCTGAACGCGGCCTGACATGGCTTGTAGCGGGTGGCTTCAGGGGCTTCGGACTTGTGGCTTTCATGTCATGGTGGTGCCGGACCTGAAACGCACCTTGGCCTGTACGAAACGCATTCCAGCAGAGCCTGAAACGCACCTCCGCGGCCACGCACGGCGGACCTGAAACGCACACCCCGGTTCCCGATCGGGCGGACCCGAAACGCGCTTCGACCCCGCTTCCCAACCCATGGTGCCCCCTTCCTCCCCTGTGGTTCAATGGTGGGTTTGGGTTTTGAGGGTTTCCCAGTTTTTTTCTGTGGTCATGAAGGTTCAGGGACCGAGTCTTCGAATGCAGGCAACTCAGAAAACTGTAGTACGTCCTGTGAAAGCCGGAATTGAGATCTGCCAGCTTTAAGTGAACAAGCTGTTCAGCTGCCCGGATCTGGCAGCTGCGTATGTGTTCGTGTTCGGGGGTTAATGTTGAGTTTCATGCGGCTCAGACAGTCTTTTCGTTGCCGCTGTGTTCGGCATGTTCGGCGCAGGTCTTGCAAGCTGATGTCACCACACTGCGCCGTGTCTGATCTAAGGAACTTAGGGAATGTTCGAGGGGTGCTCGCGGATGCCATGCGTGCAAGCTAGGGTCCGAAGTATTGGGTGTTGCCTGGGGATGTTTTGGCGAAGGATCGGGCCCGTCCCGGAGGCCTTGTCGCATCACGTGAGAGTTAGCCTCGTTAAGTCCGTCAGGGGCGCACATGCATGGGGCCACGTCGAAGTTGGAAACCGTTATGGAAAGAACTGTTCAACCATCTTGACCGCATGGTGCTTCAGCATGTTCAGCTAGCTTGGAAATCAAAAACCCCTAAACCCTAATCAGACCAAAGCCAGACAATCCATTGTCAGAGAGCCCAGGAACTTGGCACCGGGTTCATTCGACTTGGTTTTCTCCAATTGGCTGTTCATGTACCTCACTGACGAGGTGCACGGCTTGGACACATAAATGAGAAGATGTCCTTTCTGAGAGCAAACGAGATGCTTCAACGAACCCCACCCCCCCGTCTTTGCAGAGGAATGCCAGGAGTTGGCCAAAAACATCCTGACCTGGCTCCGCCCAGGCCGTTCTTTCATCCTCTTAGAGGGAGGGAGCAGGGAGTTCGGGGGCCATGGGGGGCCGCACGCCGCCCACGAACCCCCTAAACAGAAGAAGGCACGGTACTTGGGCTATGAGCCGCCCCCGAAGCCCTTCAATTAGCCATTCTTCGTTTGTTCTCTTCTTTTTCTCGAGGTGGCCACATGTTCCTGCGTGAGTCCTGCTTCCATGCCTCAGGCTGGGCTTCAACTGCTCGCATCGACTGTCGTGATGGGATTGATCTGTGGGCTGATGTCTTTGCGTGTCTGAAATTTTATTGGAGTGCCCTTGCAACCGAAGCCAGGGAATACGACAAGGCGCTTCAACCCAACGAAGTACCGGACGCCGGAGCAGTGCCTGGGCGTGTGGACTTCAGCGTGTGCCTTTTGCATGGGAAATTAATCCGGAAACCGGCATGGGGGATTTGAGGGATACGGAGCCCTGTGGAATGGCGTCTTGACGGCGTTAGTTCTAAGGATAAGCGTGGCTTCAGCAAAGGTACTCCCAGTTCTTCAGCGATGCCAATGTCGAGAGCATGCGCTACTGGGTTTCTGTGTGGTGCACGGCTGTTTGTTGCATGCGGCCCACGATCCTCTGAAGCACCAAAACAACCCGAAATGCCAGAAAGCTGCCAAAGTTGGAACAACATCTCCCAAACCCTTAGATAACCTTGAAGCAGACAAGGAAAAACAAAGACAATAAACAACGGGATCTTAAAGAGGCTACCAGCTCTGCGGCACCAACTTCGTGGAGAGCTACGCCCAGCTCAAAGGCCGGGGGGCCTTGTGAAGCTTTTTTCCAGAGGCCAGAGGCCGCAACTTGATGGCATCTCCAGGCAACATGCACCAGTTCTGGTTCCGCTGGCAGAAGGCTCAGCAGCATGGCTTGCACTGCGTCTTTAAGCTGCATCTAAAAGGGGGAGAACCTTCAGAGCTCGAAGCGCGGCCCGAAGGTGGGCGTGCGCTCTGACCGGCACCTGATGCTGCTGCAGACGGGACAATACTCACCGGCCAAGATTCTGCGCTACGAGCACCTGGGCCCCGGTGCTGGGTAGAGAGGGCACTCGGGTATACGGTCTACTGTAGGTCCACTCCGGTTGCTGAGAGATTTTAGGGTTTGGGCTTCGAGGAAGATCTACGGCCGGGGCTATATCTACACCGGCGGCGATCGTATCTCTGAAAAGATCATGCAGCTGTGCTCCGGCCACCTGCAGCCAGGAAGGTTTCTTCTGGTGATATCCTGTAGTCCGAGGGTTTGAATGAGTTAAGTAACGTAGCGTTTCAGCTGCTCTTCTCAACCTCAAGCCTGGGTGCCCCTATACCGCCGCATCTGAGCTGCGCAGCATTTGGTGGACCGCTTTCTGGATGTTGGCGTTAGCAATGCAACGAACAGCTTTTTGCATCGAACGCTTGAGGCGAAACACACCTTACTGAAGGCCCTGGCTAGGCCTAGGCGTGGCTCCACTGCACAACGAACCTTTTGTTTTTCAGCCTGAGCAGTCCCTGTGGCCAGAAGGCCCAACCCCTTGGGGTCTTTGAACCCCCCTCAAATTCGAAGGAACCAACGATAGAATCAGGAATCGAAGTTTCCACCCGCGTCTGTCGCGAGGAGCACGCTGCTTAGACATCGGCGCCGGAGCAGGGGGCACTGCGTACTTTCTGACACGTGGCTTGTGATTTGGGGGTTTCCGAAATCAGGGGTACCATATTTGGGCTCCTTATCAAAAGCGGCCCTATATTCGTAAACCCCCATTTGGGCCCTATCTTCAATAATCCCTCGCAGAATCAGTTTCTGGCTATTGCGATTTTCGGTTGTGACAACTAGCTGAGAGCTCAAAAGGTGATTCACAGTTTGCTTCAACTTAGTTGATATTGGCAGGTGCTGGATATTTATTTTATGATATGTCGGGTTGGGTTTTTCGTAATCAATGTGCCAGAGCTGACCGTGGCTGTAAATGGTTTTTTCATGAGTTACACGAATATAAATATAAACTACAGCATAATGTTTGTGGTGGTATTGGCTCCCCCAATTTAAAATACGAACCGGTTCACGAATTCCATTCAACTGCAGGTCAGTGTTTATATCAGCAAGAATGTTCTTACTATTCACTGGCCGTCTAATCTCAAACCACACAATTGGACATATTTACATACAGAACCCAATGGCCTTTTCAGCGCGCAATGGGTTCAGACGAGAAGTCAACCAATGAGGGGCCTAAAAAACGTGGAAAGTGGCATGCCGTGTTCTTTCTGTTGTACCGACGGGTTAATTGTATTTATTGACTTGAAATGGCTTGTGATTGGCAGAGTGAATTTATCAGGGTTACCTTTTTGCCAGATTAGAGATTAAGTGCCCTAAGTTTAGAATGTTACTATGTGAGTTCGGTTGGTTAACGAATTGGATGTAACTACCTTTTTGCGTATGTTAGTTTTTTCGTTATCACCTTTGCCTTTTTTGCGCATTTTAGCTTTCCTTGCGCACTAAACCATTCTTTCTGAAGGGAATTGGCTGAGACAATGTGGTGCTGCCTTTTTCCTGCTGGAAAACAACACAAGGCGGATCGATAGCAACAACTCTTTGAAGGGAATGTCTTCAAAATTGGTGCTCTCGAACGGCCGAGTTCCTGCCACAAATCAACACACACGGCGGATCCATAGCACCAAGTCACGTCTTCTAAAGGAAACTCAGAAAACTTGGTGCCATCGAACCGTTTCTTTCCTGCTCTACGTCAAGAAACCAAGGTGGCTCGATAGCAGCGGCAAGGCTTCAGTTTTATGTTCTTAGCTTTCCGAGACATGAATCCCACTAATCCGCTTCGTTTTAATTCCTTTGGGCATGCTACATTGCGAGCAATGTCCCCATCACTTGTTCTGTTTTAAATTCTGCGGAGATGTTCAATCGCAAGCAGTGTTCCCCCCTGTGTTGAACGCTTGCAAAGCAATTTCCCCATCATCCTGTCTGTTCAGAGTCTGTTCTATCGCTCCGAGACTCAAATCGCAAGCAGTGTCCAACTACGAAGTAAAGGAGGTTTCTTGTTTCATATTAAGAAAGAGACGACTTTGCGACTTCCGATCAAGAAAGAAGAGCTACCTACTCCTGCAATAGATCCAACCAGTATCCAGCGAAAATCTTATGACATTGGTTCGATGAGCAGATTTATCAAGAAGTAGATAGGCTCGCAGTCAGAGGTAGAAGAACTTCATTGTTTCTGAAAAGAAACAGGAGCTGTCTTCATTCTTATTGAGGACTAGGAGGGTTTGTCATGCTCCTCCTTTTCTATTGCGAGGAGATTGGAGCTTTGATTTCCTGCAGCATTTGTCAACGCCTAGAGGAGATCTTCAGTTCTTGCTCAACAGGTGGGGGACCTCTTACGGGAATTCCAAGTTATTCCAAGTTATTTCGGAGCGAATGTCGGAGCTCCACAGTGCGGGGACCTTGCGTTAAAGCCGTGCAAGCTTGCATTCAAGAACTTACTGCCGTTCCAGAGGAGTTGCTTGTAAGCTCGTTTTGAATCTCTCGGCCCTGTCACGCAAACACTGAAATGTGTTGACGAGACTTCCGGGGAACACACATCCATCTTGGCAGCAACAACTCCATTGCCACAGACACCGCCATTCTTGGAGGTTTGGGAAACTGGCACCCCCGACACACACGCCCGGAGGTTTTCTTTAGTGTTTTGAGGCTTTTCTTGTTGCATCACGCAAGGACACAGCAGAATCCGGGGATCTACGTCCACGCTGTGAGCCTCGGGCGTATTGACAATTGAGCCTTCCAGTCATTACATGTAAATTAACATCAGTTACGCAGAGCATCATTCACTGCGGAGTCGCCGACTCCGCCCTGCCTTTCGCTTGCAGAGTAGTCGTTGAGTAGGCTCTCTATTTTCTTTTGAGGAATTGGAGTAGCGAGCTGGCCAGCGTGAACGCAGGAAGAATGCCTCAGGCGAGGGGTTCACGTGGTCCTGGGATTCGGAGCCTTTTTTTTGGCAAGGGCGCGTCTGCACGCAGACGAGCTTTCGGCATTCCAGATGCCCACTAATGGATCAATACTGGGTTGCCTGCGAAGGGATGATTGACGTCAAGACTTACTGTGGCTATTTTCATCCCTTGTCAAAAGCTGTTTCGAAGCCACCACGAGCGTTGAGATGCTCGCGCTCCGTGCTTGCTGCAAACCTGAGGTAGAACAACTGGAAAACTGCAAATCCTGCGCACCAAGCTCGACCTAAACTCTCTGATTTGGAGCCACACCCCCCAAACAAGTCTCAATCAAACATGTGGCCCATCCTCGGTCAGCCCTGGGCCACCCCTCGACTCAGCTCGTACCGTAGGTGCCGGAGAAGGTGCGCCGGCGCGTCACCTTCGAGTTAACTCCAGAATCCGGCGTGCCGGACAGGGCCTTCGGGGATACAAAAGTGAGGCTATGTGGGGCTTATTGAGTTTGTCCAGGTTTGCCATTTTTGTCCAGACTTTCTGGCAGCAGTAGTTCCAACTTCTCCTGACAGTGCGGTCGCGCTTGGCAGGCTCAGCCCACACCCAATGTCTAGACGCCTGACAAACTCGCTGAATCGGAAAATCTGGCTTTTTGCGACACGAGCAGCCGAAGGAGAACGAGCTGAGATACCCGCCGAATGCCTTCGACGTCGCTGTGCTGCGTGAGACATTGATGTACCTGGAGAAGCAGGCTGTTTGACTTTCCCACTCAAGGGGGTTTTTTCAAAGGGCACTTTCGCATCACGTGACTCTCGCAGGACAAGGCGGTGATCCTGCGCAAAGTGGCACGCCTTCTGAGGTGAGTAAGGGTGATGAACTTACTTGTGTCCATATGGGTGCTCTTGTTTCTATCGGCAAAGGCCTGGGGGGCGACTGGTGGTCATCGACTACTGTGCGGGCAAGCCACGGGAAGAGATGTCAGAAGCCTTCCGAGAGCATATCCACCGGTGGCAACGCGGTCGCACGATGTGGCCGTGCATCCAAGGGCCCCACGGACGAGTCCATGTAAGCAGTGCGTTGTGGCTGAGGCACTACGAACTTGTCCCAGCAAAAGCGGTCGAGGAACTGCTGGAACATTACTTCGAAGTGACCAGCCAGGATTGCACGCAGGAGAGCCGCATCATTCTGGAAAGGGCCATGTCCCCCAGCCACCTGGAGAAAGAGAGAGCGTCCCTTCCTGCTTGGACTCACAGTTGTAGACCCATCCACCTTCCCAACCACCCGAGCCACGCAAGCTCCGTTCGAGAGGACTTCGTCAAGTTTATGGATGAGGGGCTGCAGCAGATCGAGGCAAATCTGGGCCCAAGCACGCCCGTGCCTTAGACCTTATCGATTTGTTCACCACTCAAGAGCTAAATTTTCACGAGGTGGGGCCCGCCAGAAGAGCTCCAAATCCTACTGAGCGGCTGCCTGGAAAGCCGGCTGAAGGACGACCGATGCAACGCGTTCGTGTCTGTGACATTCTGCGGTCGAGCAAGAAAAGCGTATCACACACGTCGAGCTCTCTGTATTTCTTTGTGTTCACTTTCTGTGCGCGTGTGGTGTGCATGCAGGTGTGGGAGGGCGTGCGCGGGCGCGCGCGAGAGCGCGCACGTGTGGGTGTGTGTGTGTGTGTGAGAGAGAGAGAGAGAGAGTTGCTGCGATGCCTCGAGGAGGTATTGAGAGATCTGCCAGAGGCGGGCTGCGTCTTCAGAATTCTTGAGAGCTGCAGCTGCTTGCAGCTTGCGAATGCGTTTCTCTCGATTGGCACAACTCTTGCAACGTCGTGTGACCTCATTGCGTGCTTTGCACCGAGGAGGTCGCCGCCCAGGCCTGTGTCGCAGCCATGGAAAAGGTGGAGCTCCACAAGGTCCCAGCCTCAGTTCGGATTTTCGGTGGAGCGACAAGATGGACACAGCACACAAGACGAACATGGAGCTGGGAATCGGCAAAGGACTCAAATCAGTGGCAGTCCTGGAGCGAGAGAGAGAGAGAGAGAGAGAGAGAGTGCGCGCGAGCGAGCGAGAGCGAGAGAGCGAGATGAGCGAGATGAGTGAGAGAGAGAGAGAAAGAAAAACAGAATTAAAAAAGGAACAGACAACAAAACAAAACGAGAGACAAGGGCGGATAAGGGAGGAAGGGCATGGAAGGGATGGTGAGGAGGAATTGATACATGAAAGCTGCAGGCGGCCCTGGAGTCCAGCGTCGAGAGCCTTGGCTGCTGGCTGTTTTTGGAGGGCGGCCCCCGTTGCGTCGCCGAAATTTGCCCACCGAATGGGTGCCCCTTTCAGCCCTCCGCATTCCTTGTGTGGCTGAGGAGCCAGAAGCTCGATTACGACTGGGCTCGGGAGACCTGGACCTTGGAGAAAAAGGCGGCGTTGAACGGGGACCTGAGACGTGGCTGAATTGCTACATCCAGCTCTGCAAGACATTGCAGCTTAGAAAGCCCAAGTGAACACCCGGACGCAAAAACTAAAACTTGCAGAAGGCGGAACCCCAAGCAGCTCGAGCACCAGGTGAGTAGTCTCGTTCGTCTGAGCGCTTCGGTGGTTGCTGACAGGGCACGCAGTTCTGTTTTTGGTTTCATAACCTTGTTTCGTTGCTGCCCGATGAAGCAAGGAGTTGGCACATCTTTGTCGCCACGAAATCTACTGATTGAGGCTTGGAGTGCCTGTGCACTCCACCTGTTCTTGCACTGCACCTGGGGGTTTTCAGAAATCCCAAGCTCAGCAGCACTGAAGTCTTTTTCATGTTCAGGCAAAAGAAAACAATATAACACACCAGAGAATAATACAAGGCTTTGCTTTGTAATACAGCTTCAATACAGCTCTTGGGAATTTCAATTCGGTAGCCACATGCCCCTACCTAGAAATGTTGATCTTTCCTTGCGACCACTTGGTAATTTATGATAGGGCGAGAACACAGAGTGCGGACATGTATCTATATATATATAATTACATACACATGTATATTGTACAATGTATAGTGGAAACATATTCTGTCCATTCGGTGCAATGGCAAAGGAAGCAAGAGTCCTGAAACAATCGTCCACAGTCAGTATATACAAGTGGAAACACTGTAGAGGAAGTTGGAAGTATCCTTGAAAGATTTAGTGGGCAGCCTTTATGACGAAACGTTACGTGAACATTGGGGTTTCTGCACCTTGGAGTTTGGGGAATGTTCACAGAAACCGAATTATGACGGAAAAGATCTGAAAGATTCTGTAAGGGAGTCACTCCACTCAACGGGGTAGCTCGTCGGGGGATGCACACATGCAATTTATTATTTTTGCTATGATTAATATTATTATTAGTATCCTATTCGCATTATTATTATTATACATATCACCTCAAAGTGTAAGAGCGCAGCTTTTGCACATTTGATCGGCTCTAAAGCGCATTTCGTGGGGGGTCACCTGTAGAGATGCCCATGAAAATGATCAGAAGACCCCTAGATTTTTGAAAATCATGGGCTTCCTTTCGAAGATGCAAAGTCTTGTTGAAAATTCTGAGTATTTGTTGAAACCTGTTTAGGCGCAAGAGGAGGATTCCTAGGTTTGTCTTCCGTTTCCAACAACCCGGGCCCAAGACATCACATTGCCCAATCCTTCCTTTGGCTTGTGGAGGTGCCACACAAGCCTTCCCAATCCAAATCTCGAGGAAATCGAGGGGGAGGGGGGGGGGGGAATCAGGCATTTCCTATTCAAGATATTCAAGGTGACAGGAATTTCAGACTTTCCTTTTGAAGCTGATGTCTTGCTAAGAGTGAAACTTCAAGATTTCCTGTCGCATTTAATTCAGGATTAATTACGGATTTGTTGACTGAAATCTCAGCAATTCATGATGCAAAATGATGTGTTGACAAGCCAATCGAGGAGAGTTCAATGCTGCCGAGCAGGTGTTCTCTTGCTCTTTTACCTTTTTTCGCATCTTCGCCCTTTCGCACGCTCAAAGCAGCGTGTAGGTTGGCTCTGCTGGAGCATATCCCGAAGAGCCCACAAGAGGCTTTTGTAGCATGACTTGCTGAGCAAGAGCTTCTGCAAATATTCCTGCTTCATTTGGAAGTGAGACCAAGACGAAGATTTGTGTAGCCTCGGGTCGTGAGATATGTAGCGGAAGTCCTGTTAACGTCAAGAGAAAGCTCTGTATTTCGTTTCGAACGCCGAGTCAAAAACAAGATGTTCAAACAAACACCAAGGAAACAAGTGAAATGTGCCTGCGGCCTTTCTTCAGGGTGCAAATGTTCATGCGAGGGTCCAGCGAAGTCCACTGGGGGATTGCATCGCAACGCAACATCAAAGAACCCTGAACCCAAAAGGAATGAGAGAGTTGTATTTCGGGTGAAGGAAGAATCGTGGAAATGCCAAGGTCAAGGTTAAGGTGTACCCATATCTGTTCAGTTCAAGGTGCAAAGAAAGAGTGACAGGGTACGACCTTTGGCTTAGTTCAGCGGGACGACAGCAATATACAGGTTTTGTTCGCTTGCGTCGCAGCGCGTCTCGAGCTGATTGGTTCCAGCAGCAGCTGGGGGAAGTCAGGCAACCATATGGTTCGCAGGTGTCAAGCAGAGGTGTGCAAATCAATGTTGCAGATCAAGGCAGTTGAGGAGCGATCTTTGAACAACCCACGGCACCCTGTACACCCTAAAGACACCTTCCTCACGAGCAAGTGGGACTGATGGAAGGGCACATTCACAACTCAACAGCCAAGTTGCAAGCGTAGTTGGCAGAGTGTGGACTGCAAGCTAACCCGGAGTGAGCCGCAACATGTTCCTCTTGGAGAACCATGTGGACCCGCTGTCTGGTTCTCAGTTCTCAGCGAACTTCTAAGCATACTTAGAAGAGACTTTGTTTGCATGTAAAGCAGCTCGCAAGTATCCGCGGCCAAATGAGGTTTCGGCCTCCTCTGGCTCTGGCAGTCCTTGCCGCAGCCATCAAGGTGCTCACAACCGCTTGGGATGCGGGCTCAGTGGGCTCAGCAACTGTCATGGCGCGTCAAAGCATCACGGGGCCTTAATCATTAGTATCGTTTGCCTCGACTCGAAGAGGTTATGGACGAGCCCCTTCTCAAGACCAACGGTGCACTGAAGCAGGACATGAAGTTTACATTTATCTCCCGCTGATCGTTTTCTTTGGCATCCATGCTGTAGCCATCCGCATCCTTTGCTCCAGGAGGGTGATGCACCGCTGAAGACAAAGGCCAGAAGAACACCCCAAAGAGAGCATTCTGTTCCTTCCGTGTGCGTGTTTCCCTTCGTCAATGCTGCGTAGCGGCTGTTGTCTTCACATTCCCCGCATTCCCATGAGGATTTGGATTTGGGTGTGCGCAGGGGTCCCTGTAGTTGTGCTTTCTTGCAGAAGTGTGTGGTGCGCCGTTCGAGTCTGATGTGCAGAGAGGAATGCGGAATTTGCGGTTTTTGTGTTTTTGTTCTTATGCTTCGGCAAATGCTTTTTGATTCGTGCTTCGGAAAAGTGTCTCTCTCATGCTAAGTCATACTGTCCACTACTGTCATCAAAACAAGTGCAGGTGACCAGGTTGGTGCTGCGGATGCTTTTCCTGGCCATGGCCACCAACACCCTCGTGGAGGCATGAGAGGGTGAAGCTCTTCGGACTGTGGGAAAAACCGTGGAAAGCACACAGGTCACCTAACCGGACATTGCACGGTCATGGGATCGTGGGCCAATTGTGGGCACGTTTTGGGATATTGGGGATTTCTGTAAGGCACACTGGAAGGTTCCTCACGTTGGTCGTTATGCCTTGGATATTTCTTGATCTTACGAGATACGAAGGACGCCCAAATGGCCATGAGCTCACTGGCTCAACTGCGCGGCTTCCAGTGACTCGGCTGGTTGTAGACTTGTAGAAGCATGAAGAACACCATGTACTATGGAACATTGAAGTTATTCGCCAGATTGCAACCGTCATTGTAGTGGTGGGCCTGTGGACGTGGGTCCTTGACCACGTTAAATGCCAAAACTCGCAACCCTCCTCAGCAATCGGGGACGCTAAACTTAGGAAGCTGCATGCTTTGGCATTGGTCCTCGCATTCAGCTTGGGCCCCAGTGGCGTCAGTGTGTTGAGTGTTTTCAGTGTGTCCCGAGTGCCTGCCAAACTGAAGGCCCAAACACTCTAGCAGCAGTGGCGGTGTCATGGATGATCGAGGTGCCCTAGAAGCTCCGAGATTGAGCGAGGTCTTATTGAGTAAATTGAGTCTTGCTGCGTTCACCAGGTGAAGCTCAGCTGGACTCACCAGTTTTTCCTTCAGCCCAACAGGTGCTGCCCTCGGAAGCCCAAGTCTGGTTATTGATCCGTGCCCCATGTGTGTGTGTGTGTGTGACTTCTCAGCTAGCATGCAATAGGTTGAGGCGCAGTATATGGCATCAAATGCATGACACACAGCATGGCATGAATCAGTATGCTGAGACTTCATACGCGTGGTTTGCTAATACGCCTCCGTCTTTTCCAATGGCTGCAGCCCGAATTATGGCCTGTTCTATGCGACTCCTATTTGACAGTTGCTTTGCTTGCCTCTGGGGGATCTCTGCTTGGGAAGGTTGAGGTCTGGGTCGGGACATGCTCGGGATGATCAGGACTGGTCGGGACTGATTGGGAAGGGACACATCAGGCCCTCATAGCAAAACCATAGGAGAGGCTGTAGTCCGTGTTCGTAGATATGCTGGTCGCAAGCTTCCCAGGCGATGGCCCCGACATTACATAATGAAAGATGCCCCGGCCTCCCACGTAGCGTCAATAGGGTCTTTTTAGCAAAGGGGACCCGGATTTGAGGTTTGAGGGGCCACGAGCCTTGCCACGGGTTCACGTTACACGGCACTCCCCAGATCTTAAGCTATTTGCATCAGAACAAGAGAAAACTGCTCAAATTTTGGGGGAATGTAGTGGAGGCTCCGGAACTACGTGATTTTGCCCTTCCCTCGTAGCGTAAGTGCACTTTTTAAAGCACTGGGATGGGGTGCGGAATTGAATAATTCCCCAAGAAGTTGAATTTTTAATTATTGAAACTATCTGAGTTATGTCAATTATGTATTGTTGAAGTACTAAGAATGCAAAACATTGCCAGCAGTTAACTTTGAAATACCCCAAAATTTAGGCTGGGGCGCATGCTTGTCGTTTTCGCTTTATGCTTTGCTAAGATTTCCCATGACATGGACATTGGCGGGGATACAGGATTATGCTGATGTAGGGTGTGGCAGAGTCAGGACAAAAGCATGACGAGCGGAATTGCGGATTGAGAATCTAGAAAGCTATGCTGAAACACACGTCTCGGTCTTACTTTGAATGACTAGGTGTTCACGGGCAAGAAACGATGCAATCGTCTGTTCGTCGTGCCAAGAGTGGTACGGCGTGTGCAGAGGCGAGCTGGTGCGGCATCAAACTGTGCGTGCACGGGGCTGGCAAGGAATTAATTTCTTGGGCACGAGGACATGCCAACAGGACTCTTCGAGATAAAAAACGTTCTAATGCTAAAGCCAAGTCGGACTGAGCTACGTCTCACATCGCGCAACTGGCGGGTGTTCCCTGTCCTCGCTGAGAGTTCCAGACTTCAGTGACAACACTCTACGCCAACAGAACACGCGGCCTGAGTTTCGAAGCAAGCGAGGCTAGTGCACTGAAACAGTCTCACCATTGTGGCGGTCAAAAAGGGTAGGCAGGTAGGTAGGTAGGGTCAACCTATCGCACTGTCACGGCCACCACCGCTTTTCCTCGCCCAGCATCGCAGGAAGCCTCCAAGCGTCATGAGCCCTTTCGATCCCAAGTCACTCCTACGTACAGTGGCCCTTTGTCATTCTTCGATCCCTACCTTTGCCACCTTTCACTTCAAGCACCATGACATCAATGATCATGTCTTTTCAAGAGCATACGCCGTACACCCGACTCCAACATTGGTCATGCTGTCCAGCTGTAACAAAGCTTGGCAGAAAACAAGCGCTCAGGCTTAGCATCATCTCAGATATCATGGCACTTGCAGCGGCCTCAAAGAGAGAAGTGGCGGGACATGAACCCATGACCGTTTTTTGCTTAGCGTTAACAAGACCGTGGGGTGTGCTTTCTCGCACCTTCAGTCAGGTGTACATTGGCATGCTTCACATGGTGTATGTCTTCCCGCTTTTCCTCTTTGGCACGACCAGCTGGCTTTGCAAGATTTAGCCGCAGTTTGATCCGCACAGTGCTTTGCACGGTACTTTTCTGCCAACGCACGGCGCAAGCTCGTGCGCAAGTGACGGACACCTCAATCTTGTGAAGGACTCACAGTGTGCTCGGGTTCTGCGCCGCTTGGTGGCAGGTGCATCGTTGGCTTGGACCATGCCCCGACTTGTGATGACTCGCAGGTTTTGTGCTATGCTTTTGCATACGACCTGTGCACGCTCCCTTGGAGGCCCAATCTGGGGCACACAGTGCGTGAATCAAACGAAGCTCCCTGAAAAACGTTAAAGCATGCTCATGCATGAATGCTTGGTCAGGTTAGCATCTGGAGACATGGCGGATATCTGGATTGCTGTGCCAGTTTTCTTCGCTGGCGTTTTCCTGTTTATGCTGCAACTTCCCAGCAGTACATATGACTCGTTGCTTTGGGGCATGCCGGACTGTGTTTTTTTTTGGGGGCGACAATGTCCAATCGGAGCTTAGAAAGGCCTCGGAACCAATGATGCCTCGCTGAGGTACGGGGGAGTAATGCTTTGCGACGGTCTCAGCTATGCTTGTGATGAAACCCTACACCCTAAACCCTAAACCCTAAACCCTAAACCCTACATGGCTTACATCTCAGAGTTTGGAGAGCACCTCACTGGCTCTCCATGGCTCTCCACACAGCTCTGTCCCAGGTTACTTCTTTCTGATGAGGGGCCGTTACCCGGACGTCGCCCTGCGAGCCAAGGCTCAAGGCCCTTCGAGAAAAAAAACAAAAAAAAAAAAAGCCCCCCCCCCCCCATTTTTCAAGTTTTTCCAGATTTTTCCAAAGATTTTTCCAGAGAAAGCTCCCTCTGCAGTTGCCTTGGGCTCCGGGCTTCAGGACACAGCGAGGAGAAGCTGTTCAAGGCCATATGACCGTTTCGACATTTGTTCTCGGAAACACAAGTAGGACACATGATGCTCGGCACCACGGTGTCGCCTGTCGCAGGAGCAGATGCCGCATCAGGTTGAGACCTCAGCAGACGTGCGTTACACCTTGCACGTGCGTGAAGGCCACTAAATCAATGAATGCAACGGCTGGTTTTGTGAGGTTGCTGCTAGAATCATCGGTGCTGCTAGAGATGGCGGACTGGCCAAGCAGTCAGCGACGGCTGAGCTCAGAGAGCTTAGGCAGGGGGTACCAACCATTACCAAGCCCTTGCATTCGTGGGCCAGCAGCCGCCAGTAGCGTTTAGTAGCTTTTAGTACCTTTTAGTAGCTTTTAACTCTGGAAGGTGGAGGACTCTGGAAACGGATCCCACTCTCGAGAGAGAGGACGAGGACGACAAGTGCATTCTCAATGATGACTTTCTGCTGCTGGCTTGCGCAGGGAAGGCGCGGGCAAAACACTCAGCGAAGCCTCCAGCATGGTGACAGCATGCTGACAGCATGGAACGGGTGCAGGTGTTGGGGTGTTTGAGTATGCCCATGGTCCAGCTTTGTGTGGTCATCGCGTCGCAGGCAGAGTTTGGGGGGTTGGGAGAGTGAGTGTTGTGAAGTACTGTGAAGTGCTGTGTGCCACTCTGCGAACTCGTGCGAACTCTCTTGTTCGAGGTCTACCTTGGACATGGGTTCTGGGAGGCCGCCAACGCCAGCTTCCAGGCGCAACAAAGCATAGCCATGAAGTGCCCAAAAGCAACCAAAATATGTTTTCCGCGTGCTGTTTGTGTTTGCCTCATAGTGGTCTCAGTGTCTTCTCAAGAAGGAGCGGACCTGGGCTCACTACTGCGAGAAAATGAGCCGCTTTGCTGAGCAACGGCCCTTCTCAATGCTCTGGATGTACGTCTAGTGCGGCATGCCCCTACTTTCCTAGATGTGTCCTCGTGGCTGCAGGCCGTTTTCAACATTTCAAGGACACCTCAGTCCCCCAGAATGGGTGTTAGATGTGCCAACTAAACGAAGCTTGCAGATCCCAGTCGCTTTGAACAGTCGTCGGCTGGGGGCGACTGGGTGTGCGACTGCATGTGGCCCGTATCCGGGCTTGCATGGTCAAAAGATGCGACGGCGTGCGAAGGAATCCCTTTGGCGCGTGGTTGCAGCGCAAGGCAAAATGAAACATTTGTTCTCAGTTTTATTTTCTTGTTCGAAGTTACAAATTCCAGTTCTGCATGTTCAGAAAGAGTTTCCCTACTCCCTGTCGTCGTTGTCCACTCAGGAGTTGCATCTGCACTTGATCATCTTCAAAGCTCCCTTTGAGCTTTGGTATGCCCGGTATGCCCTTTCTACTTGGCATGATCGAAGGTTGCAAGTTCTGTCCAGACCCAGGCGAGATATCTGCTCTAGCGATCTCTTTTGCATATATTTGTTCTTTGATCCTCTTCTTTTCATGGAGATGGGGTATTATTAGTTGAATTGGATGAAATATGCGAGGTTAAATTTCAATAATTTCAAAACTTTTCTTTCGATTCTCCTAAAATTGATGAGAAATTCACCTTTTCCTAAGGGTCTAGTAATTGGATGTTTCTTCATTGATGATTTTGTTCGATTCATGTTTATCGTATATTGGTAATATATGAATTCTGATTTAGAATTTTAAGGGATCCATATAATCTTCCGAGATATTGGATGTTGAAATGCAAGGGGTTTATCTATATGTTTTTCGGGTATTGTCGAGTATAAATCTCTATTAATCATGATGATTTCTTTCTAATTGGTGTTTTTTAGGAGTCTCTTTTTTTATTATCTTACAAGTATAAAATATTTTCGGAGGTTTACATATTTCTTCTTGGTCTTGAATATAATTGTCTCTCGGCGGCGGGCGTTTGTTTTGATTTTGGAATTCTTTTTTTATTTGAGAAGGTTTGTATTTTGATATTTGAATGAATAAGATGATTTTGTTTTATCATATGGGAATTTTCCATAGGGAAAATTTCTTCTGGGGGATTCTTGATGATGATTTAGGATCTTCCGACTC
>CAJNDS010002573.1:342500-356160 GCA_905221605.1 Symbiodinium natans | reverse complement strand
AAGTCGTCGTACTCTCCTAGTATTATGTCGTTTTTCTTAATTGGCGCTTTTGGGAGCAAAAGCCTCCTATGTCCCCAATTAGTTCGAGTTTAAGTATTTGAATTAAAGTGTAAGTATTGATGATACTTCAGACCCGAAATAGATTCGAAGATATTGAGCGCGATTATATGATGAACGAGGGTCCAAATTAAGGGCTCCCTTATTCATATAGAAGCAGGAAGGGTCCATAAAACAATATAAGTCCCAATTATGGATCTCTCAAAAATACCCTGAATAACTATCGGCGCCTCTCCCAACAATATTAGCGTCAGATTCCTAGATGGGTGAACCAGTGCAAGCGACTTCTAATTACGCCCAAAAGCACCAATTAAGAGCTTCAATGATTCCTAGAGCACAAATGAAGGCAATCAGGTCGTCAAGCACCACGAAAATCATCACGCGACTCCAAGCCCCCAGGCAATGCATTAAAGGCCCGCCGCCACCCCCAAGTAAGCCCAAGGGCACAGAATCGCGTCAGAAAACGGAGAAAAAAGACGACCCAAGTGAGACCAAGAAATTCACTCAACGAAAAACAGAAGAACACGACAAAGCACCCTCAAATCAGACGTTCTTTGACATCAAAAAGGCTGCGATCATCTCAATACCGCGCGAGGGGCCTGCAAGCGTAACTTGTGATGGAATTGAACCACTCATTCAAGCACAAAACCTGTGGCACACCCTGCAACACCTTAAGCTCCTGCAAGAGTGGCAGTCCCCACAGATGCCTGACCAACCGCTTGACTCCCAAGCCCCTAAACCGATACTCGAAGCAAATCCCTTGCTGAGGTGAACCCTAATTGCAAAACCCTATATGTATTTCCCAAAATGGGGGTACCCCCTTTTCTATTCCCAAATGAATAGAATCCCCTTGAAGGGCCCCCCACCCCCCCAAGAAGGGTACCCTATTTGCGGAAACCCCCCCCATATCCCTAAACCCTAAACCCTTAAACCCTTAAACCCCTGAAAAAGGGTAACCCCCTATTTTCGGAAACCCAAACAAAGCCAAGTGACAAGTCCCAGAACATGCCATCCACAGCCGCACTCCTCACTTGAAAAACATCTTGTAGGGCGAGGGCGGCTAGGATCTTTTGTTAAGGGAGCCTCAGCCCCTCTATGACCCTCAACCCTACACCGTACACCCTACACCCTAAACCCTAAACCCTAAGCCCTAAACCCTAACCCTAAACGCGAAACCCTAAACCCCAAACCTTCTGGCCAAGGCTCAAGGCCAGGGGCCCTACAATGGCGACCAGTGGAACCAACACGGTGCACAAATGGAGGCAGCGCATGGTGGTTTGGGTTTACTCGTAGGGTTGATGAAGGGTTTGAAGTTTAGGATGTCGACTCTCAGCCACTCTCGCACGAGCAGGGGTTGGGGTTTGGGGCTTAGCTTTGTTTGTTTTTTGCCAAGGGCTTGGGGCTTAGGGTCATTAGGGCCCTACACCCCACGTGGTGTGGGGGAGGAAAAGGTGCCGAAACGGCTTCCAGACTCCTCGCGTTTACGTGGTCACTGGGCAAGGACTCGCTCTGAATGCATTTGGGGCGAGGGGTTGTTCTCCCCTAAACCCTTAACCCTAAACCCTTGTGGGATCCTCCTTGTGCTGCTTTCGCAACACCCCGTTCTAGAAGCGCAAGGCACGTCAGGGCTGTAAGTCCAACGTCGGACCGAGTGCGAGGGGTTACCCAAAATCCTAAACCATCATCATCCTTAACCCCCAATACTAAACCCTAGACAGAACGTCTGAAGGAAGTGCACTATCGCCAAAAACCCACGCTCTGCAGCGCAATAATTTTATTCTGCCTGACCACCTCAGCTGGGAACCGCTAATTTGCCATCATGGGGGTCCCTGCTTGGATCAGGGGTGCTTACAAGTAGAATTGTTAGTGCCCTATAATTAAGGTTACAAGCATAGTTAGCCTTTTTATATCCTAAACCCTTTGAACTCTAAAGACCCCTAAAAACCCGAAGCCCTAAACCCTGCCACTCTCAAACTTCGGCCCACCAGCCGCTTGCAGCGGGGCCGGTCAGGCTGCCAATGTGGGCCTGGAACAGCGCCATTTCTTGCTTTAAGGAATTCTTGTTTGGGCATCCCACGCATGAATCCATCTTGCCGGGCAACCGACTGTGCACTTCTGTCCGCCCTGTCTGCTGGTCGCTGCTGTGGCTTCGGAGCCTCATTGTAGTCTCCCAGCTAGTATCTCCGCTCCAGGAGTGAGATGGGCAAGCACCCTGAATACAATCAACGCTTGCAGGGTTTAGGGTTTAGCTATGGATGTAATCAACACCTGCTTAAACCATCTGTAAACCCTAAACCCTATAACCCTAAACCCAAAACCCTAAATGTGGTACCCCCTTGCCCCAGATGATATGATATGCGCGGGGAGGCGACCCCAATCGCCGGAAGCTGATGACGGCCGAGACTCAGTGTGAGTACTTCCTGCTATACATAAGGGTTTATGGCAACGCTTTTTGATTCTTTTGCCCCCTCCTTTTGTTTAGGGTTTAGGGTTTAGTCATGCAGGCCCCTCCCACCTCTGAAGCAAAGGAGAAAATGCTAAAGAAACCTTCTGGAAGACGTGGCGTTTTCGCCCGCGCCCAGCCGTTCATGTCCCTGAGAATTCTCGTACTTGTCCTTTGCACGCTACGCTGGTCTAGGTGATGTTGAATCTCACACCCAGTCTTTCTCACAGAACGACTGGACGGCAATAATGGTTTCAATCCAAGATCCTGACGCCAAGAAGGCTTTGGAAAGCCAAACTTAAACACTATAAACCCTACATGGGAGATCATGGGGGGTAAATAGGGGCCCACCTAAACGTCGACTCGTAACTCAGTCTCTCAGTATAGGACCCGCCCTCGGCCCTAGCATTTGCAACAAAAGCCTCCAAAATGCAGTCAATCGTAGTCATGCACCAACACTGGCTTTTGAAAGCCTCATATACGAAACACTGTTTACCTGAAGCCTGCTCAGGCGAAGCATCTTGTGAGGTCTGGTGAGGTCGCTCACGTCCTTCGGACGTGTCCACCGCTGAGGACAAGGATGAGATGCTGAAAAGACGCCTTCTGGAAGACGTGGCGTTTTCGCCGACGTCCAGCCGTAAAGACAGGCCCCTGAGAATTCTCGCGCACTACGATACTCCAGATGACGTTGAGCCTGACACTTTCAGACCCAGTCTTTCTCAGGGAGCGATTGGACAGCTAGAATGGTTCCAATCCCCGAGCCCCACGCCAAGAAGGCTTTGGAAGAAAGCATCCTTAAACCCTAAACCCCGGTTGAACAACATAGTATTTACGGAAAGCTGCATAGCAATGCTAATATTCAAAGCCTGACCTAGACACTGTATAAGCCCTACATGGGCGTAAATTAGGCCCCGCCCCCGTTTAGCCGACTCGTAATTCAGTCTCTTTCAGTATAGGACCCCCCTGGCCCTGGGCCTTGGCCCTCTCGTCCAGAACAAACACCAAGATGTAGTCAAGCGTAGTCATGTACCAGCATTCTCGCTTGGAAGCCTCATGAAATTACGAACCACCCGTTCATTGTCTGAACCTGGGATACCAGTACCTAAAGCCTGCTTGGGCGAAGGGTCTTGTCAGGTCTGGGTGAGGTCGCTCAGGTCCTTCGGACGTGCCCACCGCAGAAGACTAGGAGATGATGCTCTGCAAGACGTCTTCTGGAAGACGTGGCGTTTTCGCCGACGTCTCAGCGCCGTTAGACACATCCCTGAAAATTGTCGCGCTTGTCTTTTGTAGGCCACGCTACCCCACACGACTTGAAGCTTGCTTATCCGGGACCCGAAGCTTTCACACTCAGTCTTCGCAGAGCTCAATACAAAATCGAAAGCCTTATGCTCTGTGCTGCCTGCCTGCTCTGTGGATGCTACGACAAGCGAGCTGCAAGGGAACCCCCTGCAGAAGTCCTCATGCCTTAGACTCATACTGAATCAGCAAGGCTTGCATCTGCTCTCGAAATCTGCTAGTCAGAGAGTGCTCAGCCGCTTCCAGGTTAGAGTCATCTCTCTCGATCAGGCCGCGGAAGTCGTAAAGAAGCTGGAATGCTTCTCGTTCTGGGTACGTCACGCTGCTAGTAACAACCAGGTACGTCAGTTTGGCTTGCTCATCCATCAAACAGCAAACACTTCCATTGTTCCACTTCAGCCGCGTTCTTTGTCCAGGCCCCAACTTCTGAGAGGAGGCTTGGAGTAGCTTGACTGCCACCTCGCGCACTTGTTCCAAGTTTTTTGCATCCGGAGCAATGATATCGGCCAGGATGGCTCTGTCCTTATGACGGCCTACACAGAGATAAGGCAGGTGTTCTTCCCCGGGGCCTATCATCGATAACGGCCCTACACTGTGTGCGGGCCCTGCGCTGTCTACCCTTGTATCTGCTGGGGTCGGACTCGCACTTCGGACCGGCTGGAGTGGGTCGAAGCGGAGCTGGCGAATCTGAGCCTGGATCTGGTTCCCGGCCGTGTCCCACACGGACGTCTCCCGCTCGCTGACCGGCACGGCCCGCATCTGCGCATCACACCACTCCGTTTTGTCCGAATCCGGACCTTCGCCACTCGCTTCAACATGCACAGGGCTATCAGCAGACTGGTCGCCATGGGCTTCAAGAACCTCCTTCAAGACGTTCATGGCCGCGTCGCTGGAGGCCTCTTGGAACACCGAGGTTGCGTCGAACTGCTTCTCCTGAAACTTGAGCAATCCAAGAAACTCCAGCCAACCACCCACCACTAACTCGTTCACCACGATGGCCATCAGCTGCGCTCGTGTGAGGCCCTGGTACAGTAGAGCTCGCGTCACCATATCCGAACTCGTTCCTGAAATTGTGGCATCCAGACCTATGCACACCGCGATCATATGCTCCAGCCCCTTGGCATTGTCGACCGTGTCAAGGAGAAGAGACTCCTCCACAGCTTCCTCATCGGACCCTGGTGGCAGTAGGCAGCTCAAATAGCTCTCAAAGGACGTTAATCGAAACTTCCGGTTCGTAATCTGTGAAAGGGCTGTTTGGAGGTGTGGCTGAAACTTCTCCAGAAACGCTGCGTCCGGCACCAAGAGTGCCATGCGCCCATGCAGGTTGAGACATGGGAATGAGCTGAGCACGTGCGAAACGGCCTTGAGGGTATGCTCGCCATAGTGGTGAAAGACCGCATCGTGGATAGGCGTCTCGAAGAGGAAGGACTTCAACGGCGGACCATCCGAGCCGACACAAGCCAAGTCTTCCCCGCCCGCCAGTTGGAAAGCTGCCGCACCCGCCACGATTCGTTTGGTGTTTCTCACCTTGATAGCCCAGCAGCCATCTGAACCCGTTTTTTGAGTTGGTTACTTATAAGGGAACCTTAAACCAAAAAGGGACAAAGGTGCCACTGGGCTAGCAAGTCACAACCTCGGTCAGCGACACCTGGTAAAGGTCGGGAAAGGCATGGACCAGCACCGATGACTGAGACAAGTCGGAGAGCAGGATTTTTCGCGTGGCCGTTCCCACGAGCTTGTCCACGACATGGCTGTCAGCATCCTGGCGGAAGACGTCGTGAGCTTCGTCAACCACAACCAGAGAGTAGAGGGGCATCTCAACCATGTTCGGTACCAAGACCAACTGATTGTTTTGAAGTTGCGGGGTCAGCAAAGAACTCTCGTCGCCAAAAGGGTTGTGTAGGACGTGAACTCTCGAGAGCAGCTGCTGGACACTTGATCGCCAAGGCTCTGGAGTCAAATGGCCTGCATGCCTTGTAGCCAGCCAGCGCAGGAAGTAGAAGCATAGAGATGCGCAGGGTGCTACGTACAGAATGTTCCCTTCGGGGGCCTGCTGAAGCGTATTCAGCACGTGCTGCACAGCTACGAAAGTCTTGCCCGCCCCAGCTGGGGCCGAGAGGTGTATGTCCTGGTCCTGGGCTTCCATTTCCTGGAGCCGCTCGCGCTGGTGTGGCGTCAACTCTGAGAGGCTTAGGAGGCTGCGCTCGTACATCTTGAAGAACTCCGTCTTCACGACTTGCAGCTGCCATCTACGGTGCTCTGGCAAGTTCTTCGACAACTCCGCATTCATGGCAGCCTCCAGCTCGCTGCTGAGCACGACGTCCCGCAAGCGATGCGTGGCACGGATGTCCCGAGTTTGGAGTCGGAGTGACATAGAGGGCGTACCGCTGGGCAACCTTCCCAATGCCAATGCTCCCACATCAGCTGCTGGGCAATGCAAGTTGATGATGTCTCGAAGCATCTGCTGCAAGGCTACCTGGCCCACACCCTCCACGGCATCACCCTCAGCACAGTTCAGTGCCTGTTTCTGATCTTCCAGAGCTTTGAGTTCGCGTAACTTGACATACAAGTCCGTGAAGAATGGCGTTGGTGTCATTTGGTCAAAGAAAAAATCAATAGCTTTCTGGATTCCTTGGCTTTGCACCAGCTCGGGGACTGTGGTGCCACACTCTGGAACGAGGTGAGACAAGCGCCGTATATCTTCGTTGACCTGTTCCTTCTCCTTGGCCATCTGATGGACTTGCTGAAGGACGTTGCAGCCAATGGCCCGGATCAACTGGTCAAAGGTGTCGGCGACCTGGCGGACATGATCGGTGTCAAACTCCTCCGATGTCTCCTGGCATCGCACCCTCCATCTCGAGGTCTTCCCGTCAGGAACCTGAACAAGTACGCCTCTCTGCCAAGACATCCCTCTTCGAGCATCGACGACACCTTCTTTCTGGAACTCGTAGTGCAGGAAGTCTGTGACATCCACTTCGTCATACTCCCAGACTGCCCCGTACCTTGACCAAAGGAACCCTAATTAAAATGGTTTATGGCTCATGTACCTTGATTTCTCGAAATTGTGGTGGTATAATTAGGGTATATGTATGACCCATTTGGTCTCCAGGGCACTTCTGCTTCATCAAGTCCACGGTCGCGATCTCGCACTTCTGGGATCCTCCGCAGCCAGTTCCATCCCAAAGATCCGCGTCTGCCAGCTGTTCCATTGTCAGCTTGCCCTTCCCGACTTGCCCAGGGAAATAAACGATCTTCAGGCGCTGCTTCTTCTCAACCGCCTCCATCACGCGGCCGAGCCACGCAACATACCAAGCACAGCCCCACGCTGCCGCTTGGTTGCACTCGGCCCAATTCAGCTCGGCCTGGCGCTTGGCCTCGTCCTTCTCCGCGACACTGGCGTCGCTCCGCACGACGATGGCGTTCATGGCCGCCGCCTTCTTGCGGTGCTTGGCCATCTCCTCCTCTACTTTTTGCTTCAACACCAAAAGAAAAAACATGAATGAAACGTAACGGCCCCCATATTACCCACCTTTCAGAAAACCTTTTTTGGGGGGTTCTTTATCCGCCAAAAGCAAAATCCTCTGTGCAAGGCGGCACTTCAAAGTAGTAGCCGAACGTCAGGTAGTCGCGGAGCCCATAGATCCTGCGACAGAAGCACGGCGCCCCGGGATCTTCGGGGTCGTCGGAATGCTTTCCCAGCCCATCCTCCGCTGTGCAGAGAAACACGCAGGCCACGCTTTCGCCATGCAGCTCCTGCACGAGGGCGTCCCAGCCACTCTTGAACTTGCCCGGGAAGGAGATGTAACATGATGTAGCCTTATCCTGGATGTGCCCGCGGAAGCTGATGTCATCCGTGCTGGCCACCACCGCCGGGCCCTCCCTCAGCGTGAACACCAGGTCTAAAGGACAAGGTGTGGCCGGAACTGTCGGAGCCTCGGCTGGAACTGGCCCGGCCTCGGCCGGAGCTGGGCCATGATGGGGTGCAAAAATGGCCCTCCGGTTGGTTACGCAGCAGCAACTCGCAGCTTGCGAGCTCAATGAGGCTCCCATGGCTCACGCCACGCAAGCAGACAGGCAGCAGGTGTTTGCAGAGGTCAGGATCTGTGGTAGTGTAGTAAGAAGTATGTTCAAAGCTATCACACAGTGCAGCAACGCGAAAAAACTATCATGCGCACTGAGTCACTTAGGCCGAAATACTGTGCAGCTTGTAGGGCTGTGGCAAGGGCACTCGACGTCGCACATAAAGGCAATCACGCAAATGACAGCTTCAGAAGACTCATGCTGTGCTTGGGTGGACATTGCCACAAACTGAGGTCGCATCCTCAGCGGCACGGATGCATCGCCGACCTCAGATCAACAGCTGTAGTCAGGTACAAACCAAACAGTCTTGAGCCCTTGCTGACCCTAAGGGTCCATGCACTCATATAGTATAAGCTTGGGCCATCCTGGGCCCCAACGCGTCTATATGGCAACCCTCCTAAGGCCCAAGTAAATATACGATGTACACGTTCAGACTTTGGAGCAACGATTGCAAGGCAAGCCAGTCTTGCCGGTCTAGGGTTTATGGTTTGGGGATTAGGGTTTAGGGTTTAGGGTTTGGGGTTATTTTTGGTTTGGGCTTTACGGGGGCAGACCGGGAGCTCATTCTAGGGCCCCTGGCGGAGTCGAGGTGTCCGAGCGCGGCGCATCTGCCCATAAGTGTCCTACATGTCCTACACCCTTTTGCAACCCTACACCCCAATCCCTTTTTTGCATCCTCCCTACACCCTGCATACATCTCGTATCTATGGAAGCCATGGCTTGCAGATGCAGTATACGGCTTCTGCGCTGCAGAGTAGCCTAAATCCAGCAATTGGGTTGAAGGTTATGGCAGGATGACCAATGATTCGTGCTGTGACCGAGCACCTAATGCGCTGAAATGTTGCCGCGGTGCTTCCACTTTATTGTCGCCAAACTGAGCCCCGGTGCGGGTGGCGGCCGTTCGGAGCATTCAGTGCCCTGTCGGGGAGTGCTGCTTAAGCAAACAAAGGATGTAAGCACAACAAAGCAAGTGCACAAAGAATGAGCTGTAGCGCATCACTTCCACGATACGGGCTTTAGGGGTGGGGGAGCCGGGCATATACTATCCGGACAATGATCTAAATCTTCTATTCTTTTTTTAATGTTGTTGCCGCGAGCCCCTTTCGAATCTGAACGCTATATCCTCCAAGATCCGAGGAGGCTTTGGGTCAGACGGGCTTAGGGTTTGGGGGGGTTTATGGGGGGTTAGCTGATGAAAACAACGCATGGAGAAATCGTCGTTCCAGGTTCATACGATGGGGGGGGGGTGGGTTAGTGGAGTGGGGTGTTCAGGGTAATGATAAAGGTGCTCGGATGTCTTTTCGGGGCTTAGGGTTTGGGGCTAGATGCCGATAACATTTACGAGACCCATCAGGAACCTAGAGATACAAAGGGTGCCCTTTCTGGCTTTAAGGGAATTATAAGGGAACCCCAGCCCAAAAAAAAGGAAATGAGGGCCTACTCCGGGTCCGAGTCTAGTGTCTTTTTTGGCCAGGGCTCCGTCTAGATGCCAGAAGGCCTCACCAATACTACCAAAACAAGCTGTGGAACATCGGAAAAATTCAGATGTCGGAAGCGCCTGTCCGCACCAAAGCACCTGGGAAACCACATGCGTTTCTTTGCGACCCCTAGAAGCAAACGCTTCGTGCTATCAGCCCTAAACGTCTTGTTTCTTTTTCCCCATCGCTGGAACTTTGCCCATTCTGCCCGCAAGGTCGTCTAAGCAAGCGCCTCACTACTGCGAGAAGCGCCTCAAGGAGTTGCCGTAGCGCCTCAAGGTGAACGGGACAAGGCAGCCGTGGGGTTTAGGGTTTAGGGTTTAGGGTCTAGGGTTAGGGTTTAGGGGTTAGGGGTTAGGGGTTAGGGGTTAGGGGTTAGGGTCCCCAACGGATAACCTGGCATCGAGTACCAGGCAACTTCGGGCTCTGAACTTTTGAAACCTTTTTTGCATTCGGACGCCTTTGGTCCTTTGATTGATCCCTAAACCCAAATCCCCATAAACCCTCTAAACCAAAGCCTTCGCAGTGAAGGGTTTAGAGAATAGGGCTTATAGGGCTTAGTAAGTTTCGTAAACTTATGGTTAAGGGCCAAGGGTTTAGGGCTTACAGCAGGTTGGGTTGGGAGGGTTCTCAGGCAAATAGTAGCAAGCGCCCCGAAAACCTAAAGCCCAGGTGTACAAATTTGGGGCCAGCTGCATCGAGAGCGGTCGGCTGATCAACTTCTCAGAGGGGAGGTTCTCCTCAGTGTCTTCTTCTTATGGTTGAGGGCTTAGACTGGGGATGTTCCCCCTTATACTAACAGTCCTGAATAGGGCTTCTGAAACATATTCCTGAATATGATCCTCCTAAACCCCCTAAACCCGCTAAACCCTAAACTCTGAGCCCTAAACCCTAAACCCAATAAGGGCAATTGGGAGTGTTTGAGTTTTCTGGATTGAAAGCTCCGGGTTCAGAACCTCGCTGCACAAGCTTTCAGAAAACCTCTAGGGGTTGTACGCTGGACCCTTAAGGTTGTACCCTTGGGTTTTGGGGACCCAATTTAAAGACCCTCAAGGTAGTACACGGGCCATACTCGGAGAGTATATTCAGGGGAACCTCTTCGGGGCACAACCTTAAAGGTGCGAGTCTTAATCCCTTGACAACGACAAGCCCGAAGTCGTAACCCTTTTTGTGCAGCCCTAAACTGCCCAAACACAGGCTGACGACAGTTCTGACGGAACCCCCATAATACTCGGGCATACGCCGTACAGTCTGAAACATAATGGTCCTAAATCGAAAGCCCGAACCCTACACCCCAATCTCTCGAAACCCTCACCCCCAAGCCCCAGAATCACCCCATAATTCTAGTCACCACAAAACCACCCCATATTTATAGTCACCCCAGCACCCCACAATGACCTGATACTTACCCTATACCCCCCCTAACTCTCCGGGGCTTCATCAGATGTAGGCGGCTATTCCACTTTGGGGGCTTAAGGCACAGAGTTTTTTGGGGTTTAAGGAGTTTGGGGGGTGGGTATGTGCTTCTAGCCCCTACAGTTTCCCGGAGATTGCTCCTGAATGCCTGTAAACCCCCTTGCCTAAACTCCGTAAAGCTCCTCGAAACTCCTAAGACCGAGACCTTCTGATTCTACTCTCAACAAAGGTACAAATTCCCGCAACCCTGACCTACGGTTTGGTTAACCCTAAACCCCACAGCCAATATTAGAACCATTACAGGTCAAACACCATTGACATTTTGTGCCAAATTTAACAGACCGCAGTTTCTTAAACACTTAGTCAATAAACGCGATGTTGCCCTAAACCCTTTTGAACCCAGGCTCGGACAAGCTTGCTGGGAGTCCCGCCCTAAATCCTAAACCCTAAACCCTAAGCCCTAAAACCTAAACCCCTAAACCCTAAACCCTGAAACTCGTTGGTTCTCCCAAGGTGCCATGCTGAAGTCGATGTCCACGCTGTCGGCATCGTTGCCCTAACCCATGACACGACTTTTTGGGGTTTGGGGTTTTACGTAGAGGGTTTCGGGTTTAGGGGGGGATTTGGGGTTTAGGGTTCAGGGGTTTGCGGTGTAGGGTTTGGTGTTCAGGGGTTTCGGGTTTCGGGCATGTGGGGTTTAGGGTGTTTAAGGTTGGACTGTTGGGTCTCCCTGGCCTAAGTACCTGGCAGTGAGGCCATCGACCATGTGCCCCCCAAGGCCCCATAATCTTAGGGTAGTTACATGGTCACTCAATATGGGCCATACAACCCAAGGGCCCATACATCAGAACCCTTTGAAAAGGGTAAGGGACCATTTTAAGTGACCAAGACACCACCCTACGATTCACACAAAAAAAAAGCGGGTGCAATAGGATGACGGGTTTAGGGCTGTCGACGCTTCGGGAACCATAACTCCCCCCCCCC
This sequence comes from Symbiodinium natans, assembly GCA_905221605.1. Classification (NCBI taxonomy): domain Eukaryota; class Dinophyceae; order Suessiales; family Symbiodiniaceae; genus Symbiodinium; species Symbiodinium natans. The sequence goes on along the minus strand of CAJNDS010002573.1, from coordinate 344,406 downwards.
ACCCTAAGAGTCCGAAAAGCCCTGAAACTGCCCATGCCCCCCGGTTAAGGGTCTAGGGTCCCCTCAAAACCCCACCCGTTAAAACGCCTGCCCATCGACCACTTGACGGGTGAAGTGCGTCAGCATACGCGAGGCATACTCCTTTGGCGGAATCGTTGCCTGCCACGTCAAGGCAGGATTCAGGTTCTCAGGTTTCGGTGGTTTCGGGTTCAACCCTAAACCCTAAACCCTAAACCCCAAACCCTAAACCCTATTGGGTTCAGATGCTTTTGCCACACGTCTAGCGTCTGCTCCAAGGGCCTACTGATGAAGGGTGCCCAGGGTGTTTCGGGTTTCGGGTTCAGGGTGTTAGGCAAGATACCCCGAGAAATAGTAGGGTTAGGGTTTAGGGTTTAGGGTTTAGGATATCCGAACCCCTCTTCGGCTTCACATGTCGGTCGCCTTGTTGCACTCGCAGACTTTGACGCACCTGGCGATGGTTTTGATTTTGGGGCCATCTGGTTTGTAGAGTTTGGGTTGCTTCCGGGTGTTCCGGATGTGTCGAAGGCTACATGTATCCCTAAACCCTAAACCCTAAACCGTAAACTTCCTAAACCCCTTCTCTTCGGCTTGAAAGTACCCCCGGGGGCCTCGCCACGCGCTTGCCGTTGGTCCAGACTTGCAGGAAGTCGATCAGGGACACGTACACTAACAAGTCCTGAACCCGGGCACGAACGACGGGGATACTCTCAACTTTTGAGTTGCAAAGCTTTGCCTAGGGTTTCAGGCACAGCGACGGAGGCAGCACAAAGTATTCAGAATACAAGCCCCGCTAAGCATCGTCATCTTCTAGTTCACACCCAGGGGCCCCAAAACCCTAAACCCCAATTAGCCTAACCCCCTAACCCTAAACCCTACAGAAGTTGGAACATCCTTATCCCCATGCCGAAAAAGGTGTACTAAAGGGAATCCCCGCTCCAATCATCCTTAAACTATGTTCCAACCTTCTGGAGTGTGGAGTGTACTGTAACCTACCCTAAGCATCCTGCCCTGTTCCAGTCTCTCCTGGGGGCACAGCGTCACACGGCCACTTGGATGATATAAGAAAAATGGAACAGCACAAGAAGAGAATAATAAAACATGAATAGTAAAGGCATGGGACTATATAAGAATATAATAAGTGCACCCTTTCTGAGCATCTGGACATAAACTGAAACCCCAAGTGCTGACAGTGCAGGTCGCGAGCCCCCAAACCACCTAAAGTTCGTCCCCAAACAAGCCACAACCTTAGGGGTACGAGTCTTAATCCCTTGAAAAAATAGGGCAAAATTTTAACAACATTTCGAACGTTGCGCCGTAGGGATTGTCACACACAGAATCAACCTAAAGCCAGATGTCACTAAACCCTAACAGCGAAACCCTCAACCCTCAAACCTGAACCTGTGGCACCCTCACGCCAACACATGCCCAAACCTTCCCAAACGCCAAGACCATGCGAGTCCTTGCCATTCTTTCCTGGGCACCTGTCAAGAGTTTGGGACCCCTAGAAGGGACCCTTAATCTTCTTCCCTTATATACAGTAACCACTATATGCCTTTTATATATATATATGTATTAGTCCCTACATACCTAAGTCGCCCCTAAATAAATCCGAAATAACCCCTAAGGCTTGCAAGGTATGAACTCTCAGGGTAGTTACATGGTCCCTTAGTATGGGCACCTGTCAAGAGTTGTGGTGGATTCTCAGGGCTCGTGGCTTGAAGCTGGGCAGGGTGGGATCGCCTCGATGGGTTTAGGGTTTAGGTTTAAGGGTTTAAAGGGTTTAAGCTGGCGCGGGGGGCTTCCAGAAACGAGGGGTGCCGATTTTGTTGTTTGTGTAGCAAGGATTCTCGTGTCTTGGGGTACATGAAGGACAAGTACCCTAAAC